>CM064879.1:82286912-82886912 GCA_003313485.2 Penstemon barbatus
CCAATTAACATTAATTGTCATTTTGTATTGCCACAATTCTAATTCTACACCTCTAGAGCCACTAGAGCCATGATGCGCAGTGCCTTTGAAGGCGGATCTACACCAATCAATGACGGTCGGTCAATATTAAAATACTGGTTCTCAGTTTTTAAAATGGGATGATCGATCAGTGTAATTACTTTATAATTAATACTTCATATTCTATTTGTCAACTTACAGAAAATTTTGAAATGAAGTTTTAAGTAAGATCGATCATCAATTTCACGATTTTATATTTTTTATATGCTTTCGCAATCACCCCCTTCCATCCATAGACTTATTAGGTTAGATATATTATTAATTGGTAAAGGTATAAATATTAAAAGTAGTCATTATCCCTAGTCAACTATAGTATGATACTTTAAGTCTTTGACAGATTGACAAGTAATATAATTAAAAGGAAAGGAATGCTCCTCCTACACGAGTCAATTATAAAATACTATTAAAAGGAATGCTCCTACACGAGTCGAATTATTTAAGGATCCTACATTATGGCCAAAAATACATTTGACCGCGTCAAATATAAATCAAGTAATTAATTAAGCAAAATAATTTAGAGTTAAATACAGTTTGCCCCATAAAGCATGGACACTGTATCAATTACCGTTCTAGAATACTCTCCTCCACTGTTTAGTAGTCAAAGTTTTAGTTTTTCTTGCTCAAATTACCCTTCCTCTTTATATGTGCTAATGATTGTTAGTTTTGACCTCATAAAAAGTTTCTTCTTAAGCTCATATTTCACATTCAATTATATTTTTCTTGGTTACCTCAAAAAAAAAAATTATATTTTTCTTGGTGATTTTTTTTCTTACTTCTTACAAAGAAATGTTTTGATTTTTGTTTTACTAATTATTAAATATTTTTATCCGTTATTATTCAATCCGTTATTATATTTTTACCTTCATTATTATTGGCACAATTGCGATATTTCTTCATTATTATTTAAAATTTCTAGTACTTCTTTGAATTCATATTCAACACGAAATTCAGATTGTCATTATAACCATTAGACATTTAATTTTTCAGGCTTTTACATAAATGTTTCAAACCTGCACCAGTTCATATGGCATGACGATGAAAAAAATTGTTCGTAACTTTGGTTGTGATAATTGAAATGCAAGTAATAACTCAGTTAGACGTATAATGGTTAAAAAATGATTTGAATGGAAGTTTCATATGGCATAGACAAGCTGGTGCAAGTTTTGAACAATTAGAACAAAAATATGAAAAATTAGATGTGTATTGGTTAGAATGACGGTTTGATCAATCTCGTGTTGATTTATAATTCGAAGAGTTACTAGAAATTTTAAAAAAATAATAGAGAAAGATAACAATTGTTTAAATAATAATTGAGGTAAAAATATAATAATTGATTGAATAATAACGAATATAAATATAATAACCGGTGAAATAATAACGTAAAAATTGTTGAAATAATAATGAGAATTTCTTTTTTGTACGAAGTATGATTTTTTTTCCACAAAGAATAACACAATTTGATGTAAAATTGAAATTAAAAATAAATTTAGCATGAGATTAAGACTAATCATTAACATATATGAAGGGGGAATGGTAATTTGGACAAGAAAAAATATAACTTTGACTAATCAACACTTGAGGGAGTAAGTGTGACAAATAATACTTTAGGGGGTAATTGATACACCCCATACTTTAGGAGGAGTGAGGGGCAAAGTCTATTTAACCCTTTTAAATAAGTAGAGTATATGTAATGAGGTTGAGTGATTGGTCTAGTTGAAGTCTCTACAAAGTAGCTAACACAATTCATAAGGCTTGCTCCAGCGGCAAGGGTGGGGGTTCAAATCCCATCTGGAACTTGGATGGAAGCATTTATATGGGTCTATCTAAAGGTCATTTGTGGTGAAGACCCCTTTGTGCGCAAAGTGTACAGCAGTATGGTGGAATCCCGAGGCTTGGTGGAGGCACATCCTGCGATTTACTAGGGCAAGGGTTCTGAGGGTCCATGATTAGTCTAGTGTAAGCTTGTACACCTGAGTTATCAAAAAAAAAAAAATAGCTAATACAAGTTCAAATTCATGTTAGAAGAGGATTAATTCCACTTAATATGTCTGATGCGTGTCAAAATGGACTAAACCCTTGAAAAACAAAAGAAAATGAAGTTGAGCGTTACTCAATTCAAGTTTAGCTTACATGTTAGTGTCATTAAAACGTCAATTTTCAGGTCCTATTCAAATTTAACCCAATAATATAATATTTAACGCTCTATGCAATAACTTTATTTATTTGTTACATTATTAATTATAAAAAAAAATCTATACATATATATAAATGAACTCTGAATATTATGTTTTTTTTTTAAACAACTGTGGTATATTATTCTTGTATATTGAACAAAATATATAATGAAAAGCCTCTGAAAAATAAGAGAAGAAACTTAAGAACCAATAGACAATATGGAGAATCATGTTTTGAATTATATATATTCCATAAAGAGGAAATTGCTTTTTTGGTACCAAAGAATATATTTACTTGCAATTTTGGTATCATTGGATATGAAAATGCAAATTTGGTATCATATAATAGATTTTCATTACAATTTTGGTACCAAACCCAATTTTTTCTCAAAGTTAATGATAATTTAATCCCTATGAAATGCATAATATTCAATTTACCCCCTCGTGGTTTAAAAAGAGCATTTTATCCCCTGAAATTTTGTAAAAGTTTCACATCGCCTCCCTAATAATTTTATAGGCGGCAATTTATCCACTTTTATTATGATAATGTCACATTTTACCCCTTGTGTTACGATAAATGTTGCAATTCTTCCCCCTATGTTATAAAATAGTTTGAATGCCTACTCTCAATTTCGGCAAGTGAGTTACAATCTCCGGCTGAATGGTGTAAATTTCTTCAATAAAAATTTTACAGGGGTAAATTGATTTTTATCCAAATTATAAGGGGGTAAATTGAACATTATGCATTTTGTAGGGGGTAAATTGCCATTAGTTTTGTAGAAAAATTGGGTTTGATACCAAAATTGCAATGAAAATCAATCATATGGTACCAAATTTACATTTTTGTATCAAATAGTACCAAAAGTGCAAGTTAACCTATCCTATGGAACCAAAAAAACAATTTTTCCTATTCCATAAGATGACAAAAATCAAATAAAACATTCAAAGTTGCCTAGGATGACACAGACGACGACCATGATATGATAACAAAAACAAAAAGAAAAAACAATAACAGCTTCAGAAATCAGAACAGAATTAATTTGTTTCAATTGAACGGTATTAATTAATATGAAATACATTACAATATTATTCAGAAGTAATTAATTTCTTTGAAGTGGAATTGCTTTGAAAGGGTCCAAAAGGTTAAGTGAGATTCCCAATTTCTCCCTCATATCCATAGTTTGTGGGGTAACAGTAGGAGGGAGTTTCCAGTCAAACTCATGAATCAATCTGCCCAAAGTAAGGGTAACCATTTTTTCACCCATGAGCATTCCAATGCAAGATCTTCTGCCGGAACCAAATGGAATCAACTCAAAATTTTGTCCTTTTGAGTCGATTTTCGAGTCAATAAACCTCTCCGGCTTGAAGGTAAGAGGATCTTCCCATGAATCAGGATCCCTTTGTATCGACCAAGCGTTCACAAGTACCTATATATATATATATATATGAATTAATTAATTAAATTAGTGCATATATAATAATTTCATTGCAACATTAATTAATTAATTACCATTGTGTCCTTGGGTATAAAGTATCCCATGAAATTAGTATCCTCCATTGAATTTCGCGGAAGAAGGAAAGGAACCGTAGGATGTAGCCTCATCGTTTCTTTGACCACCGCCTGTAGATAGGGCAGTTTGTTTAAGTCACCCTCTTCGACCTTTCTTGAATGTCCTATGACCAGATCAAGCTCGTCTTTAAGCTTTATTAACGAGTCTGGATTGTGCAACAACTCAGCCATCCCCCATTCAATTGTGCTGCTCGTAGTTTCAGTTCCAGCAAAAAGCATTTCCTGCGGCAGAAATTAAGAAAGAAGACACTATTACATTAATTATATAATACTATAATATAATATATATATAGTATAGTATAAATTGTAAGTAAAACTAATTTGTACCAGAATCACTAGAATTACATTCTTCTCTGAAAGTTGATCTCCTTTTCCATCATTTTCCAGGAGCGCATCCAAGAAATCTTTTGTTTCTTTGTGTTTCCCCGACAGCTTTTCCTCAACTCTTTCCTTAACAAACCCACCAACCATGTCTATCAACTTAGTCAAATACTTCTCCGCATTCCTTTTGATTCCTTGAGGATCAAAAGGTTTCAGGAATGGAAATGAATCCACCAAATTTGGTGTCCCACTCCATTGCAGGTACTTGGTCATGGCTTCATGGAACTCATGCCCTATCTCAGAATTTGTGCCCATAATGTCTTTAGAGATCACGAATTTACAGAGTACGTTAAAAGTCATGAGGATTAAGTACTTTTCTAATTGGATTACCCCTGATGATCCTTTTGCAGAATCTTCTCTAATCCATTGCATCATCTCGTCAACGCAATTCCGTCGTGTGGCTGCGGCACCATTGATCCTTTTCTGGGACAAGAGATCTGTCGCACACAACTTTCGAATCATTCGCCAATAGTCACCATAGCGAGCTACGGCAAACGACCCCTTGTCGTGATCGCACGCTGTAAAAGAATGAAGAACTTTTCTATCCGAGAATTGGAGATCGTGTTTCTTGAAAAGCTCTTCAGCAGTTTTGGCTGATTGTACCACTAGAGCGTTGGACATACCGAGTTTTAGCCAGAGCACGGGCCCGTACTTGGCCTTAAGTTTGTGTGTGCTCTGGTGAGGCATCATTCCCACATCCAATATGTTTCCGATCAACGGCCACCCGCCTGGCCCTGGTGGCTTATTCGAGGAGCCACCACCAGCTTTCCTGGATATTATTGACCAAACAACAAGGGCTAAAGAGAAAGAAATCAAGAGGTACCAAATCATTTCTGAATTTTCAGTGAACAAGGCCATTGTTACTATTATTAATTCTTAACTTGTTTGTAGATGTATATATAATAACACTTTGGAGGACTATCCGTTTTTCAAAGTTAGGTTAATTACGCCCTCACGTGGTCTTCTTTGGATGGCTAGCCAGCCACTCACACTGGGTCCACATCTGTTTGAAAAAGAGAGAATTGCATTTGTGGTACCAAACAATATAGTGATTCTAACTTGTGGTACCATAGAAAACGAGGTTGATCAATTCGGTACCGCAATTTAAGAAATTGAATCACATTTGGTACTTCCGTTAAAATTGGCCGTTAACTGCTGACGTGGCCGTTAAGGTTAATTGCAGAATTGACCCTATTATTTATATTGACTGACAATTATGTCCCTAACTTTTCAAGTTGTCAAAATAACCCCATATCTTCAAATTTACTGATAATTTTAGTCCACATTGTTGCCCAATTTCAAAATTGGCTCGAATAAAACACTTGCGGACCAATTTAGACTGACAATTATACCCCTAACTTTTCAAGTTGTCAAAATAACGCCATATCTTCAAATTTACTGATAATTTTAATCCCCATTGTTGCCCAATTTTAAAATTGGCTCGAATAAAATATTTGCGGACCAATTTAGAGATTTAACTTAATATATTTACACATGTAATTAACAATTTAATTTATAAATAATATTAACAAACCAAATAATACACGAACACAAATTTGATAAAATATTAATTAAATCTAAAAATTTATAATGATATGAATATATAATATTTATTATATCTAAAATTTATATATATATATATATATATATATATATAAAAATAAAAAACCTTTCTTCCCCAACCCACCCCCCCCCCAACCCACCCCCCCTCCCCAACCCAAATCCCAGGCCGCCGGCGGCCTGGGTTCGTCTGGCCCAGGCCGCGACGGCCTGGGATCGAAGGTCCCAGGCCGCCGCGGCCTAGGATCGACGAACCTAGGCCGGCGGCGGCCTGGGATTTGGGTTGGGGAGGGGGGGGGGGTTGGTTGGGGGGTGGGTTGGGGAAGAAAGGTTTTTTATATAATATATATATATATATATATATATATATATGTATATATATGTATATATATAAATTTTAGATATAATAAATATTATATATATTCATATCATTATAAATTTTTAGATTTAATTAATATTTTATCAAATTTGTGTTCGTGTATTATTTGGTTTGTTAATATTATTTATAAATTAAATTGTTAATTACATATGTAAATATATTAAGTTAAATCTCTAAATTGGTCCGCAAGTATTTTATTCGAGCCAATTTTGAAATTGGGCAACAATGGGGACTAAAATTATCAGTAAATTTGAAGATATGGCGTTATTTTGACAACTTGAAAAGTTAGGGTATAATTGTCAGTCTAAATTGGTCCGCAAGTGTTTTATTCGAGCCAATTTTGAAATTGGGCAACAATGTGGACTAAAATTATCAGTAAATTTGAAGATATGGGGTTATTTTGACAACTTGAAAAGTTAGGGATATAATTGTCAGTCAATATAAATAATGGGGTCAATTCTGCAATTAACCTTAACGGCCACGTCAGCAGTTAACGGCCAATTTTAACGGAAGTACCAAATGTGATTCAATTTCTTAAATTGCGGTACCAAATTGATCAACCTCGTTTTCTATGGTACCACAAGTTGGAATCACTATATTGTTTGGTACCACAAATGCAATTCTCTCGTTTGAAAAATTGGAATCAAGTCAAGGTGATTGAATGGGAACCAACGATGAATATATTTCAAATTCAATCTAGGACCAAGAGAGGAGTATACTATAATATAATTTTTACTCTATTAGTTATTATATCATATCAAAAAAAATTAATATTATGTGATTTATCAGGTTAAATTATAAAAATCGAGAAATTATAAAGCTTCTATTTATTTCTGAAAGTACTTTCAGAAATTTAATTTTCAAATCTAATAAAAGAAGGAGGCACTGATAGTGCAAATTAAGAAAAAAGAAATAGAGAATGACGAAGGAAAAAGAGAGAAGACTAAAGAAAATAAATAATTACATAATTAACCCCTCATGTGGTCTTCTTTGGATAGCCAAAGAGGAAAAAAGGCCAGCCACTCACTCGCTGACACTAGGTCCATGAATCAAGTTAATCGAATGGAACCAACTATCAATATATAATTCAAATACCAATAAGTGATTATTATAGTGAAAGAGATTAGTCGCGTAGCGGACTCAGGTCCGAATCTCTGTTGGGACAGATACACATTTAATGTGTCCGATCCACCTCAAAAGAGATTAAACTCTTAGGAAATCAAAAAATATATATATAAATATATATAATTCAAATTCAAATTCAATATTGGACTAAGAGAAGAGTATACTATAATATAATTCATCCCTATCCCTATCATAATGTTTACTCTATTAGTTACAATATCATATAAAAAAAATTAATTTTTAGCGATTTATTATATTAAATTATTCACATTTGTGGTGTATTAAATATTTTAAATATATATATATATATATATATATATATATATATATATATATATATATATATATATATATATATATATATATATATATATATATATATTAATATTCATATCAACTTATTAGTGAAATATATTAATTAAATTATTTATTATAACTTTTATAAATTTAGTTTAATAAATTGGTCAATTGTACCAAAATAATCGGATATAGAGAAAAATTGGATCAAATAAGTAATATATTAGTCCTGTCAGTAACTCTTGTCGAGGTGACATTGCGCTGGATGAGATAGCCTCACATGAATTTATGACATTATGATTTAATAATTTAAATGCATAGATCTACGAAAAAAAAAGTAATATCTTCAATCCATGATTTTTTTTAATTAGACAGACTGGAAGATGCTGCCAAATTAAATATCTCAAAGATACAACTATATTATAGAAAATTATCTGAGTCACGACATACAAAAGTTGTGCTAATTCGATCCAATTGAAAAATACCGTCAGGCAGAATAGCTTATAGGGATAGATTGGCCCTTTCCTCAAAAATCATAAAATGTACTCGCACTTAGACATTGCGGCCTCGAATAAATGCCTTTTACTTGTTAACAAATACGGGGTCTTTTGGTATAAAAAATAACACAGGGCCTTCTAGGTCAATTAAGAATAATACAAGGGGTGTCTTGCATTTCATTAATCACATATATAATATGTATAAAATAGGTACAAGAAAAGTATGCTAAAGCCATTGAGGAAATGAATGAATAAACAAGGAATTATAAATAATGCTCCTTGTGGTACACACACACACACACACACACACATATATATATATATATATATATATATATATATATATATAGCTTATCAATAATTAATTGTAAATATAATACCATAATGTAATTAATTAAATATCTATAATTTTGTGTGTAGATGTCTTCGACAAGTTTAAGAACAGTACTACTAATGATGAATTCAATGAAATGTACCAAGCAGTGCAATTGAGAATGCACGGAGAAAATTTCTTAGAAGAGGCTGTAGCCTTAATTTACTAATCATCATCTTAATCGCATGCTAATATTACATAATGATGATGATAATAATAAAATAATATTAGATGGATATCTTCGCGACGAAATTGAACAAGTTCTGCAACAATCACTCCATAGGGGTGTACCGAGAATAGAATCCCTCAACTACATTTCAATCTATGGAAAAATACGACTCCAATAATGAAATGTTTCTCAAATTTGCCAAACTGGACTTTAATTTTTTGCAGAATTTGTACAAGTAAGCTATGTCATCTCACTAGGTACATGTTATATATCTAGCTCTAGTACCAATTAGTAATTAGTACCACCTTTTTCTTTTCTTTTGTTCAAAAGAAGAAAAAAAACTTTTTTACATATATTTGATGTAATTTAATTATTTATAAGGTGGTGGAATAACTTTGACCTGAAGTCAAAATTGCCACACGCGAAATATAGATTGGTGGAGTGCTATTTTTGGATCATGACGTGACATTTTGAACCTCAATACTCTTGGCTTAAAATAGCACTTGCTAAAAGATTGTGAATTAATGGTGACCATGATAGATGATACATATGATAACTATGCTACACTTGAAGAAGCTAAACTTTTCACTGACATTTTGCAAAGGTATATTTCATGTTGCATGCAAAATATAATTTAATAGTTATTTCTCATCAATGATATGTATAAATACATAAACCCAATAATCATTTCACATATCAACATTAGTTTGAAGTTAGACTATTCTTCTCATTAGATGAGTTATTTAGTAATTTATTTTTTTGCATAATCATACAATTATGATGTTTTTGTGATGAAACTTCGATTGCATTGCAGAGATGAGTGAAAATGTGTTTTTCCGTCTTTTATCAATTTGCAAACGATGCAACCAACTATATTATGGAGATGCATCATGTACTTCCATAAACAAAATCTCACAAAGACAAAGAAATCGAAAAGCTTAGCTCTTTATAAAAATTCTAAACTATCAAATCAAGTAATAGTAACCACAAAAGCCAAACAACTTAAAAGATCCCAACGGACCAAAAATATTTTTCATTTTAAGTGGCTAAACACCTTTAAAATTACAACAGAGGTCTGGAAATAACATTGAGAGTTTCCACAACTATGCCAAACTCACCCACATCAATGTAGATAATGTTATTTTCTAGACCAAATGTATCGAAAAACATTGTACAGATGTGTTTAATTGGTCTAGAATGACAAAAAAAATTTCATTTTACCCGATCAGATAACAGGTGTACAGTCAATCAGGCAGAGACAAAAAGTGACGAACACATAGATTGGGGGGGGGGGGGGGGGGGGGGGTAATCTGCTACATTGGTTCCTTGTTAACCATACGACATCTACCTAATCTACAAAATTGAATATCAAAAGCACAAAAGAACGAAGCAAAGCCAATTTCAGCACAATAAGGCCATCTCCATTGGAGATGGCCGGGGCCGGGGCCGGGGCGGGGTGGGGCTTTGGAGGAGAAATCATTGGAGATGGAAGAGGGGCTCGGGGCGGGGCGGCTTCAGGGCTGGAACGGGCGGGGCTGGGGGCTCGGCGGAGCCCTGCTGCAGGAACGGGCTGGCGAGTGGATTTAGGTTGAAGAACACGCGCCCCTCTTGTAACTAATTTTTTTTTTTTTTTTTGGTAGAGCCTTGATCTGTGTAGAATGTAATTAGAGGGGAAATCTGTGTATATGGAGTTCGAATTAGTTCATGTTCATTTGAGATGATGATTTCTGTTTTTTGTTCCGTTAAAGAGGAAGAAAGAAGGGAGTTTTGACCTTTGAAATTGCCAATAAATTTGTTTAGTAATTATTATATTTCTGCTTTTTTGTTTTGACCCCTATTGTTAGGCTAATTTGCAAACTGTTTTAATAATTTAAAACAGTAAACATAAATTGAAGAAAATAAATATAATAAGATTTTATGTTTAAGTAAACATTTTTATTTAATTTTTTATATTAAAATGTTCATATTGAAGTAGACATTTTTTTCTATTCTATTTTTATTTTAATTAATTAATTATCTTTATATCTATAGCTAGTTCATTTAATTTTATTTTCTCCTGATAATGGCTACTTCCATTTCCTTCCTTGTTTGTTGTATTGCTTATTATATATTAATTTTAAGTTACTTTAATTATTTACTCTATTTAATTTTAATATTTTAATATAATTAATAGTTAAATTACGAGTACTAATATAATTACCATTATTAATATTAATATTAAAAAATTTTAAAACTATAATATCAATAGCTGAGAGTGGGTAAAAAAAAAATGAAATTAGTTACCCCACGGAGCCCCAACCATTGGAGACGACCAGGCAGGGCCCCGGACTGGCCCTGGGCTAGCCCTCAATCATTGGAGATGACCTAAGCAGCCCATGGTGTGGAAAGAGTCTTTCATGTATGTTTTATGTAGTTATAGAAGGTGTATCGCACTATTTATAGCCCATTTCTTTCTTCTTTAAGTAACCAATCAATGCAGCTTGAGTTTTTAGTAAATTTGACTTGCTTGTGAAACAAAGACAAACTAATTATCAAGCAAGGGTACTCTCAACATATTCCATTGCCTTCTTCTTGACAGACTCAATTCGTTCGTCATCACATAAGGACTTCTCATACTCGAGATACTTCTTAAATAAGAACTGCAATTAACAACATCCAAGTATTAGACATAAATATATAAAAAAGAATTGTAGTAGTGAGAGGAGAACAATTAAGATTAATTATATGCAGTAAATCAAGTTTACGCACCTTCATCTTCTTGGGAGGGAGGCTCAAACTTATTGCTCTTTCAAATAAAGCACGAATCAAATCAACATCACCAAGCCTAATCTCCTGCAATTTCAAAACAAGTCACATAGAATACTAATAGACCAAAGTACTAGAAACACAGCACGAATCAAATCAACATCACCAAGCCTAATCTCCTGCAATTTCAAAACAAGTTGCATAGAATACTAATAGACCAAAGTACTAGAAACACAGGTCCTCTTATTCTTTTAGATGAGAGATTAAGAGAAGAAGAAATTTTTCTCAATTTATCTTAGGTTTGGCAAAATTGCATTTTTAGTCCTACAGCACTTGTATCCCTCGTTCTACAAAAGTATACTTTTGTTCCTAACTTCCAGAAATGTTTTACACTTTTGGCCTGTATCCCCTCTTTTCACCAAATTTAGGACCAAATAGGCAAAAGTGAAAAAGAGTCATTTGTGAACCATAGTGCATAATAAAAGCTATTCTATGGATTGAAAGTGCAAAAAATGGATTAGAAAGAGGGTGGTGAGACCAAAGGTGCAAATTATTTAAAACATTGGGATCAAAAGTTCAATTCTGTAAAGCATGGGACGGAAAGTACTGAAGGTTCAACATACTAAAAGTAGAGTTTTCCATTCTCAACTTCAGACAATGGTTGAGTTCGAGAATTTTACTTGATCAAGATAAACGCTCCACAGATCTGTCCTCTTGGGATACTCTCTAAGCATGCCCTCAAACATGGATCTCCCTCTATCTGGAACACCACACTTGAACTCAAGGATAGCAGTCTGAGAAATAACTTTTATATGCTTGTGTCGGGGAAGGCAGAGGATAGCACGGTTCAGGATTGACTGAACCCCATCACTATTTTGTTTCAGAAGAGACTGAATCTTTCTCAACCAGACCTGAATACCACAACCAATATATTTCACAACAGCGCGATGAGTAAGAAATTGAGAGGAGAGAATACAGTAATATACTATACAATATGTTGTACCTTGCTTGAATGCTTGAACTTCCTTGTCATTTTGTCAAGTAGTTCATCAGCCAATTTGTGTTGTTCTGTTCTCTCATACATTCCCAGGAGAGCAAGATGCACCTTTTTGGGATCACAATACTGCAATGCTCTTTGAAATATTTTTGTTACAGCCTCCTAGTTTGAAGAAAATAAATTTTTGTTAGGTTTTTATGAAGGAAAAAAACAATCAAATCAGCATAACTTCAACTGCTTCATTTCCTATTTTTATACTAAAAGTCGAAAACCATCAATTACTACACAAAAATGAATGTTCAGGAAAGGGTTCTTCATAGTACCTCAGGAGGACTGCCATACTCATTTTCCAAGTTGAAATAAGCAACCCATATATTCAGCTTTTCAGACTCTTCTCGGATATTTATTGTCCTCAAAGCCCTAATACAAAGAAAAAGTTGAGAGTTAATTAGACAATGGATCAGGGTTTAGCGAGAGGGGCAGGGGAGGGGGGGCGAGAGAGTGATCACAAATTTCCTTATTGTGAAAATTAGCATGATTAAAATACTGAGCTGACAAAGAGGAAATTAAAGAAAAACACTTTCTTACAAAATTAAGCCACTTTGGCTCTATTGATTTACATGTGATTACAATTCAAAAGTGAAACAGGGCCAATAGTACATTACTTTTCTATTCTGACAATAAACAGGCCCAAAAGTGATAGTCAAACGTGAATCAAAGAGAGATATTATATAGCATAGACTTAATAAAAAGTATCCATTAAAATTCAATTTTTTAAATGAGATTAGCAGCACAATTCTAACACTAATTGAATTATACCTCTCAGCAATGGATCGCGCCTTCTCGATATCTGCCAAAGAGAGCATAAAAGCCATATATTTTATCCATAAAAAGCTGCTATTTGGGGAACTGCGTATAAGTTTCTCAAATTCATCTGCATTCCTTGGAGTGTCTTTTTCCAGCAGTCTTTCCTCAGCAACCCTTATATCTCGTTCCCTGTGCACAGGCATTACAAAATTAGACCCCCAGACAACACGCCAACATATATCTTTAACAAATAAAAAATCCAATTATCAGAAGCATTTGTTTTCAGTTTTCTAGTTTCTTCTGATCAATTAATTTAAGTTTATCCAAAAAAGACAGAGCAAAGGGGCCCTACCTCTCTTCCCGTGCTTTCTTTTGTGCTCCCTTTTTGTTTTTCTCTTCTATAACTTCGGCATCAGAAGCATTTGCTACACTTGGACAGACATCCCCTTCAATGTCTAAGCTTTCTATATCATCAAGATTAACCTCAAGGGGCGGAACAAGAGCCCTAGATTCAATATCGGCTAGTATAGGTCCACTGTCGAATTCATTATTTGTGTTCTCAATCCTAGCAGAGTTGCTGTGTGGCAACAATATTGGCTCAGACACTACCATAAAATCAGGGGTTTGACTTGTAGTTGTTTGCAAAACTTCATCTTGGATATAAGAACTCTTCATCCCAAGAGAAACTCGATTTCTATCCTTATCCACCTGAAAGAAAAGTTAAATGAGGTGATAAAATTTTAGCTTCAATCATTTATGAGTGCCGATGCTTTAACCACTCCATTCTCACAATTGGTAAGATTCAAGAATGTGACTTATTTGGAAGGATTTGGAAGGAAGATATGACATGAATAAAGAATTTACCTTCAAAACTTTTGCCATCACTTTGTCTCCTGAATTAAACTTTGTCTCGATATCATCTATATGATCATCAGAAAGCTCCGAAATATGGCACAACCCAACCTAGAAAAGTGAGAGATCAAAAGCTCATGAGTCTGGTTGTAATGCATGCCACCACCCAAAAATTTTAATGTTTTCATTTGATTTATAGAGGCCACAGTGTATGGCTATGGCGCTTACAGGATGAAATTTTGATCAAATAATTAGCATGTTGGCGTATTCAAGAGGAAATGCAAAATGTAGTAGATGATGGCAACATAACACAATGGTCCAAAGTGAAACCCAGGCTGCAATCAGTTGGTCAACTAAAGTGCAGCTAATAGGTTTCTACAAAGTACTTGTTACCTACAGGCTACAGCCACCCAGCAAAAATACATGTGCAAAAGTATCATGCAATTAAATAAAACAATATCGTTCAACATGATTGTCAGAATTACATAATACTTACCACATTTGTGTGATCAATGCTTATAAACAAGCCATAGGACTCCATACGCTTTATTCTTCCAGATATAATATCTCCAACATTCATATTACTAAGAGAATTAGTATCAGACTTTGACACACTGATTGCACTTGAAGTCTTTAGAGTCACCTCTACACGCTTGGACAATGGCTCCACGTTTAGCACCCTGCATGAAATGCATTAGTGGTTGCTAATAGCATCAACATGGATGCACGCAAAAAATAAAAGACTTACTTGCCAACCACAAGTTTGCCAACAGGGAATTCTTTCTCCAGATTTTCAACAAAACGGTCCGACAAATTAGAAATAAGAACTTTTGCGTCTATCTTCCGAGAAAGCATAATAAAACAACCTTTTGAAGATACGTTCTTAATATAACCCTGCAGCAACCAATGAAAGAGAGATGATCAGATTGTGATTCAAAGAACCACGAAATGGAATCAGTGTTGAGACAAATCGGTAAATTATTATTAAATTTGCTGTATACTGATGGAATTTAAACTTCATTAGCAGTTTCGCAATTCACCAATTAAAATGGATTGCAGAAATAAAGAGCAAGGGATCTCTAATGTTACACAATGGTGGCACAAATTCTTCGTACATGTCAATCAACGCAAGGAAATAAAAATTACCTGTACAGCCATATTAGGATGCAGATCTGTTATTTTGTTCACATGCCGAGTAGAAGAATGCCTGGAAATAATTAGCATATGTTATTCCAGATGAGAGATTTAGATCCAAAAGTACAGCTATATTACAAATTCTGATTGGCAATACACTACAAGCAAGCCCTTTGATTCTTAAATCAAGATCTGGGAACCTATAATTGGAAGATTAAAAGGCTATACTCTAAGCTCCCTCAACTTTCGCTGTATAAATTAAATGCCTGGCTTCGAGATTTTCATATTTATATATATGGAAAAATGAGGGAAAATGAAAAAGGCAGACTTTTCAATTTTCAAGTGACAGGCAACACTCACTATCCAAAATTCAGCTTACAAATTACCTTATTTCTAGTCCCTTCAGAAAAATTTGATCAATCATTAGGACTTGTGAAAATTAACCCACCAAGTTAATACAGAAAAGAGATTTAAATAGGCTCAGGAAATAATTCTCATAGGAAAGAACTCATCCAACTACAAAAGCAACAAGTACGACCTGCAAGTAATAAAGGTGTCAACATCAATCTATAGGTGCTTTGTAAATTAACTTGGACCTGTAGAATGATGGAAAACGTTAAAAAAAAAATTACTGTCCGCAGAGTTAAAAACCATAATAGATGAGCAGGCAACACATGAAACAATGGATGCATGTGATCCCTATGATGACTTGAAGGGAACCAGATTAATGAATCATAGACAAAATCTCAAGTTAAAATTAGGAAAAACCTTTACAAAATTAATGAAGATATATGCTTACATGTCACTTTCATGGTTATGTGAATCATTTGGTGTTGATCGCAGTGACAAATCAATGTGGGCTGTGCCTTTGGCAACACGATTAACTTCCAGAACTTTGCATTTCACAAATTGCCCTTCGTGATAACCAGAAAGAGGGTTGGTGACCCACGAGTTTGTCAGTTCAGTAAAATGAACCTTACCATAGAGGTGACCATCAATTTGGACAAGCAATCCACCAACACCAGGAAGAATTTTGGAAACCCTGCCGCCCACATAACTACCTTCCAATATATGGTATATTGAAAGACGATCAGTATCATTCTCTTTGAGTTCCACCATACCAACAGGCAACGGATGCAAGACCACACGAAGTAATTTCTTCTCCTTATTTGCACCAATTACGTAACCTGAAAGTGCCTTGCCCACATTAAACCGCTTCTGAAACTCTACAAGTTCAGAAGGCTCAGATGAGCTGTCAAGAATATAAAGCTGAGCATTCACATCTCGAGATATCGTCATCCAGGCCCACTCACAGTCAATCTTATACACATATCCGGAAACACGTTGGCCATATGAATAGTTAAAGTTTTCAGCAGATAAAAAGCCATCTACTTCACTCGATCCTGAATGTGCAACGCGATTTGAAACGTAAAATCAGTTAATCAGTGAATTCAAGGATTATGGATGGGGAGAGAAAGAAATGCAGAGAGATAACAGAATTGATCCGTAGAGAAACCAATGTAACAGTATACATCAACTCTAGTGGTAATAGTTTACAACGAAACCTAGTGCTAGAAGATAACAAACATAGAAATATGTCATATGTGAAATCTTCACTGAAGACAGGGATGTGTCACAATCAAGCAGCACGAACTATATACAATGCAGCAAGGGTGTACTGCACGAAAGATGATGCACATGCACACATGCATATAAGATACTTTATATGCAGAATGTTTGCAGATTGAAGGATTCAGAGTTTGAATAATATTTAGTGGAAACTGTAGTGAAGTAATGCTTTTCAAGTAATTCAAAAATTTCCCTGCTTCAGTAATTACAAATATTAATAAAATAAAATAATAAATAAATAAACACAAAAAATAAAGTCCAATCATGCATCATCAATTTAAGCTGGAAAAGTGCAGTGTGAATAAGTAATTCAATTAATATGCCCAGCTGTTGGAGTCATATATAAAATGTTGGCAAAGACAATTAGTCAATTGAAGAGAATAAGCAAAGTATGTGATGTAAAGGGCAGATGTACTGCCTGATATCTTCGTTAAGGAAGTAAGAGAAATAAGGTTGCCAGTAACAATAATGTGAGTTAATGTGAAGCAGGCTGATAAACAACAAGAAAGACCAGGTGCATTGCAGATTAAGATGGCCAAGTGAGTGATCTATGGAATTCGTCTAAAAATGCATTCACTGTTAGCATAAAATGGATTTTATCTATACGATATTGACCTATAATGCATCATCGTAGTTATGAAAGCAACATAATATGAATAATTTTGATAAATGCTTACCTTTAAGCAAAGAAGGTTTAATGGATAATTCCCATCGATGATTTCCTTTATTGTTTTCTGTCTTAGTGCCATTAGATATAATCCTTGCTGCTAGTGTTTGGCCAATTCTGTAGCTACTTAAGGGACTTTCAGTAGAATTATCATCAGTTGCCTGTCAATAAACATTTTAAATCATTTACAACCATATTTTCCTCAATATGTAGAACTTTTAAAAAAGAATTTTAAGTCTCGTCTCCAACAAAAAGTTTATAAGCTAAAGGACTCCCGACCTCTGTTACGTGTATTCTTCCATGAAATCCAGAACCAAATTTCATTTTGAGTTCAAGAGGCTTTATTTCAGTAATCTGAAAAAAGAAATGATGCAGCATTCAAATACCAAATGTTTTTTGTTATATAACAATCGATCTTGTCACAGGATGAAGAAATGATCCTACCTCTGCCTGAACAAGTGATCCAACCTCATAGCTAGATTTCTTCTTCGCCCGTTTAGAACTGGATGTCTCAACACCATCAGTTAAAGATTTGAGAAGCAGCAGCAATCTCCCGCCTGTTGCAGGAGCTGGAAGAGTCATAACTATGGCAGTGACACTGCAACAACAAAATACCCATGTTAAAAGCTATAGCTAGAAGGATCAAGAAATAAAGCTCTTAGTGTTTTACAGCAATGGAAATGTTCAATCTTATTTAATAATTAAGCAAATTCTGGTTCCTCAGTTCCTCTAATTGACAAAAATAAAAATCAGAAAACCAAAATTCAAAAAAGAATATACTATGTGCAAAGGAGTATACATGGCAGTTCAAAAATGTATTTCAAGAACAGCTATTTAAGTTTAGCTACATTCCTAAGGAGCGTTTAAATATTAAAAATTTATAATACCGGATCAATTCTTCATTGGCTGATTTTAAGAGATGAAAAACTTGGTAGTCTTAGATATTTATATATGTTTAGAAGGCATCTTTTAGGCATGCAGCAAGACATACAGGGTAAGAGTATATCAATTTGCAGCTTGAGAAGGCCTTGGGGAATTAAAAGTTTTTTTTATGCTTATCTTGAATAGAGTGCCGGAATTACTCACAGATTCACCAATTCTCCAGGATGCTTAAAGCCAAGTAATTTATGAAAAATACTTGGAGAGATATCAGGCCATGGAACTCTATACATGCATCTATGCACATGAGCAAGCATTTCACCTCGGCTAAGATGATGTTGCTTTAATTGTTTGTTTAATCATGTATACCTTAAAAAATACTTTTTTGTCCGTATAAGAGAATCCACGTAGAACAATCATGACCACTAAATATGGCTTGCACTCTATGCCCTACGTTTAACATTCATTTTCAACAATTTGGTAATTCATGTCTGACATGCATTCCTAGTTTGAAGTCTTCTAAAATCATTAATCACCTAATAACAACAGATTAATGGGTTTATCATTTTTCTAGACAATGACATACAGTTTAGAAGCAGTCCAAGACAACCACACCACACCACCCCCGAATATAGATCTGCCAACCAGTTCTTAGTAAAGCAATTTCAGAAACTCACCTTTGTCCATGTGTAAACTGCTTAGGAGGTAATTTCTGAGTGTTGTAATCTGTGACTGATGCGTAGCCTATGGTAAAGTCATAGGCTGGAAGCGAGAGAACCTGTTTCGAGAAAAATAGTGGGAAAAAGTGATCAATGTTTAGCATTACACCATTACCTAAGGACCATGAAGTAACAGATTATACAAACATTAAAGAGAAAAAATGTTTTCTACCAAGTAATTTTCCTTCACAATCTCAATTGTTGCATTCACAATTTCATTCACTTCCAACTCTTTATGTGCTTCTCTTTTGCGTTTCTGCAGTTAAGAAACAAATCAAGCATGGAAGGAAAAAGACCGCAAGGGTGGTGGTTTTAATTTACACAAACAGAAACATCTATAGGCCACGACGACTTTAGAAAACACAAAGAATAGAGAAATTTAGATAAACAGCCAATGGTCATGTGGAGTCCCATGACAGAAACAAAAGGGACCTTCCTGCGATGATACAAGCCGAAAAACAAGGCTAACCTTCTTAGAAGTTTTTGAGGAAGAGCTCTCTTCTTTTGCACGGTTATTGATGAACTTTGGCTTCATAGAGAGATCCACCAGGCGTTCAATCTTGGAAACATCAAGAACTACAGCTTGGATAACAGAGTCGCATCCCATGGGGATTTCAGCCACTGCAAAGAAGTACATGCAATATATTATTTTTCAAGAAGCAAATAAAAACTGATTCCGAATCTTCAAAGAAAGCTTACACTGATAATGTGATATGAAACCGTAGACGTCATTGTATTTCTCAAATTTGACAACAACACCAACATCCTTTATTTCATGCACTTTCCCTTCAACAGAACAACCAATATCAAATCCATCGACCCATCCCAATCCATGGCCTTCAGAATCAGACAGCTTGGCGATCTGCACATTTCAGAATAATGAGTCTAAAATATGAGCATAAAACAGCTAATGCAATTCCCGTTTACTAGAATGGAACTGAAACATGATAGTCAGATAAAAAATTGGACTTCCCCGAAGAAAGTCACACCAAATACAGACAACATTCCAACAACAAACTCCACATAATTCCTCTACATCCTTACCCTCTAATATCCATAGGTAAGAAAATGTAAATGTTATCTCCAGACCAACAGACATGTATAAGTTCAACAAGGAAAAAGAGTATGAGTTATAATGCCCAGATAAGTATTTGATATGCTCCTTGAGGATTTTATCAATAAATTTACCAATCAGGCAATGCAAATATGTAGTAATTTGTGAGTTTTCTATTATTTCAAGCAATTATAAAAGGTAACTCTTCTTTACAGAAATTTTTTGACAAGATGAATTTCAGGTTCTACCTTCTCTTCCAAAAGGAAGTACTCTTGAATAAATGATGCATCCGTTGAACAACACATTGACTGCTTTAGAGATAGTGTTACTCGACCCAATTCACTACTAACCTGGGATGATGTTAGAAAGAAATAAAAGATTAAAAAATAATATCCTGAAATCATTAATACATATAATTCCAGTTGACCTACATCCACTATGTTGCTGCGAACAGACTGCCCAATGTAGAAGACCTCAGAAAGATCTGATCTCCAATCATCAGTAACCTTCAAACAAACATTCCGAAAACCCAATTTACTAACACAACCATGGATCATTTATACAGATTTTTATAGAGAAATAAGTATCTAAATTAATTATCAAAAAGTAAAAGTATCTAGGTTAGAAACATACCTTGCTTTTGGGAGCAAAACCAGTCAACCGCCCAAGAAAGCGAATGAAGCATCCGGTTTCAATTATATTACATACATACCCCTGGTTCAGGAATTTATTTGAGCTCTCAGAGAGAAAATGAAATAGAACACAGTGCATTAACTTCTGATTTTTTACATATACATATTGCAACTGAAATGGGAATGGATAAAGGGAAAATTTTGCAACAACAAGGCATTAAGAATAGAATCCTACAATATATCATGTAAATTAATTTCTAATTGTTATCATCTCTGTCTTGTAACTGAAAAGGGATTGGATGAAGGGAAAATTTTGCAACAGCCAGGCATTAAGAATAGGAGTTGTGCAATAATACAACGCAATTCAAGGTAAACAAAACAAATGAAAAGCGAGCAACATCTTACCGGCACCACAGAGTGAGGATGAATCTGGTCAAAATCAACGGGAAGTTGTTGGGCAGAGTTAACGAGTGAACACTTTGCAGAGAGAATGAGATTGTTTCCTTCAATATCTGTGTGGTTTTTATATCATGTAGTAAAGTTAATAAATCAAGATTTAATTCTCAAACTGTATTATTGTTGCATGTTCGGACTAAATTTCCAAGAGATGCACAAGATACTGTTTTGTTGCTCGTTACTCTTGCAGAAATTTAATGCCAGAAAACTAATGCATAAAGAAAGGTGATAAAGAAAAAGAATTTGAAGAATACCAAGAACCAACAATTGATCAAAGTGATATCCTGGCTTTAAGCAAGAACTCAGCTTATCAGCAAGACCTGTTTCATTGTATCCAAAATAAATAAATAAAAGACTAGGAAAAGAGGGAAAGAGGGAAAAAGTAGTTTTAAGAAACTTTATAAAAATATAAGACTAAAAAATCTATACTGAAAGGCTGCTGAGATACCGTGGTGATCTGCCAACTGTTCAAGAGAGATTGTGCCTTTCATGTGACTTGAGGAATTAACTTTCACTACAATTCCATGAGGTTTAATCTGCTCAATAACTCCGTCAACTAGGCTGCCCACTTTCATACTCTCATCCTTTGATGCCCTATCAAATTTTCAAAAGAAAAAGGGATATAGAAACATGTAACTGTCTGCAGAAAAATTAATACATTACATACATGTGAGAAACAAAGAGACTGACCAAAAGGTTGACAAATAAAGTGACCAATGTAGAAAGTATTGTTTATATAGCATTCACTAGAAAAATGTGATAAGCACAAATCTAGGTGGATAGAGAAGCACAAATTAGGTAACAATAAATTTGCTTCTAATTTATGAACTTTGTGGTGCAGAGGCAATAATTACTCCTGCAAAAATATTGCAGCTCCTGAAACAGTGATATAACTTCCCTGTGATGCCAATCAAGAGAAATACTAATCCTACCAAAGCAACAACAAAACAGTATATGATTGAGTTACCAGTGGAAGCATTTAGCTTCAGATTTTACCATAATAGAATAGGAAATTTATTATTATATACGGAAAATTACAAAACAAACAAAATTCCAAGAATAGCAGGAAAAATATCATATAGACCAAAACATGACAACAACAACAACAATAATAATAATAATCACAATAATAATATGATCCATCTCAAATGTAGAAGGTGTTTAACATAAACTGAACATTTTATGGCCTCGGAGGCAAATATCATTATTTTCAGAAATAAACCTTGTTGGTGTCATGTTGAAACTGAGGTTTATTCGACGAGAAGCAGGAATGCATTTTACAACTCTACACTTGACAACTTGTTCAACATGATACATAGAACCTATATCATTCCCCGGATTCAAACCAAGTTCAGACCTGCACCAAGTAAAAGAACTTGTTATATAATGGTACTACATATGGAATCAAAGAAATCATCATTGAATTTGGGACTCAGATGACCAGAATAAGATACATTGAGAAAAAACACAAGTATTTCCCCCACATTGATGCAAACCACTTTTAAGAAGCACAGCATATTTCTTATAAACACACTAAATAAAGTATAAAAATCCATCAAAGTAAGCTAATACTGTATCCTTTTTACAGAACAGTGCATAGCCAAAAGGATACTCGAACATCAAGCTGCAATACTCGTTCAAGATGCAGGATTTCCAACGCGAGTAAGATGGTACAAGATGGAAAAATTTTGAGATACAGAATACACCATACAGATGAGATAAACTATGAGAAAGAGAACTTAACAGGATTTCCTGTGCTACTTTTTGCTAATACGGACTGGTGTATATCAATGATATGGAGGAATTTAATCAGAAAATGGAATCCCTTGACCACAAAACTAAACTTGAGTTTGGAACTACTTAAACATCTTCAGTAGGCAGGACATTGATGTCCATGTAGTGTTTAAAAGTCACCTAATTATCTTGAAATATGCTCACTAATTTAGTAGTGGATGGACAGTGGAGGCAAGTAATAGGAGAGACGAGTGAATGCTGATCTTAAAGATATACGCATTTAAGTACAAGCATTAATGCAAATGAGAAATACAGTTGACATTAGGACAGGTAGGTAACAGCGGCTTACTACCCACACGACATGAGAAAGGAGTGCTTCGACAAGCAACTCGAATGCAAGGATGAAAAAGAGAATTCTTTTAACCCTAGCTTTTCTTGAAAAAATTGGCCTCTTCGCAGGATCAGGTTGAATGCAGGGTGATACTTGATGGATTGGAGGACAGCTCTATTTATAGAGAATTTTCAGGGGAAGATCAGTACAAAGGTTCTGTGCAATTGACCTCTGGGATCCGGGTAACTATTTACCAACCTAGTCAATAGACGGCGAAGTGGACAAATAATAGGAATAATAGATAGTTGTGTAGTCATTAGGCATGCTATTCAACTTAAGGCTGCTAACTCGATCTTATCCATTGCACAAAACTGAATAAAGACAACTCAGCTCAAAATAGTGTGTCCTGCGATTCCTGTCTTGTAGATAGATTTTGTATTTTACATCATGAAGGTCATACAAATGTGATACCCCAGTCTATGATAAGTAAAGACACGTTTTCAGCAGACAATTAACCAAAAAATAACAAGCATGCAAGACAACCATGAAATTCTTGTACTGCTCTATAGCAAACCTGGGAGCAAATCCTTGAACCCCATTATAAAATCGAACAAAACATCCATGGTTCTCAGTCTTTGTAATCCAGCCATGTGTGACTAATCCATCAGTTGCATCAGCATAAGAACTAAGAATCTTCAGTTTTGACTTAACCTGAAATTATCAAAATAAAAATTCAATAAAAGAAGGCAGGCATCTAAAATTCAAATACTAAGTGACGGTCTTTGTTTAAAACGTCAAAATTGATAGCCGATCCCTCATCCTGAAAAAGAGATAAAAGGTCACAAAATCTGCCCTTAGTAAGCACCCAGACCCCATGCCCTCACTTTGAACTTCTATAGTAACAGAACTATCAGCAGACAATATCTGAATACATTTGGTAGTAGTACCAACTTTACACGTGTGAAATGATCTTACAAACCAAAAGTTTGAATTCAATAGTTTCTATCCGCAGGATGGAGATATGATCAGTCATTCAACAATTGGTTAGACCTTCAGTCCTTCTCAAATTCTAAACATTTTCATGCTCGTTTGACATCTTAAAACTACACTTACACCCGAGCCAACCCAAGGTTCGAGCAGGACATAAATGGCACAATAAGGATAAAGTTGTGTGAAAAAAAAGACCTCAAATCTTGTACTTTCAAGAAAGTAGATGCTCCAAGACTAGACTGTAATTGGAATACATAAAAAACAACAAATAAAAGTTTATAGAAGAAACTGGATGAAGATGAGAGTTATCGGGATTAGCATACAAGAGTCTTTTTGTGTGTGACAGTGATCCTCTTGGACTTGCAGCCAAGAACACGGAAAACCAACTCCACTCCAACCTGCAAAGTTGAACGATTGCATGGCATTTAGAACCCTCAAAACCCACACAAAAAATGAAGTCCATGGGCATCTTGTAAAAAACCACATTTAACAACCTGAAACTTTTTTCTAGGCTTTGCTATTTCAAACTCTGACATATGTCGTAGAGGACATAGGGCTTTCACACCACTGGCAAGTTGCACAATAGCACCAAAACTGTCTACTGCAATGACTTTACCTTTCACCACCATTCCTGGCTTTACATCAGAGTGAGTAAAAATCAAATCTTCAAAGGCACTAGTCTGTTAAGAAAAAAAATTTGATATTAGGCCTGAAGCATGCTGGGACAAAATTATCAAATAGTTTGCACATTTCACTAGAAAAGCTGCCCAATCACCAGAGGAGCCAAAATGACTTATTTTGGCAATAAGTTGATCTGTAAACGCAGATATAAGTGCAATCATCAAACAATGGAGCAAAAACAACCTTTAGAATACCAGTTGCAAGTCCTTCCAAGTGCCTAAAGCCGAGTACCCTGACACGAAGATGGCTTCCTTCCTTAAAATTCTTCTCTAATTTTCGAACTTCCTTGTCAGCCGCATCAACTAACTGAACATCAAAAGCAATACAATCATCATTCACACATCAAATCCCGGATGAAATGTCTGAAAATGCAGATATTTCTTACCTAGACCTGATCTAGGAAAAATTCATAGACCTTGTGGCTAAGAATGGCATCCAACAATGAATGATGTAGTGTCATTCCTAGCCACAAGTCAGGTCTAGGTAAGAACTTTCCAGGAAATGCTTAGGAAGTAAATTAATGTACTCACATTGACATAAGCTGGAGTTGGAACCGGAAAAGTAGGAATTTCTAGAAGAAGGCCTGACCCCTTATCAACCCTGATTACTCTAGATTGATCAAAGATATCGCCGACTTTAACTAGCTGCTTTGCAAAAACATAAATATAAGAAGAACAAACACTGCATCTTTCTTCAAGTTTTATCATGAAATCCTCATTGGGAAAGAGGATTCTTGGGAACAAGGGCAAAAAAAAACACAGGTAAGCAGCTAAACAAAGGTTCCCCAGGAATTAAGTCACAAGAGTAGAAAACGACCTATTAGGGTTCACTTTAGCATATGTTGAATTTTATGACCATACCAAAAATACATTTTATATAGTGTGCTAGCGAAAGCAAAGGTAAAGCAAACTTACAGATGATGGAGCCTTGTTACTGACTAAGTGAGGGTTCAATGTTAAACCAACAGCCCTTGTTGAAGGGTCAATAAACAATATCCGAGCATTGAACTATACCAATAACAAAACAAAAAATGAAGTAAATACTGTAAATTACCAAAATAAACCCTCATTAAAATTGAAACTAAAATTAATGATATAGGAAACAAGTCAAACCCAATCACAAATAATCAGAGCTCATGACACACTTGTAGATACAATATTAAACTATTAACATGTACGGTACTGTGGCTCACATGCATTGTTTTCAAATACAGAACTAAAATAAACCACTAGCTAACACATTCATCAAATTTCTATCTAATAGCATCCTAGACCAGCTGACGCAATTCTCCTGTCAACTGCCAGATGTTATAAGGAAGTACTGGGAACAATGGTAAAAGAAGAGAAGATATTCCAGACAGTCCAAACAGTATGGAGGTGAACAATACCTTCATATTTTTAGAATAATCATCCTTCCAGTTGGAGGAGGGGAAAATTTTATCTAAATTAAATACATCAACCTGAAACATGAAGAGAAGATCACATGTAACACAAGTTGCAATAGTTCCTCACTTGTAACTAAGCACATTCTGATAACAAAAATGAGGCACACATACAGTTCCAGTAAAATAAGTAAGGAAAGACAACATGACGCCATTGTCAAGAGTTGATTGAACACGAGCGTTAACCATCATCCCTGGAACGAGAAGATCTATAGAAATACCCTTAAGCTCCTTGGTCTGCATGCATACCAGTAGATATGTAAGAGAACAAACTCCCCAGAGAGGAAAATAAAATGGGTAAATTAGTGTAGAGGTTAAAAGAAACATACCACAGATTTTGAAACCATGCCTGCGTCAGAACTCAAATGAACTACCTTACGAGCTCTATCTACACTTTTAACAACCCCTTGCAGAAGCTGGCCTACACTTACTTCGATGTTTCTTCTTTCTATGGAAAAAGAGGAAATGGAGGATCAAACATATTTTAAAGCAAACCCCAATTAATATGCCATAAATATTCCCATAAAATGTTCTATAATTCTCTTAAGAATTGCATTCAAAAGAAATAAATGAATTGCTGCGGTCGTCTTGATGCAGAAAAGAAGGGTGCAAACAAGGCACCATAGAATTAACTCGAGGACTCTACCTTGAAAACCAAGAACCTGCAGTCAACTGAGGTTCACAAATAGATGGAAGAAAGAACTCATGCCAACTTGTACAATGATATAAAACTAAGAACTTCTTTTATTTTAAAGTTGCAGGAACATGACCTAGAGCCTACTGCTTAGGTAATTAACTGTCTGCCTCGTAATCATATCAAATTACAGTTCAAATCATCCATAAAGTCAAACTGAAGTAGAACTTCAAATTTTCACACATAGTTTTGTTAGCAATCATGTCATTTAGGGGAAAATTTGAAAGATGGAATTGCCTATAAATTACCAGATCCCATAAATCCTGCAAAAGAAGTCAATCCAAAATGAAGCAGGAAACCATGGTCTTCAATGCTCTTTACATACGCACTAAGCACCTGCATATCATATATGACACGCAAAAAAAATTCAATGAGAACTTACAACACAACCTAGAAAGAAACATATGGTATAAGAGAACTGGAAAAGCAGCAACCACCGTTTCTAGAAAAAAATAATCATGTATAAGCCAACAACAAAGATACTTTTCCTCATCTTAATCCCCACGGTGTAACTTCTTGATGGGATACTTCATAACCACAATAAGAACTTTGTATGAAGAAGCAGCATCGAGGACGAACTAGAATGAAAAATATATTATGACTATACTGTGGTGTAGGATTGTTGTGCGTGACTTTCACTTTAAAATTGTATGGCCAGAAAATTCATAAATTAAAGAGAGCAAAAGGTTCACTGAAGCAATAACTTTTCAGAAATGGTGCATTAAAAAAAAGGCATGAACGACTGCAAAGCCGAGTAACCATAGTGGACAGCTCGGTTGTTCTTATGACATAAAAACGTAATTTCAGGAAGTCTAATAATCAGTCAGTTGCCATACATACAAATAAGGTTAGGCTACCAAGTCGCCAAGTAACCAAGTTCGAACTCATATAGCTCAATCATGTAAGTATGCAACTAAATCCATAACCTGAACTAGTATGGCCAAAAATTAAGGTACTCTGGATAAATATCACTCCTGAAATTATTGATTTCAACTTTAAAAAAAAATCGAACAACTCACAAATTAGACAATATGGCAATTAAAAAGACTATTCTCACACGAAAAGTGGTTCCAAAGACTTTTCACAATTGAAACTACATACCATTCCTTCTTGAATAACATCGAGTGTTAAGCTTTTGTGAAACAAGGACAGACGCATAGAAAGCCAGATCTTTCGTTTAGCTATTTCTTTCTTATCATCATCTACTTGCAATACAATGCAAGACACAAGCTGCCCCACATGATATATCCTAGAAAGGATATTATGTTCTGCATCCTGCACAAAAAGTGTAAAATTATATACAACGACGAGCTGGTCTGTCTCCTAGAAAGAAAATAAGACGTATCGCATAGATGTATCCTAGTAGATTCATGATATTGACAATACAACCAGAATTGAGATATATCTTACTTCGTCATCGGAAATCGGGTCAAAGGCTTCACAAGCACGAACTAGTCCCCGTAAGCCCCCTGGTAGACTAACTACGATATCTTTCTCATTCACTTCAGATATTACTCCCCATAGCTTCATTCCCGGGGAAACATTCTGAAATAAGTAAAGAAGCGAGACAACTGATTAAATCTGTTCCACAACGATATTACAGCAAAGTGCAAACAAAAACGAAAGAACTATCATCATGATTGACAGTAATAGATGTTGAAAGGCTACTGGCCACAATAATTCCCAATTTCAATGTGATTGTTTATTTAGAGTTCCAAGAAGCTACTGGAACAAAACAAAACAAAAAATCATGATCTCCATTTATGATTGATGTTGTTAGAGTATCAAAAATCTACTGGTTACAATAAATTCCTGATATACATATATGATTGATGTTGTTAGTGTCAAAAATCAACTGCCTACAATAAATTCATGATCTAGCCACTAATAAAGATGAAGAAACAACAGCATAAACATGCTCAGGAACTAAACTGGATCCATATTTCCATGAAAGTTTTGACAGTGAAATTTCCCCATGGAAACCAAGGGAATGGTAAGAATTCCCCAAATCTATTTTACACAACTCTGCAAACAAACTGCATGCAGTTAGTGGCACATGCATATTATGTCCATATCCAATGGAGAGCTTTGTGGCCATAACACAAATAAAATCATAAAGAACCATAAATCAATAAAACTAGTCACGAATTGGAAGAAGAACCACCAAGCATTATGAGGAGAAGTTATTTAACAGATGTTTATGATTAAAGAGATATTTGAAAAGATTGACTTTTATGCTCAAACATTTCATACGAAAGTAAGAAAGTTGATCATTGCATATAACATTCAAATCTGCAAAAAAGCAGAAAGGACTGCTTCATTCTAGACCATAATTATATGATGTAACAAACAAGCCAACTTTTCTTGTAGCACATTTCTATTACTTACTAAGTCTCTAGAACTCAGCAAATGTTTTTAGACGATTTTAAAGTATTTCATCCAAGTAATCTGAATTCCAGAAAGTATGAGTATTCCATGTTTCTAATTCCAATAACGTGTATCGCCAAAGGTTATGTATCCTAATCCACTCCAACTAAGTAACTACCACGTCGAGCTCACTTTCAATATGGAAATCAACAAATTGGTCAGGAGTCCGGACCATATAGTTGCACTGACTAATATCACGAAAATACCGACAATAAGGAACAACTACGAAAGAAAACCCTACCTTCATAGTGATCTTATTTGCAAACCTTGGCAATTTCCCCACAATACCATCTCCAAATAGGGAACCTAAATCATCATCCTCTATGGCCAGGTTCTTGTTATGCAAATTCCTTTGTTTCTTGTTCCTGTTCTTCAAAACCTTGTAATCTGTATCCATAGCTTCCCTTCCCCCCTCTCTCTCTTGCATCGCACTTGCTCCACCTACAAACCCCAGTAAAAATGCATAGAAATTAATCTTTAAATTTCATCCCCGCCTTCCTAAATCAACAAATTAAAAAATAAATTCTAAGATAGTCCGACTAAAACCTCGGGGGAAGTCGGGGACGTCTTCTTCGACCTGAAGAGGCGACGAAACAACGCCGTTGGTATGGCTTCCTTTAGATTTAACATCTTTCTTCGACGGACTTTTAAGGCTTTTCAGGTGAGGCTTGGATTTAGATTTCATCTTTGAAGTAGGAGCCATTTCTTGATACCAGTAAATAAACAGAACAAATTCGAATTCGATTTCGGCTGACGGCGACGGAAGTGGGAGGAGTAGAGAGCACTGCGGCCGATTTTCAGGGTTTAAGAAAGGTTTAGATTTTTCCTTCTAAATTTCATTTTGTTATAGTAAGTTGTATTTTTTCCTAGGGTTAATTTCAGATAAGTTCCCTGTACTATTACTTTCACGTACCTCCCTACCTTGTAGTATTTAAATTTTCACTAACCTCCCTTACAATATTGAAATATTTATATTTCTGATCAAATTAAAAGAAAATATATGAAAGTGCTATTTTAACCTGATTTTTGTAAAATTTTAAATTTCCACTTACCTCCCTTATAATATTAAAATATTTATATCTCTAATTTTAATCAAATTAAAGGAATTTATGAAAGTGCTATTTTAACCCTGATTTTTGTAAAATGTCATTAAAACTCTAAAGAACATTTATATATTAATTGATAAAATTATACATCATTGAATAGTGGAAGATTAAATAATTAATAAAATCATAATTGCATCATTTATATTTCTTTGAAATTAATATTGTTAACTTATTCCACACACCTCAATATCAACTCCAAGAGAATTTATTGCCCTTTTTATATTGCTAAATTTTATAAATGCACGATAATCTTATAAATATAGAAAGGTAAATTGATACTCCAGTATTTCGTTAATTTGAACATAAAATATTGAGTTGACCATTAATTTTAGGGATAAGTGAAGGTTTCAGTAGCACAAGAAAGATAAGTGAATTTTTAAATAGTACTAGAAAGGCATGGGAAAGTTTAAATAATATCATGGAGACAAGTAGGGGGAAATATAATAGCACTAATGGAAATTAACCCTTTTTTATAATCCAAATTATAATCAATATTTACAGACCACGGTGTTAGATAATTTTATGGGTCGATATTGGTTAGGACTAATCTTGTAATAAGAATTAAAGCATGTGTGTGATAAGTGGGCATTGGGCCTTAAGGCCCAAAAACATCATCATAAACCCTAATCCAAACTTGGACACATTTTAGAGAAAAAAATATTTTATGTATTTGTTGTGCGAATTATGAGATATATATTAGTATGTAAAAACTAAATTTCACTATTTTCTTGTGTATTATTATGAAAAAACTAACTGAATTAAATTTCATTATTGTTTGCACCATCTTGATTTTGCAATTGATGTACGAAATAATCTCAAACATATACATCAACATGTCTAATAAATTATGAAAATAAATAAATGAATGTTACAAAATAATATTTTAAAATAAATAATATGTAGTTTTTTTTTTTTTTGAATAATTAATATTAACTTTGGAAAAATTGCATAAATCACCTAATATAGAATTAATACTACACGACGTGGGATCATATTAAATATATGGGGTTAATACTACGTAATGTGTGCTCATACTATTGCATGTGAATTATACCATAAAGTGTGATACACATTTCATTGTAATACCACTAATGTGGAATAAATACTATATAATGAGGGGTCATACTAAATATATGGATTAATACTATGTAATGTGAACATGTATTGTTTAATGTGAGTTAACAATTAATGTGATACAAATTGCATGGTACCACTTAACGTGGAATACATGCTACATGATGTGTGGTCATACTGAATATATGAGATTAATACTATGTTATGTGAGTTCGTACTGTCATATATGAGTATAATTTATACCATAGAATGTGACATACATTGCGTGGTAATACCACCAAATTTGGAATAAATACTACATGATGTGGGGGTCATACTAAATATATGTGGTTAATACTATGTAATGTGAGCATGTATTGTCACATGTGAATTATACCATACAATGTGATACACATTTTATGATAATACCACATAATATGATAATTAGCGGCACCTAACGCAACTACACCCTAGAATCCCCCTAAGTTAAAATATTCCAGCTCGCTGATGTTAGACTGAGTTTAAGCAATTGATTCGTAGGTTTTCATTGTTGACATGAATAGCTTCTTTTATTTATTAAATTCCAAAATCGTCTTTAATTATTGCCACCCCTACTCCTCCTCCTGCAGATCAACGATCGAGTGAATTTTGGTATGGTACTCAATGAGACGTTTTGGTCACAATTAATATATATTAATTTAACACTCCCGGAAGAAGATGGAAAGCTAATCAAATTTATGATAATTAATGAATCTCGACCACCACTGATAATCTATAAACTTCATTGTCGATCGTTTAATGATACATTTGCCAATTGCAATTGAAATTTTTATTGTTTATTCAACAAGTATCATAATCAACTGGTGGGCCGTTTAATTTGGTAGGACTTAAATAGCGGTATTAAGCCTTATAGTCTTGCCGGATTCTAGAATTTGGTCCCATGGGGATTTAAAATTTATGATAAATTTAGTAATCGAAATATCAAAAATAGAAAAGTTTTAATTAAATGGTCAAATTTAAAAAACTATTTCATTAAAAGAAAAAAACATGTAAGAAGGTAAAGTTTGAAAAAAATAACTTTCATAAGTTACTTTAATTATATATGTTATCTCTTCATGACCCAAAAGAACACAAAACATCTGTTATATTTACAATTGATTGCAACAATTTTTAATTTTTTTAAAATCGGTCCATGATAAGCCGGGACAGAGATTTTCTTTCATTGGTGGACGTAGAGCGAGGGGGGATTTGTGTAATAATGTATTAAATAAATAAAAATAAGAAGAAAACGTATTTAAAAAATAATTGAATGCGTACGCTTGATAGTTATTATGAAATAAATAAAACTAAAAAAAATTATTAAGAAAGAAGAAAAAAAAAGTTTTTGAGAAAGTAAATAAATTAAAAGAACAATTGTTAAGAAAGAAAAATAAATAAATTAAAAAAAAAACAATTGTTAAGAAGGAAAATAAGCTTAAAATGTAGAATTGAATGAATTAAAGAAATCAAGTAGTGCAACTCTTGGATTTCGAGCTCTAATTTCTAAAAACTCTAGCAGCTCCACGAATAACTAAGCATTTTGATCCAATGTAATTTATTGATCAAAGGTGAATTAGCTAACCTTAGGTAAGATAAATTCGATCGGTAGACTGACATTTATAACATCACATGTCCAAATATAGTTGCAATTCCCATCTGTAACTTATATAAGTAAAATGCAAAACGAACCCTTATGTTTTTCTCTAATTTGTAGAAACCCACTATGTAATTATTAATTGCAAAAAATCATCTATTATATTTTATTAGAACAAAAATGATGGGTTAACATTTCATTAATTAGCTCGCTTCAGTACCAATTTGAATATTACGAGTTGACTATGTGCGACTATTCCTATAACTTTTTAAGTGAGCATCAGACTACATTATTGCTAATTTATAGGTTAATATATAGCTAGGTGGTATAATTTGTTCATTCCAAAGAAAAAATTACCTCTAAGATACAATTGTTATTTTCACCGATGGAGAATGTTTGTGATTACATCGATTGAGACACATTGCTGCTTGGGAGATGGGTAAAATATTGTCTTTAACGTGTTAACACATGCATGGTTTCTTTAATTTGCTAATTAATAAAAATAACACAATTTTTTTTACCAATTGGAAAAAGCATAAGGAGTTTTTTGCATTTTAGTCTTGAATATTAATTAGTATATATTAGTAGGCTAGCTAGCTAGTATAAAAAGTAAACTTACAAGTTATGTTGTAATCACCTATAAATAGATATATATAAATCATGTCGTCTTTTCCTTTCAACTTGATCAACAATTGAGTTATCATATATCTACTTCTTCCAACAAATTAAAGTAAACCAAACAGTTTACTCTATATATATATATATATATTTGTTTACTCATCATCATCAATAATATATATGAAGAAGAAAACATTCTTCCCCTTACTCTGCTTATTCCTCGTCATATTGTGTTTAGCTACTCTTTCCACAGGTTAATTCATATATATGCAATTAATATTAAAACACAATTTAATTATTTGAACAAGTAATACATACATACATACTTATTAATAATCTGTTTAATTAATTTGTTGTTGATATATATATATAATTATTATGATCAGCTATATATGGTACGTAGGTATTGCAGGTGAGCGGCCTGGAGGTGGGAACATTACGTTATTTGTGTTGGGGGATTCGTATGTAGATACAGGGAATACCCCTCGTTCAGGTTCTGCAGCTTGGAAACAACCATATGGCATCACTTTCCCTGGAAACCCATCCGGAAGATTCTCCGATGCTCATGTTCTCGCCGACTACATAGGTTAATATTTATATCTAAATATTTGCAAACATTAATTTCTGAAATTTAATTTATAATAATTGCTTTGCCTAATTAATTAGCAAAAATTAAGTAAGAAAACACCCTATATATGTTAATTATTTTGTTATCAATGCGGTCATATCAAATCACATTAAACTCTAGGAAAAATATATAACTCTCTAGTCTCCACCTTTTCTTTCCCTTCCCTTTCTGCTGAATATTAACACAAAAATGTTATAATACATAATCGATATTGTAAACTACTTGCCGGAACTATTAGTGTCCGATTTACGAATCCCTGTAAAAGTTAAAGGTCATACGATAATAAACGCGCGCATTACATCCCCTAAAGAACTTAAACTATAATTACATCTCATTCTTCCTTGGCATCTATATAGTGTTGTAGATGCGTCAAACATTACTGGTTGTGAGTCAATATTAGAAAGAAAAAGAAAAAATCACTTCATGCATATAATATTAAAGGAGGGGTAATTAATCAGTTTCATTTCATATAACAAAAGACGAGAAAAAAATAATTTGTCACACACACATATATATATATATATATATATATATATATATATATATATATATATATATAAAACATGTAAAAATTAAGGGATGTGCACATATAATAGAATGTCGAAACTTAAAAGTATAAGGGCACGTTTTGTCATTCACATCGATCGATGGATCGATCATGTTTAATTATTACAGTTTGATATCCTAGAAGCAATGTGATTTAATTTAATTATATTCTATATACATACACAACCGCCATTTGATAGTTTACTAGCTAGTTATAAGAATATCTAAGAATATTAAATATTAATTTTTTGTGCAGCTTCATATCTTGGTATAAGATCACCAGCGCCATATGAGCAAAAGAAATTAGATGAGGTGGCGATGACATCGAGAATAGATAACGGGGGGATCAATTTTGCATATGGAGGGACAGGTGTCTTCCAAACATTGGTTGATCTACCAAACATGACAACTCAAATAGATTTCTTACAACAAGTACTCATAGACGACCAGAATTTGTACAGGAGAACAAATCTTAGCTCTTCAATCGCCCTTGTGTCTTTGGCGGGCAATGACTATGCTACTTTTCTCACCAAAAATGGTTCCTTTGAGGTACCTACCTATATTTAAGTTTGTTAACCAACTCCAACTCCAACTCTTTCTTTTCTAGATATATATCTTAGATTTGAAAATAATTTTTTTAGAATTATACTAATTTATTAATATTGTTTATAAAATTAAATTAATTATGTAAAAATTATAATTAAAACCTCAAAATTGATCCGCACATGGTCTTATTCGAGTCAATTTTGAGATTTGATAGCAATGTAGATTAAAATCATCGGTAAATTTGAAGATGAGGATCTATTTTGGTAGCCTGAATTGTTATGTGGTAAAATTGTAAGCCAACATAAGTACTGTCATCAATTTACAATAAAATTTAACGGTCACGTCACCAAATAACGGTGATACCAAATGTGTTGACGCATAAAGTGATGTATCAAAAGTGGAAATTGACCTAAAATGCGATACCAAAACTGAAATTCTCTCATTAATAATTTAATAGTATATATAAAATTATTTAAATACTAATAATAAGGTTAATTGTACCAAAAATAATAAGGTTAATAATATAGAATTATAGATTATTTCATAAAAAAGATTTATTTTATATTATTTTATTATTTAAGGTTTTGATATCAAAATATTATATATAAAGTCAAATTAGTTTAATAAATATGTAAATATATTAAGTAGGGCAGTTAAAATAGTATTTAACCTAAAAACTAGTGGAGTAAGTGAGTAACGGGAAAATGAAGAATGGGCAACATTTTATAAAACAGGATGGAATTATATGAAATAAAAATAACACGTAGGGCTATATATATATTTTCTCAAAACACAGGCGGGTATCGTGTTTTATTTATCTATTATTAAAAATGATGCTATATATAGTATTAAAATACATTGTCCTAGCTAGAATCAAACATTTAGCCAGATTTAATTTAATATTTGTCTGCAATTAATTAACAGGGTTTGCCGGAATTCAGTAGATCAGTGATTAATCAGCTAATTGTGAATGTTAAGAGGATAAATGATTTGGGAATCAAGAAAATAGCCGTTGCAGGGATTGAACCTTTGGGTTGCTTGCCAAGAGTTACTGCTTCATCTTCAGCAGCAAAAATTAATTGGATTAAACAGTAAATCTGCTGCTGCTCCAGTCTACATTTACCTAGATCTCTACACTGCTTTCACCTCTGCTTTGAAAACAGAAAACAACTCTTCAGGTAATAGATTAATTTAATACGCAGAGCAGAACTGGTCCCGTACTTCATAGCTACGCATTCTTGATATATATATATATATATTGCAATTTTGGTCGTAAGTTTTTAAAATATTTAGTCTATATTAGTTCCATACAATTTCACGTTTTTCACTTTTTTTTTCCCCCAAGGGTTCAGTGACTTCAGTCCCTTTCGAGTAAAATGAAAAAACACCCCATGTATTAGTCATAATTTATATGTTATTTTTACTAGCAAAAATCTTCATGTTTTAACAAGCCAAAATCATTCAACACCTCATGTGTTTTTCTTTTTTGAGATTATTGTTACACGAGACAATTTATCGAATCGAAAATATTATAATGATATCAAAGTGAACTAATTAATAGTATTAAACTAGAGAAAAGCTAGTATAAAACTAGAGAAAATACTCACATTCGTGAAAGTTGAACCCATGATCTCCTGGTCATGAAGCCTCATCCTTAACCATTTGGCTAAGGCCTCATCGGCAACACCCCATGTGCTATTGACAATGTGTTTTATTCACACTAAGTGCGAGGAGTCTTCATGATTTGAAAGAAAAGTGAAAAATATACATCTACATGTTAATTCTTATTTCTTTGGAATAAAATGTGAGAACATAATTATTCACTTAAAAAATTGAGTGGTCAACTCTTAATTTTCAAGTCAGTGTAGTGAACTAATAAAATGATAATACAAGGGATTTTTTGCTATTAAAAATAACATAAGGGATTTTCTCTTTTTAAGAAATGTTGAAGGGGTGATTTTACGTTTTGCTCTTTACAATCTTATATATATAGTTAACAAATTATTATAAGATGTTAGTGATTTATCAACTTAATCTTGCTGCCTCCTCTACTTTAAGGATTATAGTACTGGTCCTACTACTTCTACCTATATGTGCACGTGGTAATAATGGTCCCTTTTATATTACATTGTAATTTGTAGGAAGAAATGATGAATCTCAATTGAAGCCATGCTGTCTTGGTAAGAATGTTGAAGATTGTGGCTCAACTGACGAAAATGGGGTGAAAAAATATGTTGTCTGTGAGAATCCAAAACAGTCATTTTTCTGGGATTCCTTACATCCTTCAAATCAAGGCTGGGGTGCTATCTATAAAGCTTTAATTCCTTCTCTCAAATCTCTTTTCCTGTGACCTATTTTCATTCTGCTGGTCCTATTTTATCAACATGTACGAATATTTAAATGACATTAGTTACTACTATAAATAAACTTATACTTATGAAGAATGATGCTTTATGTTTGCGAATTAAATGCTCGATATATATGTTAACCATCTCTTCTCTTCTTTCTCCACCCGCCTACAAATTTAATGCATCAAGAAGTAGGTCTCGGTTGCCCCCTACTATATTTTGGTGGGTTCTTCTTGGCAACATCGACCGTTATCATCCAGCCGTTAATTATCTGAAATCTCCCAAAGAAAAACAAAAGTCAACTTCAGCTCATCTTTTTGCAAGGTCTGCTTAGTGTTAAATTAATTAAGTGAAGTTACCTTCCCATTCATCTCTTTGAGAGCAATACTTGCAGCTTCTTCGGTGGTGTACTCTACAAAAGCGTAACCTTTGGACCTCTTTGAAATTTTATCCATTATGATTTTAACTGTTGAAAATAGATGAGATCGAACTTTGATAAATGAATATACCATGTGTTAACATACTAAAGGAGGGCATAATTGTCAGTGGCATTGTACCTTCCACAATTTCTCCAAAACCTTCAAATGCTGCGCGTAAGGTTTTCTCAGATGTATAGAAAGATAGACCTGTAGAGAAGGATTCCAACTTCATGAGTTATTAATAGTTAGGGAATCAGTAAGTATTTAAGTATCAAACGAGAAGAGCTATAAGAGTTGCAATACCAGTTATGAACAGCTTCTTCGTTATAATATTGCTCGTAAGAGTTGAAGCTGAAGAAGCTTCTGGGGCTTGGGACTGTTGTACATTCTCACCTGTGAGATGCACGTGTTATTCGTGTTCGAAATTCCAGCTTAAGGTTAATAGTAAAAATTCAAATATCTAAACAAGGATATGATTCATACATGGTGACACAGTTAATCAAATCATATTACTAAGGACGAGACGACTAAGTCAACAACAATGAAAAGAAAAACTAAAGCAATAATGACATACCTCCATAATCTTTATCATCTGAATCCAAATTTTCGTCTGGCAGAACAGATAAAACACCAGGAATGTCTACACCAAACGAAGATATATTATTGTCATTAGCAAGCAACAAAGAAACATATATAGCTATCATATTGTCGACAAAGTATAACTACAAACCAGATAATTCTCGAGCACACTCATCATCTAGTACACAACAAAAACCGTAGTTTGATTGCCACGAAATATGGTACATACACATCTGAGCATCTTTCTCGCTGCAAAAGAAAGAAAAAAACACTATCCCACTCTAAAACTATACTACAAAAAAATAACGAAAATAATAAAACGCGAATAGTGCTCACTTGCCCAATACTCTCATCAAGACTTGGACAAAATAATCAACCACCGATGACTTCCTCATGACTCCAACTGATGGCCTACCCATTCGAACAAGCCAGTGTTTCGTAGTTCGGGCGGGAAACAACCAAGATAATTGGCTTGATTGTGGATTCAAGTCGATTTTGGAAAGGTTATAGTCTTTTTGTACAGAGTCGAAATTTGGGTCTGGTTTAATGGAAAGTACTCCAGGCACACCTAAGATGCATTGAAGTAAGTTTCTATGATTCTGAATTAAACTTTACAACTAGATAGCACTTCAATTTTTAGGAAAGAAAGGAAAAAATAAAGTAAGTAGGTTTATTTTATCGAATAAAAATGGCAGGACTCACATACCAGCAAGTTGAAGAGCTATGTCTTGATCAATGTCACAGCAAAAACCAAAATGGGTATCACACGAAGCATCATACATACACATTTGAGCATCCTTTTGACTGAGTGACCAAATATCAAAAAACAAGAAAAGAAGTTTACACAGACTAACAATAAAATAAGAGAGAAAGAAAGGGATTAATTCATATATAGGAAAATGAATGAAAAGAAAGAAACCTTCCCAAAACTGTTTCGAGAGTAGTGACGTAGTAATCTATGATTTGGGGTTTAGTGGCGGCGAGTTTTTGTGGAGGAGGTTCCACCAGGACCATCCATTGTCGGTTCCTGCTACTCTTGTCGGAAGTTGAAGATATTGAAGACGAGGAGAAACAAGAAACGGCGTACAAGAGGCTGTGCGGTGTCGTTTTGGTTAAATGGGGGATTTTAGCTGAGAATGTTGTGGATAGCAATGCTTCCATGTGCACAGACACAGCGAGCACCAAGAAAAAGGATAGACAAAATTATACGAAAACCAGATTTTGAGCTGTGTTTGTTTCTTTTCTTTTTTTTTTTTTTTAAAAAAAGGTGTGATTTCAGTGGTATAAAGAAAATTAAATAAACTAAAATTAAGGAGTATTTATTAGAGGTGTATGTGATCGAGTTTTCAGAAACGTTGTTTAGTAGTATTTTTTAGGCATCTGAACCTTTCTTTTTTATTTTTAATTTAAAAATCTTATAAGATCTGAAATTAAATTTGAACCTATTTATAAATTATAAATATATATCAAATGTATAGATGCGGATCCAGGGCCGTTTAATTAAATTGACCCAATATGCATGATTCCTAAAATTGGAAGTTCCAGTATAAAACTATTCACAGGCCCAATCTTATAATTACTTTGGATTGTAACCTTCTTCTTATCTCGTTTCTTTTAAGCATAGCCCAATACTAAAACTCAAACCACCAAACCCCTTCATAAAACCTGATAATTAATTGACGGAATTGCATTGTTTAAATTAAATCTTTAAATATTTGGTATCAAATTTAAAAAAAAAAACACGTAGAGTACTTCTTCTTCGCATAGTTTTTGTTTTTGTTTCCTTAACCTATATACAGAGTTACTTTTAAGATCTTATGCATTCAATTCATTCGAAATGCGTAGCAAACGGCATAAAATTATGAATCAAATCAAATCCACATTTATCGAAACATTAAATGTTAATAAAACAAAGATCTAAATTAAGGAAACAACGAGACTAAAACAATTTTATTTTACATGAGTTACAACAATCAATAATTAATTAATCAGAGCCCAATTCACTATTCCATTGGAAAGCCATAGACCCTCATAGTAAAACTACCATTCATTTTCAATCCAATCCAACCCAGCTCATTTTAACCCGAACCAACGTTTCAGATCTTATCAAGCTTCTCTGCTTTAACCACCGGATTAGCCTTTGCAATTTCTTCCTTCCCCAAAGTCTTGTAATCGAACCCGCATCCATGTTTCTCCGGATATCTATGGGACCCACAAAACGTAAATCCACATCTGCACGCAAAACCAGTCAGCCCCACGCGCTTCTTACACGCGCCGCACCTGTTAGACCGTACAACAGAAACTACAGCGTTCTCCTGCACCGCCGACTGCGCGGCGGAGGAAGGGGTTTCTACCGGAGGAATCGACGATGGGGAAGCGAGCGTAATTGAGGATTCCGGTTGGCGGATTAGGGTTTTTTCCATGGCAATTTGGGCGTTTTTGATTTGTTGTTCCTTTTGGGAATAATCTTTGTAGCATTTGGAGCAGAGGTTGAGGGTGGTGGAGCTGCCGAAGAATCCACAGTTGTTGGCGCAGAGTCGGTGGTTTTCCGGTTCTTGCCACCTCTGTTCCTCCGCCATGTATATGGTATATACTCTCTGTTTTTCTTTTTCTTTTTTTTCACCAAGTTGTATAAATAATTTGTTTTGTTGTGAATGTAATGACAATGTGATCTAAGAAGATTAAGAAAATGTTTTGAAATTGGAAAAAGAATGTTGAATTATGTATTACCTGGGGAAGCTGAGAAATCGGAAAAGTGTTTGAATAATGGAGAGGAAGTTGAAGTATTTGGTGGTGAGGAATGACCTAAAAATTAGGAAGATTTGATTGAAATTGAGGCTTTTGGACTTTCTTCAATTTTCCTTGTATTAATAAAGTTTTGATTATGGCAAATTCAAACGTGTTGCTTTCTCCGTACGTTCTTTTGAGGGAAAATTCTTGTATAGACCTGGTCTATGAAATTTTCATAGACCTTGTGGTGGTAAATAAGCCACATCATACATTTGATGATGTCATGCTCTCAAAATATATGATGTGGCTTATTTACCACCACAAGATCTATAAAAATCTCATAGTCCAAGTCTATGCAAGAATATTCCTCTTTTGAGTCTTGACTCGTATTTTAAACAAAAGAAAAATAAAATTGAATTGATTTAAATTTTTATAAATTAATTTTATTGTGTGCTTACTTTAGATGAAATATTAGAGCAAAGAAAAAAAATTTGGAAGAGGAGAATTTTAGTTATAATCGTTTCGAAAGGCAAGAAAATAAAAAGACAAAAAGATGAGATAGATTTTTTTTAAATTTTAATTAAGTTAGTATTATTATGAATAAAACAATACGCTATTATGGGAACATAATTGAGTCTTGATTGTGGAATGGGGAAATGAATAATAATGCGTTGAAGCTACGTTAGGAAAGCGGTGGGCAGTGCTTTGTAATTACATTTGCTTCCAATCTACGATTGTGATTGTGTTGGGCTTAGACCATCTCCAATACTAATTTCAGCTTTTTCTTCCCTTTTCTCTCGTGGTTTTTTTTCATAGTTATTTTCAATGACTCATCAATCAGCCTAATTACAGTTTTTCATTTCCTTTTTTCATAGTCTATCTTCAATGACTCAATCTTCACATTTCATTTAATTTTAATATTTATTCTTCCCAGCTCTTACTTAATAATAATAATGATAATAATCATAAATGTTAGGTTATGCATGTCGTATTTAATTTCATATTTATACGTTTTGTGTGTTAAATAAATTTTTTAAATAACTTTCAAAATATAGTATTCTAAATTAAAATAAATTAAGGTTATAATAATAATGTTAATTAAATTTAAATTTCTTACAATGTTATTGAATTTCACACAATTAATGTTAAATTTCTTAAATTAAAGTTAATTTCTTTCAAAGTTAAATTTTATTAATTAAATTAAATTTAAAATGTTTAAATAAAAGTTACATTTTTAAAACTAAAATTAATGTTTTTAAATAACACACAAATTAAAGGAAATTAAAAAAAAAAAAAAAAGGATAGATACATGGGACTCAAGGGATGGGCCCATCCCTTGGGGAGGTGGGTAAATCATTGAAGATGGTCATCTTATACCTTAGATCATTTGAGATGGTCTTAGATGTATAATCATACAAACGACTTGAGCATTACAATACAATAAATGTTTAAATTTATTTTATTTATTGAAATTGTATTGAGTGTGATTTAATTGTCTCGAATTCAAATCAACATGATGTGCAGCCAAGCACAAGTAAGAAGTAGGCAACTATTGGAACTCCATTTGTTCCCTAGTAGGATCACGAATGAACTTGTCGACATCCTGCTCCGTTCTCAAAACTGAACAAGTATATATGGAATAATGTACATTATACTCTTGATCATCAAGGCATAAGATGAACTAACATAACACCACTTCCAACACACAAGCACAACTAACTATATATTATCTGATGCAATAATTCATAGTTGCTCTTGAAAAGAGAAATAAAAGTTTCACAGCCATCAATTATCAAACAATTTTGGGTTTTGGCTTCCAATTCCAAATGTGAACAGATCATCTCTTTTTAGAGTGTACTGAAGGTTTTTACATATAATCAGTCGATCAGTTTGTGAAAAACACTATCAGTATATCTCGATTCGGAGAAGCTCTTCACTCTATGTACGTGATCAGCAAGTAAATCTCTATGATTGGCACCAACAGGTGATTGGTCTAGTGGAAGGGACTAGTCACTACAAAGTAGCGGACTCAGGTTCGAATCCCTGTTGGCAGAGGTTCCCACTTTATGTGACCGACGCGCCTCGAAAGGGATTAAACCCTTGGGAAACAAAAAAAAATTCTCTATGATTGGCAAGAGTTAGGCTTACATGAGATACAAGTGAAAAATCTTTCATGATTCTCACCAATATACCACATGAATGAATTAGGATATCATATGGTAAGAAAAAAAAGTTGAAAACACTAGTTTCATTTAAACTGATATATAGAAGAGCAAAAAGTATAATAAGATTAATTTTATTTTATCTGTTTGACTTACTCATATTTCCTGTACAATCTACCTCACTACAAAAATCTCACACTGAGTTGGATTCTTAAACGATATAGTCTTAGTCCACCTATATATAATTCTCTAAAACATTAGGCCGCCACTTGATTCAGGATATATAACCCAACATACATAGGGCCAACTAATGACTGAAATGATATACTAATAAAATATGATTCATGTTTCAATAAGTGAAAAGGGGCAGTTCAATATAATATAAATATTATTGATAGTTCTACTGCAAAGTTCCTGCAAACACTCCACAATTTGTGTACCACATGTATATTTACAAAAACCAATAAGATACGGAAGAAGAAAAAAAACCAATAAAAGATACTACATATATTGAACATATTCTTTCATTCAAGACTAACAATAAAATAATCTCTGGTATGCATGGTATAACATATTAACCTACATAATTCGATCAATAGTCATATATACATGTGGGCATCCCCATCCTCGTCTCGCACTACTCCATCCTCATCATCGTACATTAATGGGGCGCGGGGATACTTTCCACTACTTGCCCCTGCTCTAAGTTGATCTAATGGCAAAAGTCGATCCTCCCCGTGATAAGGCGCATAATAAGCCAGTCCACCGTGAAAAAACAAAATACTGCCAAAGGGGGGGCGATAGAAGCCCTGTCTGATCGTCGGTGGTGTAGCGAGGGGAAGTTTATCCCGACACAAGGGGCAAGTTTTATTATTTAGCTTAATCCATTCAAAGATGCACTTTTTGTGAAAGTGATGTTCGCATGCCAACTCATTCACTAATTCTTCATCATCTTCCTCGAAATCTATCAAACAAATTGGACAACAGCCTCAAGCCCGATTGCTGGGCCGGAATTATTTTAACTAAAATTCGAATAATTGTGAGTGAAATATTCTACCCGTATAAATTTCAAATTTAATTATCTTAATTAATATTACTTACTAATTATTGATATTAAATTTATATGTACTATTTTATTTTAAAATGAGAAAAACTGAAAAACTTTGTTAACTCATTGTCAACAGAGATTAATTATAACTTTGTAAATATAATATATTAAAAAAGATAAAATTAGCTAGTCTCATAATTTTCTTGTCTTTTGGTCGGTCGGATCATATGGATCTCAGGTGAGTTTCACATAATCGTTGGATGTGCAATTAAAAAAATCATGTAGTTATTTATTGCGTTTCACTCTAATTAATAAAATAACACTCTTATGAATTAATTATGGTGTTTTTAATCAAAATCAGATTTCTGCAATTACCATGGTGATATTTTTTTTAACAGAACAGAGAGATAATTTGTACAACGTTTGTAAACTAGAATTAATTCCAAAAATCCGTGAGACCACCTAAATGAGTTAATAGTAATGGTGATTTTTGGTGTAATAGTAATGGGTTCGTTCTTGTTAAGAATTTACATTGTTAAAATTCATCCAAATGAGGTCTAAAATGTTTTATTGAAACCACCTAAACTATTTTTCTAAATCGAGACCTGCAAAACCGAGCCAAAACTCATCCAAATAGACCTTTAGTATATTTGTTACTTTTTCTGTTTTACAATCATGCATCATCAGGCTTTTGAATTGAGATACTAGTATTAAAGAATCAATTCGTAAGTAACAAGAATATTATTATTAATTTTTTAAGTTGTATATAGATTAAATGTCTTTATTAAAAAAAACTAAATTAACATATAATTAATAGATTTAATTTAATGATTATTTCAGCAATATATGTAAGAATGGTTCTACATTATTAAATCGTTTCTCAAACCAAGACAAAAAAACTTGATTTTTTACCCCGTCAATCTTTCCCCTTGTAGAAATATTCAAGGTCCATACTATTCGGCGTTGACTTGATTTTTGTTTCGAAATCTTTAAAACATAACTTAGTTTGAATTTGGATATTGTGTTTTGTGAGTTTCAAAAAATGTGAGATAAAATTTGAATGGAGTTTGATTTTAATGCTTGACAGGAAAAAGAAATGATAAATGTCACATCAATAATTTTTATAATGAAAAACTAAATTATGTATGTTACAACATAACTTATGGTTGCTGGATTTTTACCATATATCGAACTAACAAATTTGGTATCATATTTTCAATTTCGCTGACAATTTAAGTCCACAAAGTTGTTCAATTTCAAAATTGATCCAAGTAAGATCATGTGCCTCTCAATTTGGGAATTTTGACCAATTTCAATGAAAATTATGGGGGGAAAAAACAATTGAATATGAGGGAAAATAGAGATTTACTTATAACGGGGATAGTTATTGAAATTAACCCTTTATTTTATTTGTTGAACTTCTTTTCTCCTTTGTTTTTATGGCAAAAAAGTTTGAGATTTTAAGCTAAATGTTAAAATATTCTTGTGCTTTGCCTGATTATCAAAAATCCTCATTTATTATTTTTATTAGCAAAAACCTTACTGTGATATATTTTTACTAGTAAAAAACCTGGTTTGTAATTACTTCATAAATCATAGAAAGATATTTGTCAAACTTTTAAGTGAAAATAGGTATTATTGATAATTTATTAGATTAAGAGGGATATTTTTGCATCCTATGTTGAGGCTATAATTATCATTTTGATTTGCAAGGATTTTTCTTGTTAATAAAAATTAAGCACATATTTTTTTTTTCTAATAAAAATAACAAATGAAATTTTTTGATTGTTAGGTAAATACAAATGTTTTTGCATTTCACTAAAAAAAAAAAGGTATTCTTTAAAATGTAAAACAAAGAGTTTTAACTCAGGGGTCAGTGGTGACCCACGAAACAGGCAATGGTTAGAAAGAGAGGAGGGTAGTGTGAGTTGAGTCCGTCTAAAATAAGATTTTGAGGGATGGGAAGTACATAAGATAACATTTATTTTGGTGACACTTGTCCTCTTAAAATTTAAGTTAAAATAATTTATTTTCTTAAAGACAAATTTACCCTTTTTTAATGAGTGAAATTCAACAACACCCCTTATGTTTTTTTTTTTTTTTTTTTTGGCGCCGTGTATTTTTTTAGTAGCAAAAAATACCCCTCTCAAGTCGAATTATCAATTTTACCCCATCAAATGATGAAAAAACATCCGCTTAACTTAAAATATTACCAATAGCCCCTGGTAACTTTAAAAATTTTCAATAACCCCCTTGTTTTTCTTTTTATAAACATCGACAAAAACTTCCACTTGATTATTGAAGTCCACTTTAATGATTTGAAAAAAATCTTATCCCCCCCAAAGTTACATATTGTGGCACTTTATCACACATATGTACAAAATAAGTACTTTACTGCCTCAAATAATTTTATATAATTTTTGTTCGACGAAAAATATACACGTGTCCCTTACATGAATTTTCAAAGTTAGTTACAACACTTCTTACAAGTCCAAATACTTCGTTCATGTGAAAGAACCAAAAATCCGAAGTGAAGTAGAAAAATATTTTATTTGTAAAGAGAGAACATTGTGTTTGTGTACTAATAATTAAGTTGTTCACAAATTACAACAGAGAAATGAGAAGGTAAAGTTTTTATTTTAGAGGGGCATATGTATATTTTCCAAGAATATACATGCGCCACTCAATGTATAAAGTAGGCAAAATTTTGGTATGAAAAATGCAATTTTCTCAAAAAAAAAAATATTTTTGGAAAAGGGAAAAGAGATTGAAATTAATTAGAGAGATTTATTTAAACACATTAATTAAATGGTTAGTATGTAATTTAACATATGTTTATTTTTTATAAATGTCCAATGCCACATCATCATTGTACATTTTGACCAAATATTGTGGTTTAGATTTGATGTTGATTTTTTTTAGTGGTTGAAATGAGGTATCTCATATACACTTGTGTTCCATAAAATCTTATTTTAGAAATAGCCGTGTGAGTTGAGTACAACCCCCATTTTTCGCTTCAAATCTTTCATATTCCCTTTATCTTTCCAACGTGCTTCCTTCTTCACTTCTTCTTCATCTTTAATAATAATAAATCCCACCAGAAAATAAAAAACAATAGAAGAAAAAAAAATCCAAATTCTTGTCGTTTTTCTCTTGGGTTTAGTCAAATTCTTGTTACCAACCACAATAGTCATTTTCAGTTTAATGGGCCTATTCTGTTGTCTTCTTTTGCCTTTCTTCAAAGCCAAACTCTATGATCAAAGTTGATTTGAAAAGTGATTGTTGGGTGCTTAAGCTTTTCTGTTTGGTACTGTAAGAAGACAAAAAGCTGCGTTTTTTACTAGTTTAAATTCTTTGGGAACTGACAAGTATTTCAGAATTTCTGGAAGATAAAGTAAAAGTAAGTTCTTGAATTTCTTTCTATTGATTTTTGGGTTTTGAATTTTGTAAGTGAAATGGGAAATGCTACTGTTAGCAATGTGTGTGTATTCTGTGCTGGAATTGTAGTGTTAATACGGGTTTTTTTTGGTTTTATTGGTAGTGAATTGAGAGTTTTAAGGTAAAGAATTCGACTTTTTGGTGATTTTTGAGGGATTGATTGTTACTTTAACAACTTCAAAAAGGGATATCCTTTGTGATGAACAATGGGAGTGTATTAGTCAAGTTTTGGACTTGCTTAATCTATAATCCTTAGTTCATTAAATAATGGATTATTTTATTATTGGGGAAAAGCATTATCTTAGTTCATTCTTTTTTAATTTATTATTGTCTCTTTCTACTCAAGTCTGTTGTGTTTGTCCTGGATTTTAGTTGCAGTTTTTCAAGATTGTGATATGATTCTTGCTGTGATTAAAGAAATGTTCACAGTTTTATTATATGGGATTCTTGGTTGTTCACTTTTCTTTTTCATTTGTTGTCTAAAGCCTATATTTATATCTTATTCTTTGTTCATCATTTACTTATTTCTTTCAGGGACCATTATGTGCATTTTGTTGACAGAGTTCAAAATTAGAAACACAGTTTTACTATATGTTTTGAATGGTGGGAATGTTTGTTACAGGATAAGGACTTTTTAGCTACTATTTTGGTAACTCCTTCATGGAGACAATGACTTCAATGCCCTTTCATCTGAGCCGGCCAATTACGACGAGGCTTCTATGCAGCAAAGCATGCTCTTCTCTGATAGTTTGAAGATTCTTTATTGTTCCTTATATTACTAAAATTTTAACTATTTTTTGGTCCTCCTTTTGCAGTTTTTTGCAGCAGTACTTATTTTCAAGCTCATTTACACTTAGTGATATTGATGGCTTAGTAAGTATTTGATACGTATTATTGTGAAAATATGGCGAAAAAATTAATTTTCTCATTTGTTTTAGATGGTATTTGCTATATCTTGCTAGCTAAATATGTGCCTCTTCTTTGCGTAAAAAGAGAGTTGGTACCAAATAATTTGTGTATTAGATTAGAAATTGGGAGAAATGTTGGATATCTTATTGAAATTTATGCACATCAATCATAAGTTGATGATTTTTGATCATTTTTTTTCAGGATTTGAAGAATCTTAGAAAACAACTTTACTCAGCTGCCGAGTACTTTGAGATGGCTTATAATACTAATTATGACCAGAAGCATATGTGAGTTACTAATAGGTTATTGAAGAGCTCAATATTCATAATTTTATACTATTATCCAAGAAGTATTTTATCTCGAGTTTTTTGGTACGTGCAGAGTGGTGAATAGTTTGAAAGAATATGCTATTAAAGCTCTTGTGAATACGGTGGACCATTTGGGCTCCGTGACTTATAAGGTCAACGATTTGTTGGATGACAATGTCGATGAAGTTACAGGATCCGAGCTCCGTGTATCCTGCATTGAGCAGGTAAATTGCAATTGTTTTCAAGTATATATCTCTTTCATTCATATTTTAATAATAATTATAATAGGTTGTCCTAATTTTCATTGGTTTAATGTGGTAATTTAGAGATTGCGGACATGTCGAGAGTATATTGACCGTGAAGGTCTTTCTCAGCAGTCACTTGTTATAAACACTCCCAAGTACCATAAACGGTATATTTTGCCAGATAATTACCCTCGACTGTGATCTTCTGTTAAATAATATAGTATGATATATAGTAGTATATTTTTCTTTAGAAATGTTAAAGCTTTTCTATCGTGTTGTTTAGTGGGAGAGACTATGCATGGAGCCATATGCACCAAGGCAAAATACCGAGGGTGCATCCCAGACGATGGAGACGACTGGCATCAATTTAAAAACGGTACCTTATCTCAAGATTTGTTTATATTTTGAGGCATTTTTATACACTTTCATCGAAGTTTTTTGTTCTTATGAGCTAATTAAATTGTAGCTATTCGAGCTACGATTCAAGAAGTTCCACAACCTTCCGTGGTCATCAGGTGAGCTTTATACAATATTTGACGAAGATTTTAATTTTTGCATTAAAGGGCGCTCCCCTTCACCTTTGAAAAGGCTTGCTCAACAAGAAGGAAAATTTTCGTTCTCAAAGAAAATGAATAATAAAGATTTGGGTTCGTTCCTACCTCATCTTAATGATCAGGCTATGTTTGGAACATGGATTTTAGCGAGGACATTGCTAAAGAAAAATGAAAATAAACAAAAAAATTAAACTTGGATTTTACTGAGGAATATCATGTGAAAAGTGAAAATGAACAAATATTAAAGCTCTAAGTTATGTCATATAATGCGAGAATTCCTTAATATTTTCCTTGCTGAACTCCAGGAGCCAAATATAGGTTTAATGTTCCTTTCTTATAGTTTTACTCTCTAAAATTCAAGAACCAATCATAGCCTGAAATTTTCTCTTTTTCTTTACCTATGTATGCTTAACTTTGTTGCTCGTGTTATATGAATCAGAAAGAGAACGGTATCACCACATAAGTTTCCACTTTTACGTTCCTGTCGCTTTCTAGTAAGCAAACTACTCCAAAAAGTTCACATCCAAGCACCCCTACTCGGAGTCGACCAACCACTCCAAACCCGTCCTTGGGAAGACAACCGGTAATACACAATCCTTTGTTGTCAATTAATTTATCAAGTATATATATTATATTATTTGTTAATTTCTTTGCTTATGTTGGTTGATTATAGCAGTATATTTATGAAGCTCGGATGGCAGCTTCGATGCGCGTTCGTGTTGGAAAAGAAAGTCCTAAAGATGTTGAACAATTTTCTAGCAAGAGTAAACGTCTTCTTAAAGCATTGCTTAGTAGACGAAAGTCGAAGAAAGATGACACACTCTCTACTTATTTGGATGAATATTGATTTAAAATCAGGGGAATTACCATATAGGTATTTTTTAATGTATTTTTTCCTTCTTCATTTGAGACCATTCAAAAGAGTTGTACTTGTACCCTTCAAAAGCCTTTTTTTACATCCCATTTTCACAATTTTATAGCTTAAGTGTATTTATAAAGAAACATAATCGATCAAAGCGTATTGTTATGAACATTACAAGTAGCTATAATTGAGTTGCTTTGATTAATAAATTGATCAGAGCATTTATTTAAGTTTGTTTTGTTTTTTGGTTGAGCTTGAGATTGTGTTTGATTTTAATTTGATTAATAATAAATCAGTCAAACTCAAGAGAACTTTGATGGAGCAGAACAGAATACAAGGCATTAATTAGAGATTTTGAAATGCAATTAAGATAATAAAGACCATTAACTAGCTAAAAGAGTAGTCGTCATGCATCTATCTGCCTTTTCATTTTCACGTATAGTAATTTTTGTTAGCAATCATTAGGCCAAATCCGTCTTAAAGTATTTCAAAAAAGCATATATAAGACCTAGATTGTTTTTTGTATTATAATTATTTATTATTTTAATAAATATTAATAATTTTTAATTATATAATTTATTATTTTGATAAATAGTAAATAGATTAATACTATCATATAAATCTTAGATTTGAAATTAATATGTTTTCTTAATTTTTTTTTTGAGATTTATTTTGAAATATAATTTATAAATCAATTTACTTATTTAAATATAATAAGTCAAATATCCAAATTGGTCCGGACGTGGTGTTATTCGAGTAAATTTGAAATTTGACAACTATGTAGACTAACATCGTCACTAAATTTGGAGGAGATATAAGGCTATTTTGATAGCCTGAAATGTTATGGGGTAAAATATCAGTCAATATATGTAATATCATCAACTTTGCAATAAAACTTAACCGCCATGTCACCACTTAAGGGTGATTTTAACGAATGTATCAAATGTGTCAAAATTTATTGGACACCAAAAAACATGGTATCAGAAGTGGGAATTGACATATAACTCTTAGGGTTTTTTTTTTTTTTTTTTTTTACCTGAATTCTTGTAACAAACTCAAGATCAATAAATTTGTTATCAAGAATTTCAAATAGGCTAATAATTTTAAATTTTCTTTTTGGGTACAATTTAAAATTAAGATTTGTAAATCAAGTTTTAAATAGTAGGTTAATACTATCAAAAGATTATAAACTATTCTTTAATCCGAGCTAATTAGAAGAAGTAACATTATTTGACATTTTTATATATATTCGTTGTTGTCTTCAAATCCACGCGCTTGCTTATTTATTAGGCTGAAATTGCTCGTGGAAGAAGTTTATTAGAATATTCTTCTGGTATATTACTCCTTTGGCCAACGTCCATATATATACTTGGGGCCGTTTGATAGGACCTAATAGGGGTATTATGTCATATTATATGAGTTAATATGAGTTAATACATCGTTTGGTGGCATTGCTCTAATACCGGGTCAAATGGATTAAATCCTTACGACCCGGTATTAAAACTATATTATAATCCACCTACTCATGGGTGTATTAATTAATCCGGGTGAATATGTATAAGGTAAAATATCACCAATAACCTAAAATTTGCATATTTTCCTTTTAACATATCATAAATTATTCTCAAATCTCTAAAATGGAAACACATTATACATAAATAAATCACAAATTAAAAGTTATATCAATTCACAATTAACATGGAAGCATTCAATCAAGTCTACCAAACATATTTTTAATATGACCTTCAATCCGACTCCAATCTAATCCACCTTAATCACATACACCCTACCAAACGGCCCCCAATTATTTACCCAAAAAGAATAGTGCATTGTCATTATATATGGTGTCTCATCTCCTTGTGCAAGGGCAGCGGCGGTGCCGCCACAGCCGCCTCATCACCTGCCGTTACAGGCCATATGCAAGTTGAGGTGACTCATGGGCATGGTAAATTTTCCAAGAGGCTAGGAAGTGCAAGATACATGTAAGTATGTCTTCTAGGCTAACAATATATAATTCTTTTTGTTAACGATCTAAAGTTGTTTCTGGCATGTTAAACTCAATTTTTTGGTAGATTTGATTTTCTTCCCATGTTTTAGATTTAATATATAAAACTATTTTGAGTCGAACAAAGGTCAATTTGATTTTCTTCTCCGTATTCACAATTTGGTATAGTCTTGAATACTAATTGAGCACGAGTTTGCCAAGTGATGGGAGCACTTCTAAATATCCCAATTATAAAAATAATTTTTTATTAATCGTGATTTTCATGGTGTTTCGCCCCCAATATCAAAATCACTTTATGGCCCATTTGGATGGATGGATTTGAAATGAAGAGGGAGTTCAAATGAATGGATTTGAAATTCCATTGATTTGAAATTCCATTGATTTGAAATCCATTCATTTGCAATCTCTTGTTTGGATAAATATTTTTACAAAGGATTTCAAATCCATTCATTTAAAATTCATTGTTTGGTATATATCATTTGTCTTATTTGAAATTCCCAATCGTACCTTATAATTTGCTCTATGAGTTAATTCTTGTTGTTGATTTCGGGATAAAATCGCATAAATCGATTTGGGGCAAAATTATAATTTTTGAAAATTGAGGGACCAAAAGTGCAAATTCGGATTTCAAAAAATCTGGGGCCGAATTTAAAATATTAATTTTCTGAAAATTCTAGACTGAATTGGAACTTTGGGTTTTTCAAAAATTTGGGGTCAAATGGCAATTTTTGAAAATTAAGGGACTAAAGTGCAAATTTGGATTTTTGAAAATCAGATGCCAAATTGAAAATTTTAAGCTTCTGAAAATTATGGACTGAATTGCAGTTCTGATTTTTTTGAAAATATGGGGTCAAATTGCAATTTCTGAAAATTAAGAGACCAATAGTGAAAAAATTTTATTTCTAAAAATCAAGGGCCGAATTGAAAATTTAATCTTCCGAAATTAACTGAATAGCAATTCTTGTTTTTTCAAAAATTTGGGTCAAATTGTAATTTCCAAAAATTGAGGGACTAAAAGTGCAAATTTGAATTTCTGAAAATCAGGGGTCGAATTGAAACTTTTTATTTTCTTAAAATACTGGACTGAATTGCAATTATAGATTTTTCGAAAATCTAGGGTCAAAATTGTAATATCCAAAAATTGAGGGACCAAAGGTGCAAATTCGATTCCTGAAAATCAGGGTCCGAATTGAAAATTTTAATTTTTGAAAATTGGACTGAATTGTCATTCTGGGTTTTTTGAAAATCTGGGGTCAAAATTGCAATTTCCGAAAATTGAGGGACCAAAAGTGCAATTCAAATTTCTGAAAATAGTAGCCGAATTGCAAATTTTAATTTTTTGAAAATTATGGACTGAATTGCAATTCTAGATTTTTTGAAAGTCTGGGATCAAATTGTAATTTTTGAAAGTATACAATGTGGATTTTTTTTAAAATGGATTTCAAATGACTAGTTTTAGGAGGAATTTCAAATCCACTTAAAATTGGCATGAAATTCATTGGACTAAAATCCAGGATTTCAAATGAATGGATTTAATTTTGCATCCAAATAGCACGATGAATTTGACAAGTGATTTCAAATCCACCCAACCCAAATCCATCCATCAAAATGGGCTCTTAGTGATTTGCAGAAGTTAAAAATCAATCTATTTTAAAAGCTACTAAAATGCTACTTTTGTAGAAGCTATTATACAAAAGCAAATATTCTATAATTAATTTTTATTATAATCAATTATTGCCAAAATTAATTTAATAAAATTAATTCTCCTATAGTTACTTTTTGAATCTCTAGGTCAAACTCACCCTTAGTTACATTGTTTAGTAGCTCTACCGTCTAACTCGAATTGAGGCTAAAACTAATAAAATAATAACGCAAACAAAAATACTTTTAATGCATCAAATAATAAAATATTGAAATTTATTCATTTTTTATCTTTTCTCATTATTTTATTCACTATGATGCAAGAACCTAACTTACTTTTACTACTGATACGCAAAAAAACTTTTCTATAAATTGAAATGAAAAGGAAATAAAAGAAACTTTTTCAGAATTGATAACCGACTAGAAGATTATGAAGGAGAGAGTAAAGTGCATCCAAAGGATATTTCCGTAATTTGAGTATATAACAATTAACCGTCGCCCAAAAGACAACTCTGCTTCCAAACACGTGGGTAATTAACTTTTAAAATTCTATATAACTGTTTACTAATCAGTGGGTAATTAACTTTTAAAATTCTACATAATTGTTTACTAATCACTTTAACAAAACAGAAAACCCCAAAAAAAATTCAAAATCTCCTCTCGCTCAAGATTCTTACTTTAACTAACAGAAACCCCAAAATAACTCATCCTCCTCTCGCTCAAGATTCTTCATGGCTAATCCTAAGTTCACGAGATTCCTGTTAGATCGGATGTCATGGACTATGAGTAGTAGGTCTTATAGGCGGAGATTCCGTCGTCCCCGGAGGCCCACCTCTGGACCTATCACAGGCAGAAAAAGGAGTGTCAAGCCGTTTCTGTCGCAGTCAAAGGTCAAATTGCAAAGGGTAGGAAGTCCAATGGAAATTGATGGAGAAGAATACAGGGCTTTCCAGATAAATGATGAAGAAATGGAGAATGTTGTTGACGGGGCTTTGCAGATGGATCAAATCAACAGGGCTACGTTAAAAACCATCAATGTCACCTGTTTGTCACGGACTTAACACTTCTCGAAAGTACCGTGCGGCACTTAGCCCCGACGTACCCTTGGCTTTTGTCGATTCCGACCCGCTCTCGAAAATTGGCTAAGTTCAGCATTCCCCTAACTTGGTGGAAAGTTGCTAAGTATGAAAAGTGGCTAAGTGATGTGTGAGCAAAGTGCTTAAGAAAACTCTCTTTATATTGCACTAAGTAGCTTACAACTTTGAGGATGAGTTTACAAATGACCTACCACCTATTTATACTACATGCCTCCTTGAATGGACGGCTAAGATTAATTCGATCTAAGGGCTAGGGATGACTCTCTAGATCCCTCCACAAAAATCCTACTCTACTAGAACTATATACAAGTTTCTAGAATAGCCTACTATGTACAAGGGAGCCATAGCCTTCTTGAGCCTTCCACATGCTTCTAGGACCTTCCGCAACGTTCTACACTCATGTGGGCTCTTCCGGATCCTTCCGACGTCTCCCGGTATCTTCTGGATCCCTCCGGAGTCGTGTGGAACATCCCGGAGTCTTCTTGAGTGTTCCGGACGTGTGTGGAGCCTTCTAGAATCTACCGGAACCTCTAAGGCCTTGTTTGGATTCTTAATACGTCCAGGGCAGCCCCTGGGATGCGAGTGTGCCACCCGACGGGTAATGTCTCGCCCTAGTGTCTTCCCGTCGGCCGCATGTGTCCCTGCCTCACCCGGGCCGCGCCCCGGGTGCCATGATGCGCGCCCGGCAAGGCCTCCCACCTTGCCGGCAGTCCCGTAATGTCCCTCTCGGCCCTTGCCTCTGTCCTGCGCCTTGTCCGCTCGGCCTCCGTGGTCGGGCAAAGTGCCGGGGCGTGACATCCTCCCCCACTTATTCCATCGACGCCCTCGTCGATGAGTTGCTTTGGACGTAGTCCCCTTCCTTGAAGATGCCGGACCCTTCGGTTTACCTCGGACTTTGTTCGTCGGCTTCCCTGGATACGTTCCTGGAAAGAAGCGCAATGCCGACACCCTAGCAGTCCCGACACCCTTTGGTCCCTCAAGGCACGGCACCACAATGGCGGATGGTTTGGCTGCATCCTGATCGTTGGGCCCTTGCGAGCACGGGACCACAACTGTCTTGCCTCCATCTGCAAGAACTAAGATATTCAAATGAGGTATAACAAGACCATTTACCTCTCGGAAGAAGTCGAGCCCCAGAATCATCTTGTAATCGTCCAGGGGTGCTACGATGAAGTCGGCCTTGCCTTCCCAGGATCCTATGCGCAAGTTCACCCCGTGAGCTTTGCCATAGATCATTTGTGACGGCCCATTTGCCCCTTTGATCCGGCCCTCCTCCCGTTCGGTCTTGAGCCCCAACCGTTTAGCCTCTTTAACGGATATGATGTTATGTGTGGCCCCGGTGTCCGTCATCGCCTTGGCGGGTCTGCCATTGACCCGCACGTCCACGTACAACAATGGTTGAACCTCCTGCGGTTCAACTTCGGCAACCATAGAGTTGAGGAGTTGTATGGTCCCCAAGTTTTGGATGTCCTCCGCGGTCTCCTCATAGTCGTCGGGATGTTCTACAACGGCCGATAGCGAGCCTAATTTTGGGCAGTCCTTCATCCCGTGCGGTCCCTTGCAAATGTAGCATCCCGTAAACGGCTTTTTCTTCTCGTCGTGTGCTGCCCGCCCATTTGAAGGTTTGGAGTGGCCTCCGCCACGTCCCTTGTCTCGAGAAGCTGATTCTCCATGGTCAGCCTCTCCCCCACTTTTTCCCGAGTTGTCCCGCTCGGTCTTTCCCCTGGAAGAATAGTCCCTCTGGTACTCGGTTAGCGCTTTAGCGGCTGCGATGGCCTCGTCCAGCGTCTCTACGTTGCGGCGTTGCACCTTTTGCTTTGCCCAATTCTGAAGGCCATCGATGAAGTTGAACATCAAGTCCTCATTGTCCATCGTCGGGATTTGAAGCATAAGGGTCGTGAATTCTTTGACATAGTCGGGAATACTACCCCATTGTTTCAACTCCCGCATCTTCTTGCGTGCATCGAACTCGACGTGGTGCTCTATCTCCGAGCTCCCGTGTTCGGTTGCCATGCCAACTTTCATACGTAAACCTTCGATGATATGCCCAGCCCAACCGGGCTCTGATACCATTTGTCACGGCCACAGATTTTCAACGTGCCCGCGCGGCGCCTCTGCCTCAGAGGCCAGCCTTAATCACCGAACAATACACTGGTTTCGCCCTGCCTTGGGCTCCTCAGGAGATCGGCTCCAGATCCCGACCAGGTTTGGGTAGGGTTGGCCTAGTCCCCTCTTCACCGTCAATTCCAAGAACAGCGACAAGCTCCCCGCACTTAACCGGGTCGGCCTGTCTGGACTCTGAAGGGGATGTGGCCTTGTCTACGCCACAACCTTTATGGAGCCTTTCTTTACACTTTTGAGTTCATCCACCAGCAATTGTCCGTCCTTCAATGCCGCTGTCACGCGGGGCGTGACATTCTCCCCCACCCATCTCCATGTACGCCCTCGTACACGTGCCACTCGCCCGAGGTGTCCGATTCAACGACCCGTGCCGACTCCCACGGCCCCCTGCCAATGCTCACGGCCCCGAGCCGCTCGGCAGTGCCCCCTGCACCTTTTACACCCTCGGAGGGCTTCTTCATGGGCTACCTTGAGGGGGTTCCCCAGGACCGTCCAACAGTGCTCGCCACATGCCAAACTCAACACTGTGATGTGAGTGCCATCCCGCGCTACTCAACCATCACTTCCCCTCTGTGTGAGAGTGCAGGACGTTGCGACGCTACGTGCTGGTACGGCTCTGATACCACCTGTCACGGACTTAACACTTCTCGAAAATACCGTGCGGCACTTAGCCCCGACGTACCCCTGGCTTTTGTCGATTCCGACCCGCTCTCGGAAATTGGCTAAGTTCAGCCTTCCCCTAACTTGGTGGAAAGTTGCTAAGTATGAAAAGTGGCTAAGTGATGTGTGAGCAAAGTGCTTAAGGAAACTCTCTTTATAATGCACTAAGTAGCTTACAACTTTGAGGATGAGTTTACAAATGACCTACCACCTATTTATACTACATGCCTCCTTGAATGGACGGCTAAGATTAATTCGATCTAAGGGCTAGGGATGACTCTCTAGATCCCTCCACAAAAATCCTACTCTACTAGAACTATATACAAGTTTCTAGAATAGCCTACTATGTACAAGGGAGTTCCATAGCCTTCTTGAGCCTTCCACATGCTTCTAGGACCTTCCGCAACGTTCTACACTCATGTGGGCTCTTCCGGATCCTTCCGACGTCTCCCGGTATCTTCTGGATCCCTCCGGAGTCTTCTTGAGTGTTCCGGACGTGTGTGGAGCCTTCTAGAATCTACCGGAACCTCTAAGGCCTTGTTTGGATTCTTAATGCGTCCAGGGCAGCCCCTGGGATGCGAGTGTGCCACCCGACGGGTAATGTCTCGCCCTAGTGTCTTCCCGTCGGCCGCATGTGTCCCTGCCTCACCCGGGCCGCGCCCCGGGTGCCATGATGCGCACCCGGCAAGGCCTCCCACCCTGCCGGCAGTCCCGTAATGTCCCTCTCGGCCCTTGCCTCTGTCCTGCGCCTTGTCCGCTCGGCCTCCGTGGTCGGGCAAAGTGCCGGGGCGTGACATGTTGTTGTGCAGTACATCACTTTTCTACAACAACCACGGGAATTGATGATCACCGAGTCTATTTTCAGAGAGAGCTTTCGACATCACAGTTCTCAGGGACAGAATATGCTACATGTAGTGCAAAATGCCCTTGCGGCATGTTTCTTCTTGTTGTTGTTAGTTCTCCGTCAAGCCTAAGTCCAATTTAGTAAGGATTCCGTAATTGGTATGTAGTTCTTGTTATCTGGTGTTATTAGTAGTTGGTTATGTAGGTCTTGTTATTTTCTTGGTTCTTGGTATCTGGTGTTATTAGTAGTTGGTTATGTAGGTCTTGTTATTTTCTTGGTTCTTGGTATCTGGTGTTATTAGTAGTTGGTAGGTAGGTCTTGTTATTACTAGTTGGTACGTCTGTTCTTGGTTCTTGGTATCTGGTGTTTAGGTTCTTGGTATCTGGTGTTCTTTTCATGTACTATTTTCAGATTGACTCCTCAAAGACCATGTTTAACAAGTGTTTCATTCCATCAATGGAATTTATAGTGTTGAGAACAGAGGATTTTTGCTTGAGTTTGCTTTTTTATTCTTTTTTTTTGTTGATAATTTTGATTTTGTATTCAATGAATGCTTGCCTCGTTATTCAGCTGCCACATAACCTCCAACGATGTCGTTTGCCTTCCGCGTCTTTTTATTAATAGAAACGTGTTTTCATTTGTTGCACTTTCTTTAAAATAATCATTGGTTGAGTTCGAACCCTCAAAGCTTCAATTATTCCATTTAAATTTCAGGGGGGAATTTGCATTTTATTTTCATGCAAGAGTTTTGCATGTAACAATGCCCGCCCCTTTAAACTATCCTTGTCCTCAAGGATTAAAAGAAGGAAATTTCTGTTTCATAACATAGAAATCCTCCCAAGTTGCATCATCTTCAGAAGTGTTGAACCATTTGACAAGGACTTGTGTAGCTGCCTTGCCATTCTTTTTGTGGAGTCTTCTATCTAAAATCTTCTCAGGTTCCAAAAGGATAGTGCCATGAACTGTATGGGATTCAGGAAGTGTTGGGTAAGCAATAGCAGTCCCTAACTTCTTTTTTAATTGGGACACATGAAAGGTATTATGGATCTTGGCAGTAGGAGGTAAGAGGAGGGTATAAGCTACTTGTCCCACTTTAGCAATGATTTGAAATGGGCCAAAGAACTTAGGACTAAGCTTAGAGTAGGGAGTTCCCCTCACTGTAATCTGTGTGTAAGGTTGCAATTTAACATATACCCAATCCCCAATTTAAAATGTGAAATTAATTGATCAAAGCTTCACAAGTAATTAGAAACATGACTTAAATAAATTCTTATAATGTGCACAAATTAACCTGGAGTGCCTTAATGTTGGAGAAAGTAAAATCAATTTTCTCTGCAGATGCATCATGAGTTCCAACTGATGATGGCTTTTGCCTCAAAATCTTTTCTCTAGTTACCATCTGATATCTCTCTCTCTCTCTGAGAAAATTAATACTATAGCAGTGTGTGTGTGTGTGGAGACTGAGTCTATATATATATATATAGAGTTGATGAAGTATTTATGTACAAGCAATTGAAGTATGCAGATAATTTGCTGGTGAGGTGGGTAGAATTGGAGTTATTGTAGAGTAGTTTGTTTTAGTCTACATTTGGACTTTTCTTTTCTAGCTTTTCTATTAATGAATCTTCACAAATTAAGTCAACCATTAATTATTGGTTTCACTTTATTTGGTTTTTTTGAAGTAGTTAATTTGAGATCTAGTTGAATCTTAAGTGATTTTGTTGGCTTATAAAGAAGTTGGTCTTCAAATATTATTAGTTTTCTGATTTGATGTGTTATAAAATGTAAAACAAGTCAATGTAAAGAAAGTTATAATTACAAAGGGGAAATGGTAAAAATCGTCTTATAATCAAGGTTCACATACAAAAAAGTCATTTTAAGATTCGGACCTACAATTAAGTCATGCGACTAAATTAATTTAACAATTTTAATCCTATTTTTGTTCCAAATTCTTAAGATCGCGAACTTCGTTCTTAAGGTCCGCTGTCAAAAGAGTACTTTTAAGATTCGGCTGACAATTAAATCCTGTTATTATATTTATTCGGACAATTCAGTCATATTTCAGCTCGAAACTATTAAATTTCCAAATTGAATCAATTAGTTGGGGATTTTGGTCATGTAGAAGAATGGATGGTCAAAACTTTAATTAACTGAGAATGATTTTTCCGTCATTTTCTTTCTTCTATTTCTACCTCCAATTTTATCCTAGTTTGAAGTTGGCATCAGCAGACGAAATTGCCTCGTGAAAAGGGAAAGATGATTCTTGTTCTTGAAAATATAGGTATAAAAATCTAATTAGATTGAGGCAATTTCAGAATTTACCATTTGTTGGAAACTACATTCTGTGTTCTAGGAACATATAAGAGGCACAAGGCAAAATCTACTAATTATAAAAAGAATGAAAAAACATCAAGTGCAATTACTCGTAACCAATTCTTCATGCCATAAATGTGGAATGATATAATGAGTTGCCTAATCCTATAAATCGAATCATCACAATAGAATAGATTGTGGCGGCAAAAGAAGCGCTATTAAATTTGTGTCAATCGTGGTTTGGGATAATTCATATAAAATTGCATTTTTAGCCCCACGAGGTTTGACTTTAATTTTTAATATTTATTTTGACACTTTTTTACTATATGTCATAAAATTGTATTTTTTGTCCTAATATTTTAAATTATTTTGTTTTAGGAAAGTGGGCTTACTCTAAAAGGCTGATGTTATATAGGATGAATATGCAAAATTTCATGGATTTTTATTGCAGACTTAAAAAACAAAAACAAAAAGTTATTGCACTTTCCACTAAGCCAACTAGCCTACCACATTTTTTATGCTCCAAATACAGAAAACAAAATAATACAGTATATAATTACCCATAATAACTAACTAGAATGATTTATTTATCAAGTTCATATAGACGATTGATTAATTATATTATTGAAAACAACAATTAAACAGAAAATGGTGCATGCTGGAATATATATATTGTCTAGATATATAGTAATTAATAATACTTGTAGCTAGATAATAATATTGATATTATTAATATTGATAGAAGTTGGTTGAATATTATTATTAATTAGCTTTCATCTCATCCTTAATAGCATTAGCCAATTGGTCATAGGCTTCTCCCCAAGCACCATTCATCTCTTCACTCCATTTCTCACCCATTGCCTCCTTCACTGTCCTCAACAATGCTTCTTTCACAACCTGCCATTAATATTAATATTAATTAATTCATTAATGGTTTCATTTTATTTATTAAATAAAAAAAATATATAAATGGGTTGGATTCATCCAACTCAACTCGTTGATGGGCCTAGTAAATACTACCATATATGGACAACTGTCATGGGCTTTAAGAGCTCAATAAACATTAAGACCTCAACTTTTCATTACGCCCAATTTTAGAAAATTTGTTGGGCTCATTCTTTTTACATTGGCTGGCTTGTTTTCAATATTTCTTTTATGAGGAAAGCCTGTTTTCGATTAAGATGACATGTATATATTTATTTATCCAACAACGAAGATTAAGAAAAGAAAAGATAATAATATAAATTACCTCAAAATGGGGCCGGGATCACTAACTCCTTTCTGAAGATGAACAGAGCCCAACCACTGGAGAGTAGTTTCCGAGAGGACCACTTCACCTTTCTCACGAAGTTGAATAGCTGATTCACATGTCTTTAACACCAACCAATTACTCATCAATTCAATCTTTCTAAATTATTATTATTAAAAATTAATATTCTTTCTTTCTTACTCTATATTATATATATGCATTTTGTTTAGTGCGATTAAAAGTGTATATGTAATATTTTAGATGAACATCTAATCATTTAACTTTTAAAAATGTAATTATATATGATTAGTAGTTTGTCATCAGAAATATTTCGTAAATATAGAATATATGTGTCTGACTTTATTTAGTAGTATAATATTTTCATTTTTGTTAAGCATGTGTGGGACTGGGACCATTTCCTTTTTTTCTAAAGCATAAAATATTGATAATTCGAAATAATGGAGCCGAAAGAAAAAACAAGTTTTGACGTCTTAAAAAAGATACAAGGAATATAGGAGCAGTAGGTGACGGAATCAACAGCCTATGAGCCGACACTATATAGTACTTATGATGCTAAATATCAGCAATAATGAAGTACCATTTAACTATAATATTGGATTGCTGATTTATAGTATATCTTCCCAGCCTTAAAATCAGCATATAAAATTTGCATCAAAAATCAAACCTTTTTTTTTTTTTTTTTTCCAAATAAAAAAATTAGAATCCGTAAGAAAAAAAAGGAAAAAGAAAAGAAATTTATCGAATCCAAAATTATATATACATATAAGAAGTTAATTACCATCTTGAAAACTTTAACAGCATGAGCCTTGAGCTTAGGATTGTTCTGTGGAATCTCATCTGTGTCCTTCAGAAATGAGAACATGGGCTTTGCTGCTGGTGCTATCTCCAGAATCCTAATCCCAAACAGCAAATGTAATTAATTTAAATCATACCACATTCATATATATATACATATATGTATACACGCACGTACAAGGAAAAGAAACGAAGGCTGAATTCGGGGATGTTTTGTTTCATAACTTCCCATGATTCTTTCACCAAAGCCTCTTGCTTCTCAGTGAATCCCATTTCTTGATATGATTCTTTTTTTTTTCTTTTTCTTTTTTTTTATGTGTGTGTGTGTTTGATGGTGGTGTTGGTTTTTATAGACATATGGAGTATTTCTTAGCAGCATTAATAATTGGATAAAGATTGGCATAGTCAAAAGCAAAGATGGCCCATGTGTAAATTAAAGTTAATTTGTTTTGCTGATTTTTGTAATATGGTAATTGGGACAGGTAATTTTTTTTTTTTTGATAACAAAAATCACATAAAATTAATACGAAAAGTTTAACCAGTTTACAAGAGGATAACCCCCATCACAAAAAACAGTAATTGGAATATTAGAAGGACTAAAACGCTCAGTCCACTTCAAACTGAAAGCCCAAGTGACAAGATTATGGGCAGCACAGTTTGCATTCCTAACCGTAAAAGAGAAACGCCAACGCGGCCAACAATCCGAAAAAACTTTAATCTCCTCAACGATGCCAGCAATAGACCAATCCAAGACGGTCTCCCAATTGTTTAAAGCCATCACAAGATTAAGACAGTCACATTCAAAAGTAGCATCATCAATCTTCAAAAGATTCAAATAAGAGCAGGCTTCTTTTAACGCCAAAGCTTCGGCAACTGTGGCATTAAGACAAACATGAAGAGAAGAGGCAGCAAAGAGAATGGATCCTTGATGATTGCGGATAATGAAGGCAGAAGCGGCATCACCATCTTTAAAAGCTGCATCCGAGTTCACAACCAAAGTGCCCCTCTTTGGAGGAATCCAGTCCCGGGAGAGAGGAGGAGCAGAAGAGGAAAGCATCAGGGCTTTTTGGGCACTGAAATGATCCTTTGATGCTCTCTCAATACGAGTAGTAATTTCCTGCACAGAAAGATGAGGAAAAGAATTATGAACAATATTATTTCTATTTCTCCAAAGAGCATCAAAAGTACAAGCAGCGAAAGTAAGGAACTCTTCCCTTTTTTTTGAAGAGTCGAAAAGAGTCGAGCTCTTGTCAAGCAATGAAACAAGCAAAGAGGTGATGGTGGATGATTGAAAAGGTTCCATTCGAAAATTCCAAACGGAATGAAACCACACCGCCACAGCGAAAGGGCACCGGATTATGAGATGATCAACACTATCTTCATCGTTTCCACAAATGGGACAGCAAGTTTGATCAATATGAAACAAACTCGACAACTTTTTTCGAGTAGGCAGAATGTCATTAATGATTCGCCAAAAAAGAAATTTGAGGCGGTTGTGCAACTTTGAGCTCCAAAGATTTTTTAGGAGAAGGGTCGTGGTTTGATTAATGTTTGGGAATCTTTTTGCTTGACAAGTTAGGTAGCAGCTTTTTGAAGAGAATTTCCCTGACTTAGAGGGAGACCAAAAAAGCTTGTGGTGAGTGGTCGGGGGTGAAATGCTGATTTTCCGGATTTCAGCAACCACTTCCGGGGGGAAGAGTTTGACTAAAACATCGACATTCCAAGAATCCCGACTAAGGGATAGGAGTTGAGAAACTGTAGTAAAGTTCTCCGTGATGATAGGTGACTCGGGTAAGGGAGTTGGGATAAAACCGGGAAGAGAGGGAATCCAAGGTTTATTTCAAATTTGGACAGGGGAATTTTGATGGACAGGGAAGCAAGCACCAAGAGTGATATCATTTTTGCAACTAACAATATCCTTCCAAATCCAAGAGGCTGTTTTGAAGTCTTTACAAGAATCAAGTAAATTTATTCCATTCAAATATTTTCCTTTTAAAATTTCAACCCAAAGCTTTGGTTCGTTTGAAGCAACTTTCCAAGTTAATTTAGCCACCAAGGCACGATTAAAATCCTCCGTTCTACGAAGACCCAAACCCCCTTTAGATTTTGGTAAACAAATCGAAGACCAACTTTTAAGCATAAGGGAATTTCCATTTGCATTTGAACCCCACCAAAATTTTCGCATAATTTTATCAAGAGTATAGCAAATCGTTTTAGGAAGTAAAAATGTAAACATCGGGTAGACCGGAAGAGATTGGGCAACAGATTTTACAAGGATACCTCTACCCGCTTGGGATAGGTTTTTGCTTTTCCAACCCTTTAACTTAAGCTGCAAAATTGGGACAGGTAATTTGCTGATGAAAAATATGTTGTTTTTCCTATTTTGAAAGTCAGTAGTTAGGTCTGTAGGTATGGATTCTTGTGGATAAAGTTTTAAGAGAATAAATGCAATAGGTAAGTAACCACAAGCCATGAAACAGGGGAAATATATTTTTGAATAAATCTTCATGAAAATAGTTCACTCTCAAATCTCGAAATTTTTAATCTCCAAACGAGGCATAATATGTTGTTGTGATTTTTTTTTTCTTTTTTTGGTAGACGATTGAGTATACAATAGATTGTGCGGTTAAGGAATATAATTTCAGTATCAAACATTTATTCTATTATATATAAATTATACAGGTCTGAAAAGAACAGAACAAAGTTGTGCCCACTTGCAGTTTTTTAAGTTCTTGGGAAAATACAAGATACTTCCCTGATATGTTAAATCTACAAAGAATTATCTTGTGAAATTTTTATTACGCCAAACTTCCTTGTATTTTTAAAACACTCAATTTGTGAAAAATAGGTCGTTTTGGATCGACATATTTCAAGAAATAATTTAAAAAATATATCACGTGAAGTTGTAGAGACCAACTTGAAGAAATATGATTACTTGAAATATGTTAATCCAAAACGACCTGTTTTTTATAAATTGAATTTTTTTGCAGGGTTTTTGAAAACACAAAAAAGTTTGGCACAATAAATATTTCACAGGATAATTTCTTGCAGGTTTAGTATACACAGGGGAGTATTTTGCATTTACCCCTTAAGTTCTTAGTAGTAATGGGAGGGTGTTTGGAAGAAGAGATGAAAACTAGTAATAGTGTACTTGAACATACTTTGCAAGCGGTGGTGGACGAAGCGGAAGCGAGAATGTCTTACCAGTCTTTATTAAAATATTTGTAACATAATATGGTAGTAAAAGGAAATAGTCCATTGTGGAACAAATAACATTTTGATTAATAACGACAAAGGTACCACTTATCTGTTATATCTGTTATGAACGAATTGAGATATTTAGTATGTTGCCTCGTCTCCTTCAATGCCTTTAGCTCGTGATTGTGCCAAGTGTCGCCTTATTACTCGTCCCGTACTTTCAGTTGAAACACGATCGTTGATCTACTCATCCAAAATTCCCTTAATCAATTATTTGCAGATTCAGTTCATGCAGTCGCTACGACGAAGTTTGAGTCTTCAATTCCCAATTCTCTTTCATCCAACATATATATTTAAACCTCTATTGATCGAATGAATATTGTTCGATGCCGCCTCATTCATGACATTGCCGCCTTCTTTCATTAAATCCTTATTCGAAACGTTTGTTTCTTCGATAAGTTCTAGAAAACAAGTCTAGTTGTAGTTAAAATCCTTCCAAGTAGGATCATTTGATGTATGCATGCTATAAGCCAACTCAACCAGAATTTAAGTTACGATCAAGTTTCTAAGAATAACTCTTCGATTAAGTATTTCCCAATGAAAAATATGAAACACTCCCTTGTCACCTAATATAGGTAAATCCTCTGAAGTAGCATATTTGGTCCATATATTTCTCCTTAGAAGTGACAAGCGTGTCATATAGGTGGGTCAGGTCTGAAAGGGTCATAAATGAGCCACGAATGATGGGTTGGGTCAAGTCATGGGTTGGCCCATTTATATTTACAAAAACTTTTACATATATTATTTGTTCCGAGAAATAAAATAAAAATATTTTATCAATTCCATAAAATTACAAAATTTGTTTAAATAAGTTAATTGAAATAATATAGTCTCTATATTTTCTAACTCAATTATCAAATTTATTTAAATAACAAAAATCTATAATTTAATTGAAATAATATAGTCTCTTACATAACATGCACTTAATATATGTCCCGTGCAAATTCAAATCATATAAATTTAAATTCTAAAAAATCTAAAATTAATGGTTAAGAAGATAACAATTAAAGTCAAAGCTCAAAATTTTTACATTGTTTCCAACATTGCAAAATTTAATAAAAATATAATGGTACACCAAATCTAGTATGATGAACCAAAATAGATAATTTAGCAAATTCATTGCCATACAACAAACTAATTAACTAAATCCAGGATCCTTAATTTACTGGTATTTAATAGCTACGAACAGAAGATTTCGTGTTAAACCAATTACAATTAATAGTAATAAAATCTTACACAAAGGTCAAACCAGTAATAATTCACATTTTAAAGTTCCCATACAAAGAAAGAAGAATGAGTTGTCTCAAACCATTATATGATATGATATGATATGATAGGATTGGCCCGTTATTTAAATCCCAAGACTGACCCATTTAATTTTAATTTTAACCCAACCCAATAAAAATGTAAAATAATGGGTTAGGTTAGGGCGATCCGGGGAGCGTTATTGGCCGGCCCTGGGATACTGGCGGCCCATTTTCCGGCCCTCCATGAAATACGAGAATGTGTTTCTTCTAAACTTCACCACAATTTGTGTTTTCTTCCACGACTTGCTCGAGTTGACTCATTCTGTAAACCTGCTCTTCTTCTTCTTCGTCAACGCACCGAATAAGTCCACTTCTATCGCAGATTCATAAGCACCTTCCCCCAAATCATCAATTTTTATGATGACTCATTGATAAATAAATAAAATCTGAAATTCTGTAAATTCATTGATGAATTATTTTTATTTAAATCAAGAACAGTAAATTTATTTCTTTCTTTGTTTTTTATAATTTGTCCACTATTGTTGTCGTACGTAATAAATTGAAAATATAATAAAAACTGAAATTGCACTAACTTTTTTTTGATTGAAGACAAACATATGCCTTATCTTGGACTCTATAATTTGAACTAACTTCTTTTTCTTTTTCTTTTTCTTTTTATAACATAACTCTATAAGATTGAACTAGACTAATCTTGAACTCTCATAAGCCTTATCCTAAAATAATTAAGTATACATTACAATAAATCATTTAATCGCAGCAGGATAACTGATAAATGCAATATATTATGTGAAACTTGCACAAAATTTTATCGTGAAGTATTTGTTGAATAAAACCTTCTTGCACTATTTGAAATTCGTCACGAAACCCCCCATCTGCATAAAATAAGTCATTTCATATCAACGTATCTCAGTACATCTTTATTTAAATACTCCATATTGGTACCCAGGGGCGGATCCAGGAATCCGGGGCAGTGGGGGCTAACTGGCTAAGCATAGATCAAAATTTTGATAATTTTCATCGAAAATATTAAAAGGTCTTCATATTTGAGCTACCCAAAACGAGAATATAGAGTAGTTTCTACTTTAACCTGTTTTTTTATATTTACAATTTTTTCAAAAAAATTTTGAAAATTTTCAAATATACAACTAACCGAAACATACGTAGAAATTGGAACTTTAATCCATGGGGCTAAGGTTCTACGATAAATTTAATAATCGAAATACAAAAAAAATAAAATAAAAAATAATCAAACAATCAGACTTAAAAATATTTCATTCAAGAGAAAATATTTATAAAAAAGAGGAGTTGAAGTTTGATGAAAATAACTTTTACATGTTACTTTAATTAAATATAATACTCATTTATGATCCCAAAAAATCTCAAAACATCTACGTATCTTAATTATAATTTCAAATGACACCAATTACATTCACAATTATTGACAACGTCGATTTTTCATTTTCGGAATTCAAAGCTAGATCGATATTTTTTTTGTGGGGGGAGGCAAAAATTTGTATAGTAATGTATTATTAAACAAAAATATAATACAAGGAAACCGTATTATAAAAATTAAGAAAAAAATAAAATTAAAAAAATTATTAAGATATAACAAAAATCAAAGAACAATTACCAAGAGAAATATTTAAAGAACAATTAAAATTGGAAAGAAAAAATAATAAATCAAAAGAAAAAGGTGTAAGAATTTAATTACAAAACAGAAGCTCCACATGTGTTTCGTACCCTGACTTCCAGTATAATGTCTTATCTTGCATAAGACAAACCAATGCACCAAGTTGACTTTTTTGTTAGGATAACTAATAATATCGTTAATATATGTTTGAGTGGGGGCTATAGACCCCACTCGCCCCTACGTGGTTCCGCCCCTGTTGGTACCTGAATTATTTGAAAAATAATTTTTTTAAATGTTCTGAACCAATACGGCCCATTTTGGATAGTTGGATGGTTTCATGCTTAATTTTTAATTGAACGGGAAATTTCATGTGATGAACATTTCGTGGAGTAGTTCGATTGAAGATTAGCAAAATAAAGGATAATATGTTGCATTTTTCTCGACCGATCCCTAACATTAGTTCACTGCACCATATAAAATACTTACAAGTTACGACAATTGAAGAACAGTCCGATTTTAAAAAAAAGGATAAATTATAGTAATAAAAAATATTTAATAAAAATAAGTGGAACCCCATTCTCTCCTTATATATATTCATTCAATGACTTCACACCTCTCAGTTATTTTAACTTAAGAAGACGATCAGAAGTAAAAATCCATGAATCCTTCACCACAAAATGTAATTTTTTTCTAATTTTAATTTTATTATTCTTGGGTTTCAATTCTCTTGATGCCTGTATAAGTAACTATTGGCTGTTTCTTGATTATTTCGCCTGTTTGATTTTTATTTTTTCTGTCTTGTCCGGAGAGCTAGTTAATTGTTGCAAAAATTGATTTCCATGATTCCAGTATGGTTTCAAGACTCAAATTTTGTGTTATAATTAATTTTCTAGAAATTTGTTAAGATGATTTTAGATACATTGATCTATTTGGTTATATATATTGATCACTTGGTTGACTTAATTCTTTTTTTTTCCTAATTGTTTTCTTGGTTGCCGTTGGACATAAGGTGCCAAAATTCATCCCAATTGCTACTTCTCGCCGCCCAGTAATTCGCCCTGTATTTGAGCCAGAGCCTCTTCAATTCTCCGATGACGAGCCACTGCCTTCTGCACTTCCGATCAGGCCTCGAGTACTGCTTCATCTTCGGCCCTAGAGAATGTGACTATCAAGGGGATTCCCGAGCGCCCTTCCGTGGCTGCTTCGGAATCTGTCACTAATTTTGCGGTTCTTGTTCGCCTTAAGGCCCCATCGCTCTCGGAAGACGCACGTCAAAACCAACGTGCTCCTATCGACCTTGTTTTGGTCCTTGATGTTAGTGGAAGCATGCATGGAGCGAAGTTGGCTCTTTTGAAACGTGCGGTTAATTTCGTTATAGATAACTTGGGCTCTTTGGATCGAATTTCGTTAGTCTCTTTCGCAAGTCATGCCAGTAGAATCTTATCCTTGCGTAGAATGACGGAACATGGTCGTGAAGATGCTCAACGAGCCGTTAACTTCCTTGCCGCTAGTGGCTCGACTAACATCGTGGAAGGTCTTAAAAAGGGTGTTCAAGTTCTTGAAGAAAGATGTTATAAGAACCCAGTCGGGAGTATTATATTCTTGTCCGATGGACAAGATACTGATAACCACCGCGGCTCGCAGTCATGGACGTTATCGAACCAAAGGCAACTTCCGAGTTATATAAATCTATTACCGGCTTCAATATGCCCCGGTAATCGAGGAACGGAAACCGAAGGCCGGGGACAAACGTTTCCGGTCCATGCGTTAGGTTTTGGTACAGACCACGACCCTATAACAATGCACGCGATTTCCGATTCATCGGGTGGGACATTTTCTTTCATCGAGTCTTACGAAATGGTGCAAGATGCTTTCGCGAGCTGCATTGGTGGCCTTCTTAGTGTCACGACTCAAGAGATTCGTTTAATTATAAAATCAGCATCGAATGGGGTAGATGTCAAATCAATTCCTTCAGGAAGATACGCTAGTGAAATATCTCAAGAAGGATCTCAAGGTATGATAAGCGTAGGCGACCTTTATGCGGACGAGGAGAAGGAATTTCTAATATATGTGACCGTGCCTATACTTTGCGAAGAAAGCGAAGTAAAAACATCCCTTTTGGACATTACGTGTTCTTATAGAGATGTCGTATCTAAAGACATGGTAAATATTGAGATCTTGAGAAGCAAAAAATCTCTTTACAAACAATTTCTCTCTCTACGATTTCATTTATGTCTCTCTACAAACAATTTCACGCCCAATCTCTTTAGGTCTTTAGGGTTTTCTCAATTATTCAAATCTGAATTTCATTTGTCTCTACAAACAAAACCCGAATTCAAACCCATAATTTGGAACCGATTTATAGAAGAATTTCTGGACTCTTTTCGCTAACTTGTTGGAGGCTTGGAGCTGCGGATTTGCATCATTTGAAAAGGTGCTCTATATCAATTGTCTCCTTGTGTTTCTTGTTTTTGTGGGTCTTGCTTTCTTTTTCATGTGAGTATTATTTGTGGGTTGCAATTTTCATGTGCACTTTTTGTAAACTGCCCTATTTTTCATGTGAGTATTATTTGTGGGTTGAAATTGTTGTTTACTTATTATTAATGTAAACTGACCTATTTTTCATCAATTATTATTGAGGTGACCTGAGCAGTTGAGTTATTAATGGATCTGCAATTCCTTTTATTGACCTATTCGACTAGTTAACCAAATGGTTTGTTTGATTTCTTTTTCTCCAATTGCTGCTTTTTTGAGGAAAGATTCAGTTTTTATCACGTGTACAAGTACAATGTTAAGTTCATTAGTTTAAATTGGAAGTGATTGTGTTTTCTGATGTTTGTAATTAGTTGTTTGATAATTTTATAGTGGGTTTGGATTTTAGGAAAGTTGGGTTTTTTTTTGCTGTAGATTCATAATCATGAAAAAAAGTTATTTCACCCTTTTTTTATGAAGTTCCGTCTGCTATCACACAAAATGGGGGTGGATTTTGCTGAGTATGTTGTGTTTCTTGAGAATTTAAGGCATATTAAGCGTTATAACAATGCTATGGTGATATGACCACTAGATATGGGAGAGTTATATATTGCTTCTTTTTACTTGGCAGATTCGATATGTCAACAAGAGGTGTCGGGTCCGACGACTCAAACAAGAGGTACCAAAAGAAAACCCTCTGTTGTATGAGAACATTTTACAAAACAGAATGATACACATGCACAATGTAATCATTGCGATAAGTTGTTAACTACTGGTGGGGGGACAAGTCATATTAAAAAGCATCTTAAAACTGCTTGTCCTAATTATAGGCTTATTGAGCCCGGGGATATTAGAGTTGTAAGTCCTAGGACTGAGTTTGTCTTTGATCAATCCAAAAGTAGAGAGTACTTAGCAAAGATGGTCATGAAACATAATTACCCGTTCAATATAGGAGAACATGAATATGCCGAACTCTTTTGTGGAAGTCTTAATCCCGACTTCAAGCTTCCGTGTCGAAACACCATTAGAGCTGATGTAATTAATGTTTTTGAGGAGGAAAAGGTCAAAGTGTACAAACTATTGAGTGAGCTTAAGTCTAAAGTATCTTTGACTACTGATATTTGGGGCTCGGGCAACACTGGTGTTTCATATTGTTGCTTAACGAGTCATTTCATTGATGAAAATTGGAATTTGAATAAAAAAATTCTCTCTTTCAAATATTTGCCTTACAAACATGACGGTGACTCGTTGTTCAAATTTATGAGAGAGGAGATTACAAATTGGAATTTGAACAAAAAATTGTGTTCAGTTGTGGTTGACAATGCTACTGCAAATGATGTGATGACTCGGAAGTTAATTGATTGGATTATTTCTGATTCGTCCACACCTTTTTGTAGAGAATTATTTCATGTCAGGTGTAGTGCACACATACTGAATTTGATTGTGCAAGATGGTCTTAAGCAAATTACTGATTTTCTTGAAAATATACGTGAAACTGTAAGATATTTGAAAAGGTCCCCCGCCGGGAGGCAAAAACTTGACCAAGTCAAGAATCAATGTGGGGCAAAGCATTTGAGAAAAATAGCCATGGATGTTCCTAATCGGTGGAACTCAACTTTTGATATGCTACAGACAGCATTGCCTTTAAGGGAAGCTTTAGGCCGTTTAGAAATTATTGACCAACATTACACTTATAATCCAAATTCGTGGGATTGGGACGCAACTGAAGTCGTATTGGAGTGTTTACGGATATTCTATGAAGCTACTCGTCATTTTAGTGGTCGGTTGTATCCTACATCTAATGTTTTTTTTCGCGATATTTGTCAAATTCACTTAAAGATGATTGATTGGGGTAAGAGTAGTAATGATATCTTGATATTGATGCATGATCCCATGAAAGAAAAATTTGACAAATATTGGGATGAATGTAGTCTAGCATTAGCTGTTGCAGTGGTTTTTGATCCCATGTTCAAGATGCAACTTGTGAAATATTTTTTTAATAAGATTTATGGTTTAGAAGGTGCAAGTACATACATTCAGCGAGTTTCTGATTCTTTACATGAATTGTTCATCTATTATGGAGGCACGGTTCCTTCTTCATTGAATGAAACTGTCATGTCAAGTGACTTTGCTGAAAACGACACATTCGATGTTGATTTTGATAGATGGTGTGATAATGCTCTTCCTTCTTCTGACATAGAGAAGTCGGAATTAGATGCTTATCTTGATGAAAAAAAGTTTCCTACTACAGTAAACGAATTTGATATTTTGAATTGGTGGAAGACTAACAATGCAAGATACCCTGTTTTGGCAAGGATAGCGCGTGATATTCTGGCTGTCCCGGCTACTACAGTCGCATCCGAAGCAGCATTTAGTGTTGGGGGAAGGGTACTAGACCCGCAGCGTTCTTCTATGCTTCCTGATGCACTAGAGGCATTGATAGTAGGAGGTGATTGGCTTCCACTGAGAAAGAATACAAGTAAGTAGAATTATTACTTCATGTTGTTAAATCTTATTATTTTCTTAAAGGTGTGTTTATATAATATCATTATTGCATTTTGGCTACATAGGTTATTCTGACGTGACATCTGAAACTGAAGCAGAGAGGGCAATTAGATAATAATTTGCCATTTTGGAGAAGTGGCGGATCGAAGAGACCTGATTCTGAATCTTTGAAATTGTTTTGATTCAATATATGGAGATTTTATTGTTGAAATTTAATTTCTAGCTAATGAATATATGTAATTATATATGGCACCAAAATTTGAGTTTTTATTCAAGTTATCTAATTTGAGGAGAACAATTTTCAATGTATAAATCAAAATTTACTTAGGAGAATCTTCTTGTGTCATTAATTGCGCTACGTACTCAGATTTTCAGTATTAATCACTAATTTATCAAAAAAATAAAAAACTATAACATAATATATAGTATCATTTTATTGCTTTAATTTGGATTTAGACTGTTAAATGAAAAAAATCGTAGGTTCATGAATAATAGACATCATCACAAGTAAAGAAAGAAAGAAAGAAAGAAATTTTCATAGAATTGTTGCTCATTTAATATTCGTCACTTACACTCGTAAAGTATGTTTTACTTATTTGTAAACTGAATTTGAGATTGGTAATACTGGAGTTTAAATAAACTTGGTCATTTAAGGTATTTTATTTAAAAAAATAAAAAAAATTGGCCGTGTCGGGTCGGGTCTTGTTTTGGTTTGGGTCGGGTCGGGTCCAGGTCCAACTTATTATTTATTATTGGGTCTGTAGCGGGTCTGGGTCCCGGTCCAAATCTAAATTTGAAAATTTGAAGTGAAATAGGTTATTAATTGATTTGGGTAGGGTCTGGGTCCAGACCCTACCTTTGACAGGCCTAAATCGGGATGCCCCAAGCCCGATTGCTGGGCCGGATTAATTATTTTAACTAAAATTCTAATAATTGTGAGTGAAATATTCTACCCCAATAAATTTCAAATTTAATTATCTTAAATAATATTACTTACTAATTATTATTGATATTAAATTTATATGTACTATTTTACTTTAAAATGAGAAAAACTGAAAAACTTCATTGTCAACAGAGATTAATTATAACTTTGTTAATATATTGAAATCGATAAAATTAGCTAGTCTCATAATTTTCCTGTCTTTTGGTCGGATCATATGGATCTCAGGTGAGTTTCACATAATCGTTGGATGTGCAATTAAAAAAATAATGTAGTTATTTATTACGTTTCACTCTAATTAAAATAACACTCTTACGAATTACTTATGGTGTTGTAATCAAAATCAATTTCTGCAATTACCATGGTGATATTTTTTTTTAACAGAACATAAATATAATTTGTACAACGTTGTAAACTAGAATAAATTCCAAAAATCCATGATAATCATGAGTATAATATATAATGAAGACAGATTCTGAAAATTGAACTTATTTAAGAGCGTGGTAATTGCTATTCTATCTATGTTATTCATATGTACATGTACAAATCTTGATCTACAACAATTTATCAAAATAACACATAATTATTTAAGACAAAATTAATTACTATTTCAACCAAAACATGCATATAGGAAAGACTAGAGTACGTATATCGGTATATGATTCTTGGATCATGGCAAAAGTGGCGCTTCAATATTTTGTGAGTCGTCTTCTTCTAAGTTGTTATGAGAGGAGGAGGAGGCGACTTCTATTTCCAATGTCCAAGCAAAGCACAAAGAAATCACCTGCATGATCGATGGAGAAGATTTTGTAGTTGTAAATGTACATGTACCTAGCTAGCTAGCTAATTAATGAGTTTATTTGAGAGCGCGCTTACGTACCATGCTCAGAGATGCAAATATGATACTGAAACCTTTGCAGTTGAAAGGTGCATTGCTTGACAGAAACCATGCTGTAATAATAATAAATTATAAAACCAAAAAATAAATATATTTTCTTTTAAAAATATAATTGCAGCTAGCTAGCTCGGCTCGGCTCACTTGTTAGTGGACTCATTGCAAGTGGTGAAAGCAAACTCGAAATGGATTGTACCCCTGCTATGAATCCTTGTGCTTTTCCCTGATTATTAATTACTAGTTTTTAATTAAAACAAAAACAAAAAATAAAACTCCTCTATCTCAATCTATATATATATATATATATATATATATATATCTGGCACGGTTTGTTTTCTTTCGTCTCGATCCTAACCTGATCTGCCGAGTTTGATGCTTTAGATATAACTGCATATGTCTGTGAATGTCATGCATTTATCAAATAAGTAATTATAAGGGGAATGATCAGAAATTGCACCGATGGAGGGAATTAATTAATTAAAAAGACTTACAGAAGGTTTCACAAGTACATAGATCACTCCAAAAGAAGCACTTAGATACGGTACCTGTAATATGTTCATACATTCTGTAATACTTCAGTTGAATATATCCATTTTCACTTAATTTGTCAGTTAAATAAATGACATATATATATATATATATATATAGGTTTAATTTCCCAAAATGAACATACCCATGATGCCCAAGCCAAACCATAAAGCAGTCCCTGCGTGCGTGCACAAATATAATATTAATGAACCATTTTTGTGAGACCATTTAGTTAATTAATTAATGTCGAAATTTCTATTTATAGTATATATACATAGCAACTTACATATGCTATTGATCCGAGCAGGGCTGCACAGAGGATCACCTTCTCTCCAACCCATGGATTGAGTAAAGGTAGAACCAACATCTTCAAAAAAGGAGATTAATGCAAATAACAAGAGAAATAATTAATAATGAAAAAACTTGGGAGCTTTAATATCAATACCGATCCTATATATATATATATGAAACTCAAAATGTAACTGACATGTTCACATAGCTAGCAATGCATACCTGAGAAAAAATTGAGCCTACTCCAACCATCATCAAGATTTCTGATAATTGATTCTTGTTGAAGCCAAAAGCGGACTTCAAATAGTACTGCATGCAGTGTTATTTATAGAGGCAACAATCTCGAGTAAGTGCTTTTTCGGATAATAAACAAGTATAGTTGGAGTATACATTTAGGAAGTATTTCTTGCATGATTTAATGTGTATACATATACATAATTGGTTCCGAAATTACGTGTGTTCAACTAAATTTTCATGAATATCTCATTGATATTATTTCAAATGTTATTTTATAAGTTAATTTATAACCAATATTGAAGTTAGAGACATACCAATAAAACACTGCTGATTCCAGACATTCCGAGTTCGTAAAAGAAGGAAATCAGAGAAATCCTCTTAAGCGTCGAGCTGATGAGGAGGAGAAGATCAAATCATTTACAAAGTATACAAAATATACTTACTTTTGTTCTTAAGCTCTTTGATTCTCAATACCAACATGATCTGACCAAATTAATACTTACTAGCTAGCTAGATTACTATCGAGAATTATTTTACCTGCTGGTAACAATATTTACAGCATGTTTCATTGAGTAATATCGTTCATGAACAACCTTAAACGCCCAGTTTAAGAATGTGACATGTTGGTCTGAAACTTTAGTTGGTCTTACTGTTTCTTTCAGAAACAGTGACATGTAAACAGGAACAAAGATCAATAGAGCTATTGATACCTGAAATTCGAAGTTTAATCAATCACGTAAACAAGAAGAGGTAATCGAGAAAATAATCAGAATTTAACATGAACATGAACATGCCTCAAAAATGTAATCTTCGGGTAGAAAACGAGCTAGGACGTTTCCTATAACATGCGATGCAGAAAACAGGCCTGTGATCCAACTAAAAGCCGCAGCCCTCTTACCCTCTTCTATAACATCAGCCTGCAAGAATGAAAAAGATCTTCTTTGATGATTATAATGGTTCATGTAATGCTACTTCCATTTATTAAAAAAGAGAATTATAGTTGAAGGAACTTACTGTGTAAGCAACAGCAATGCAGAAAATGCTCCCTTGGCTTATGATATAAGATATTGTCCGGATAATGTAATAAGCGTACACTGATCCTTTGGATTGATCGATGGCAAGTAAAGCTGAACAAGATTCACATATTAAAAAATAATGCGCATTTGAAGCAACGAATATAAGGAGGCGTAAGTATAACTATAAACGTAATAACAATAAAGATATCGGAAGAAACATACTGAAAGGAACTATTGTTGTAGACACAGTGAGAAGAAGTAACGGTTTACGCCCGTAATCATCAGCCAGCTGACCCAAGAGTGGAAGAACTATCATCTTGAAAATACCAACAACCTATACATGCAATTGGTAGAGTGAATCAATGTTGGTGTTGGTATTTATTTTAAAGATGAATCAAATAAAAAATTAAGATTAGAAAATGACTGTCATATCGGTGTTGGCAGACTGCTATACTGACTAAAAATAGTGATAGGAAATTATATCACACACACACACACAAAAACAACCAAAAGAAGAGAACCCTCAAGAATTTATTTATCTTTTTACACGACTATGAATTCGGTGTTCACTTAATTATCATTTATGTATTAATTAGTATTACAGAACCAACCAACCCCCCACCCCCTGTTTGCTAACATTTATGAAAAAAAAAAGCTTATGATTATTGGTGATTGAATTAAACAACAGTAAAAAGAGATAATTAAATAATAAGGAAAAATTATATATTGGTAAAATATAGACATCGATCAGGGTATTGCACCAACAGGTGATTGGTCTAGTGGAAGGGACTAGTCACTACAAAGTAGCGGACTCAGGTTCGATTCCCTGTTGGGAGAGGTACCCACTTAGTGTGCCCGACCCACCTCGAATGGGATTAAACCCTTGGGAAACCAAAAAAAAAAAAAAAAAAAGAGCAGGGTATTGCAAGCATGATATGATTCAGACATATATAGCATACTTAGTCAATTTGATCACAATAATAGTATTAAATAAAGCTAGCACATATTCATAAATACTTCATATAATCGAAAGATTAGTTAAACTAATTTCATTTATTGAAATAAATTAAAGTAGTCAATCCAAAGATTAGAACATTTAATGAAATATATTAGTATTAATTATATTGTTGCCAATTTGCATTCCGTCTCTGAGAAATTAAGTCAAAATATATAGTAGTGATTGGGGTAAGATGAAGAACCCCAAAATAAAATAAAATGTGAACAGCAACCAGGACTTGGCAACAAGTAAATTTGGAAAAGAAAAAAAAAAAAAACAGTAAGCCCCTGAAATTTCAGGTGAAAATGTTTTGATTTCTTCATCTACAAAGAAGAAGAAGAGGAAGAAGAGTTACATAAATAAACATACAGATTGTTGGATGCCATTGATATAAATTGCTTGAGGGCAAGTCTTGGTTCCAGGGCAAAGAGCATTAGTTGTGACATCAACCAATACAGAAACAGTCATCTCCTCAGCAATCCAGTGCACACATAATGCCAACAACAAATGCACCAATGCCCTAACCCCCTTCATATTTTCCCTCCAATCCATCGTTAATTACCCAATCCCACCTTCTTCTTTTTTATAATTATAAAAATCCCACTTCAATTCAACTCTCTTTTATAAGAAAGAAAAATAATGTACATATCTCAGTTCTGTACCATTGTAGAGGGTACTTATATATATACAGTATATATATTAATTATTAATTAATGTGGTCGGGTCGGTCGGGTCGGGTATATAAATAAAATATTTGGGACGGACGGTAGTAATGAAATGAGCTGCAGACTGCAGAGGGTAGTTGAAAGAAATACTCTATTCAAAGAAAAAGAAAGTCATAACCAAACATGATATTAAGAGGTTGTACTTTGTGGTTAATTAGTTGTACAAGGCCAGAAGCCCGCAGCTGGTAATGTGTGCGCGTGGCCACCATTGATGGGCGTGTGCATGATTATGGATCGCGTGAGCCAATTTAATTAAATACTATTAAACTTTCGTTGACTCTTGACTAGGACTAACAAAATTAACTTTTTAATTAATTATAAATAGATAAATATAGGGAAAATAGCTTTTTTGGTACCATATGATAGGCTGACTTGCACTTTTGGTACCATTGGATATGAAAATGCAAATTTGGTACCATAGGATAGGTTTTCATTGCAATTTTGGTACCAAATCCAAATTTTTCTACAAAGTTAAAGGCAATTTACCCCCTACTAAATGCATAATGTTCAATTAAACCCCTCGTGGTTTAAAAAAGAGCATTTTACCCCTTGAAATTTTATAAAAATTTCACATCGCCTCCCTAATATTTTTATAGGCGGCACTTAATCCACTTTTATTATGATAATGTGATTTTTTACCCATTGTGTTATGATAAATGTGGCAATTTATCCCCCTATGTTAAATAAAATAGTTTGCATGCATAATCTCAATTTCGGCAAGTGAGTTACAATCTTCGGCTGAAGAGGTAAATTGCTTCATTAAAATTTTACAGGGGGTAAATTGATTTTTTTCTAATTATAGAGGGATAGATTGAACATTATGCATTTCATAGGGGGTAAATTGCCATTAACTTTGTAGAAAAATTGTGTTTGGTACCAAAATTGCAATGAAAATATATCTTATGGTACCAAATTTGCATTTTCGTATCCAATGGTACCAAAAGTGCAAGTCAGCCTATCCTACGGTACCAAAAAAGCAATTTTTCCGATAAATATAGGAATACAATTTATTCTCTCCAAGTTTTGGGTTTTAGAAAAAAATTATGGATAACAGTAAATGTAACTTGGGAAAATTCTTGTCCAAGCCTGGCTTGACCAAACTCATCCAACCACCAAGCAAGTGTATTGCACTTGCCTTGTGATTGGTCACTTTCCTGGAAGTTACATCCAATCCCAAAGCAAGTGTATTACACTTGCCATGTAGTTACTTTGGGTTTGGCCAAATTCGATCTGGGTAAGAATTTCCCATGTAACTTGTAACTTAAGTATTCCGCATATCCAAAGAAATTTCATTTACTTTATATTTTTTTTAGAGGACATTTACTTTATACGGGGTATGTATGAATTGTGAACTTTCAGGACTATTAACAATATCAATTAAATTTATTTTATTTGTTGTAAGATATATAGTATATTCAAATAAGTTAGAAATTTATATAGGAATTTATAGGAATTTGTAATTACACCACCTTAAACATATATATTCACTTTTTTGAATGATAGACCTTTTGTACTTGTTGTTATACTAGATCAACATCATCTTGATTTACCATATCCCAGGTCGGCAGTGGCCTGGGACAGAAGACCCAGGCCACCGTCGGCCTGGGAATCGGGGGTTAGGGGGGAGGGGATGGGGAGGTTGGGTTGGGTGGGTGGGGTGGGGATTTTTTTTTAAAATTATAATTATTTATTATTTAATATTTTAATAAATATTAAATAGTTTTTAATTATATAATTTATTATTTTAATAAATATTAAATAGATTAATTCTATTATATAAATTTTATATTTAAAAAGAATATGTTTTCTTAATTTTGGTGATATTTATGTTAGTGTATTATTTAATTTATTAATATTGTTTATAAATTAAATTAGTTATTTAAATAAAATAAGTAAAATTTTCTAAATTGGTCAGCACGTGGTGTTATTCGAGTCAATTTAAAAATTTGGCAACAACGTGGACTAAAACCGTCACTAAATTTGGAGATGTGTGGCTTTTTCGGAAACCTGAAATGTTATGGGATAAAATTATCAGTCAACATAAGTAATGACATCAACTTTCAATTAGACTTAACTGCACGACAATTTTTAACGGTTGTACCAAATGTGTCAACATATGTGTAGGACACATAAACCTCTGTACCAAAATTGTAATTTTCTCCTCCAAAAACGATGCCACCTGGATTGAGTCTCCCCCCAAATTCAGATTTAACGGCCACGTCGACAATTTCGTCATTAATTTGACGAAAATATTAAATGTGAAAAGTTGATTTGAGTTATGGTATCAAATGTGTCGACATAAATAGTTGTGGTATCAAATCCCTAAAGTAGGTATAATTGTGGTATCAAAAGTGAAATTCTCACTTTTATAATTTAATAATTGATTCTACACAAATATATCACCACCCAAAAGATTCAAATTACATAGATATTCTTTATTTTCTTCTTCTCAATTCTCAACTGCATTTGATTATTATGTTTGAGTATATCTTATTCTATCTTAACTAATATATATATTATTACTCTATATAAGAGTGTACCGCTTCTATAAACAGTACACTTCAATTTATTTTCGTTTTTTTTCCAAATGTTTGTATGCGAAAACGACGTCGTATGGAGTATTTTTCCTTCCATTTACACGCTAAAGTAAATTCTTTTCTCTTTTTATTTGGGCAGTATTGACCGCGATCGTACTCTTGTATGGGGCCCACTTCGAATTTCGACTTTCCTTTTTCGGCAAATTTCTTTCACGCGTTAACCCTTTTTTTCCTTTTCCTGCTTTAAATCCATTCACATGGTTCATCATCCACCGTCCTATTTCTAAAGCTGTGTATCTACCCCATAGCCACCCCTACACTGTTTTTCAGATCTAGCTCTTGACTTTTCAAAATTTATCAGACCCTCTTTTATAATATTTTGCCTCAGGATTGTTCAATTAACTATCTCTCTTTCGTCAGTTTCTCTCTCTCTCTCTCTCTCTCTCTCTCTTTCATATCTCCCATTTTCAAACCCCGATGTTTACTTATCCCCTCTCCTACTCTCTCATAAATTGGAAGAAACTGGAATTCTTACTCTACACAGCACCACCATGTATCTTTTCGTTTTTATTTGGTACCCCTATTTCTAGAAACTGTAATTCCATCCCCCATCCCACTTTCACTACCCAACACAAATTCTGCCATTTCTTCATTAAATTTTGATGGAATAACAACTGTAGCAGTTGGGAAATTTGTTAGACAAGTGATGTGGTTTTCTCCACGATTTTATTTTCTCAAAATATATCATAAATTTGGTGAACCCAATTTGTTGGTTATTTTTAAATTGTTCATCTTTAGCCACCTCTCACATCTAATGTCCCCAATATTTCAGAAGCCATTGAAGATTGGAGTAGAGTTGAAGCTTTCTCTCTAATGGTGGAAAGGAATACATGAAACTTTCAATGTATTGACTCTATAAACATTGCATATTTCCCCAGTAAGTTCTTGCAAAAACATTTCACAATAATTTTTTTCATTAATCTTATGAAGCATTTTATGAAACTATTTTGGTTTTTTTTTCCCTTTTTGTCACAGGTGTTCTGTTTCTTGCAAAAACATTTCACAAAAGATCATAATCGTAGTTTTGTTTCATTTTAATTTTGTGAAATCTTTTGTTTCTAACTTTGTTTCTATTTTGTCTAGGTATATGGGTTAATACCTTTCCTTTTCCATTTATTTTTTTGTATTGTTTCTTTTTCTTTTTCTTTTTATTAGGCCAGTGAGAAGGCCCGAATCAAGTGAACTGTGAGAACTTGCGATATTTTTAAGCACATAAATGATATGCTTTATGTTGAGAAAGATATTACTCTAAGTAGTTTCTTATTTTCTATTGGAATTTCATGATGGAAAATAACGGGAATATGTGGGATTTTGTTGGGAGGGCATCGAGCTGAATATATTTTGATTTTTTCTATGAGTTATGATACATTAAACATAATAAAGTCATCAAAAAAAATTTATTCCAGATGGTGGAGAATAAGTTGGATTTTGGTACTTTGGTGTTGCCTTGTGGATATTTCAATGTTTGAATCCTTTAGTACATTAGATTTGAGTTTCTTTGTGTAACTTCTTAAATATGTTTTATCAGACGTTCTTGCCGTTGTTATTGACAAAAGAGGGAGCCGCTCAGTTCTGGTAGGTGGAAGAGAGCGCATATTCAAAGAGTACGCTCTCGTGAATGAGGAGTAAGAATACATATTGTTTTTTGTACTTGTATTTTATTGATAAATATGCACATGTTATATTGGTAGAAAATGGCGTTTTTACTTCTGAAAATTACCCAGTGCATTTTAAGCTGAGATTGTGCGCAAATACTTTCTTTTGTTTACCAAGTTATTCACTTGTATTGATTTCGTGGTAGATAGACCAAGTTTAATCTCATTGACTAATTTCTCCTTGGAAAAAACTTAAAACAATTACATTGTCGATCTGAACAAACAGAAAGGAGGTCGTTATCATGACCCATCGTTGATTCTAAAGGGGCTGTTATTGATAATGCTAGAGAGCAGTGTCCAAGTATTATGGTACCTACCATGTGATTTTGTAATCTAGGCAGTTACTAGCTAAGTAAGTTAAGGGGATAAAAACTTTTTTTTTGGTATAAAACAACATATGGCTCGCTCGGGTCGACTCCATCCACAATTATTGTTAAGAACCCCAGGATTTCTGAAGCACAGGAACTTATAGCTTGGTAAACTTTACATTATATATGTGATATATACACCATCGGACTTTTCCCTCTCTGATATTGATTAATGATCTGCTTTGTAGGCATGACGCAAATCTGTCGGCAATCATCCCTGGCATTTCAACCGTAAGCCGCCTTGCTCGTTCTGAAGTTTCCTCCACTTCACAGAACGATAGTATTATGAGCCTTGTGGATGTGCTTACTTCTACCAAGGTTCTTCTTCAGATATATTTAATTTATATGGATATCTATTCTTGATTTTTTTTAAATAACATCACAGAAAATTTTAACTTTTATGGACATCTGTTCTTGAATATTTTTTTAACTTGGTAAAGAAAAATGACATTGCACTTTAAACTTTCTGCACTTTTGTTTTAGAGAGAGAATTTTGTCGTCAAGGTGAAAGTAGTGGTGATGGAAACAATTGAGAAATTATACTACATGGGTTGTGACTGGTGCTGTGCGGGAATTAATGCCAAGTTAGACTATTTATACACATGCTAAACTTGTAAGAGGTTCACAAGAGCCAGGCCAAGGTATATTAGACTCTGTGCATTTCAATAACAAAGCATTTTTCAACTTAACAAACTTCCATGGTTAATTATTAAGTCCCTCATTCAGGCAGAAAATACACCTTTGCATTTACGACTCTACTGGGTGTTTAGATGTTGTTGCCTATGGGATTCAAGGAATGAAAATTACCGAAATTAGTTCTATGGAGTGTATGGACATGTTCAACAAGGTTCGTACAAGTAATATTTGCTCATATATGTTCTAAATAAGAAATGCATATTAATAATATGATTTTTTTTATTGATTGCTAGGGGATTCCGTTTCCCGAACTTGAGATCAACCAAAACCTTCACGCTAAAACCTTCGTGATAAGAATTAAGAAATGCCCAAGGCATACCGCATCAGGAATCCAGAACCATTTTATCTTTAAAGGTATTGATTTGCAAGAACTTTCTGGGGTGGGCGATTGGGATACACTTGTTGACGGGATTGAGAAGAGGATGCTTCCTAACATGTTTTGAAGCTTCATATTTGCATTTTGGTTTAGTATAGGTGTGCTTATGTACTTTTTTTTTTTCCAGTTTAGATTGATCTCAGTGTTCAACTGTTATCAAGTAGGTGACTATATATGTATTTTGTCCATGTTTTGGATGATAACTGTTATCAAGAAACACCTTATCCGAGTAAACGACTTAGATGTTTAATTTTGTAAAGTTCTTTGAATTTTTTGTTAGGATGTTGTAAGATCAAAAAACGTCTATCGAATATATATTAGCTTTTTTTGTTATTGAAGAATGTCAATCTAAATAATCTCTGTTTATCAAATCCATTAATTCTAGCTCTGATATAAAATACCACTTAATTATAAATTTATATATGAACTAAGTTATAATCAGAAAGTTCTAAATATAAAACTAAAGTATTTGCTTATATTGCCAACTTAGTTGACCATTTTTAATTCCTTTATGGTTTTGTGGAGACCAAAACATGAAAATGAAGGTTACAAAAGGATTAAATATGAAAAAAAATAAAAACACGAAGAAGAAGAAGTAAATAAAAGGATTATTTAAAGAAAAAGAAAAAGAAAACAAAACGAACTTAAAATTGGCTTACATTTTGAACTCAACAAATAGAAGCATTTTTCATTTTGCATCTTACAAAAAAAAATTCCCACTTTGCATACTACAAATCACTATTTAATTTCATATTGCACCCTCAACCGTTTCCAGCCCTTTAAGTCGCCTAAGTAAGGGAAAATCCGTCCATTCACATTATTAACCACCCCAATTTCCCTTAAAAATAATATATGGACAAAATTAACATATCTCCATAATAACTTTAAAAAAATTGAAAAATAGAAAACAAGTCTTACGGAGACTTATGGCTTACTCAATTTCTCATTTTTCTTCTTCAAGTCGATTCCAGTGCCGCCTTTTTTATTTTCACTTTTCAAATATTTATTGAACATAACCTAGAGTAATTCTGATGATGTACATGTAGTTATTCCTAATTATACCTAATTACTATATCTACAAACAAGTATAATAGAATTGTTAATGAAAATGAAAATCAAAACGTAAATAAGATAAAAAATTGAGAATATGGTAAATTCTATTCATTCTCTTTTCTTAGCATCCAACACGTTTTTCTTCAAACATAAAAAAAGAAAAAGATGGCACTGGGCTCGATTTGAAGAAGAAATAGGAGAAATTGAAAATATGGTACCTATAAAACTTATTTTCTATTTTACAGCCTTTGTTTTAATTTATTATGGTGTCAATTTTGTCTACATATTATTTTTGAAGGGAAATTGAGGTGATTAATAATATGAATGGATGGATTTACCCTTACTTAGGCGACTTAAATGGACTGAAAACAGTTGCGCTACAATTCGAAATGAAATAGTGGTTTGTAGGAGTGCAAAGTGGGATAAACTTTTTTGTATGGTACAAAGTAAAAAATGCGTGTAAATTGGAATTAAGCTACTAAAATTCTACATTTTCTACATTTATCAGACCCTATTCTTTAATATTGTTTGGGTTAATTTACCTCTCCCTTAGTATTTATTCTCAAGTAGATATATAAACATGTGCTATATATCCATCATCTATGAAAATAACTTTTCCACCAATTACTATTAAACAAATACTATTTTAAAAGATTGTTAATCAAAACTTTTGTTCTGCAATAACTCAAGAAGAGTATTCTATTCTGGCAAATTTTATACAGCAAACCGTAAAAACACATATTTATTCCATCAAATAGAAAAGAATTTTAGTAGAACTAATCTTCTTTTGAAAATTCTAATATGCACAATTTCAATTTTCTTTTTCCTGCAAATTTCTCTTGCAAATCAACGACATGGGCAGACATTTCTTCAATTCAACTATTCCTCTTACATGCTCTACTGCCAATTCACCGTCCAATTCTACCTGTCACAATCTACAATTGCCGCCCCTACTCTTGCTACAAGGTTAGATTTATTCTCTATTGCTCTTTTCTTCTCATGATAAATTCATTTTTATTGTTATTTTTTATTTTAGGTGATCTGACCTCCGATCGGTCATTTAAATGAGGTCTCCATTTAATCCGGTTCAGTTTTGTTACAACAACCAAGATAACCGAGATAACCCCGGAAAAAATGCATGAACATGTACTATTAGGTATCAAACACTGTACATTCGGGTACTTTTAAAGGATTTTAATGAACTCATGTTAAAGCAATTATATTTTCGCTGCTTTAGGGTACACCGCTCCCTGTAGACCAAATGAATCGAAAACTCTCAGATCAATTCTTTCTCATGAAGTTACGTAAAAGAGAAAGATACACGCGTGACGCTGTGCAGTATCAGTATTCTGTACTAGCTATTCAGCATAAAAAAACAGGGGATATAGTCGCTTCAGGACATGATGACGGATCAACCAAAAAACGCATTTCTAAAGAGCTGTTTCCTGCAGGTATAACATCAATGTTAAATCATGTACACGTCTTAGGAAATTATTAGTTATAATGCTCAACTATAAATGTTCTTGATAAATAGAAAGCTCTGGAATTCTAGGAGCATAGAAGCACGCAAGGAGTGTGGCAGCAATATGTTTGGCAACTTCACGTCACATTATTAAATCAGAGTAACTTTTAACAACCTATAAACTTTTTAACAGTCGCTCTTTCCTTGTCAAAAACTTGTCAGAATGTCAGTCCACACTCGCAGAAGTAACTACCCCAGGAAGTGTCCTTGCGAATGAAGTCATGGACGTAACATCTCTGGTTAAAACTAGGAAAATGAGTGAACAACCTGTGCACTTACTCTAAGCCAAACCAGTACACAGATTGTTCGCTTTACATACCGTATTTGTGTGAACTCGAAAGTAGCACCAGTTATAGAGGTGCATTTTATATGGTCTTTTAAATCTTATGAGCTGCATCGGCAACATATAGTAACTTTTGCGCAGCCAATTTTTGGTGTTAAATTTACAAAGGCCAATAATTTAAACGTTTTGTATTTAGTTAGGCTTTTGTTTGGACTTTTGGAATTTTGGTTTGTAATATCTTCCTTTTCAAGAGACTCATAAGGGGGCACTCTTATTATTCCTGTACCTGAAATATAGAAGTTCATTCCATTGCATATATCCTATATATATTAAACAGACTACTACAAATTATATTTTTGTCTGGTGTAACAAATCACTCCATTAGACAAACTCTTTACGAATCAAACACTATATGGATGTTCTATAACAATCATCAAACATAATTAAAGGCACCTAAGAAAGGCATGCGCAACAATATGACGACCCCAAAAAGGCGCAAAAACTGGGCAGAAACACCGCGCCTTGCGCGGTGCCCTTGACTAGTATATATATATATATGAGAATGATATTTGACCCATTTTGACGATATTCTATTTTTTGGTGTTTTTGAATTTTTTTTATTATCTTGAAAATTGTGATTGGTTGGTATAATATTGCCAACTCGAATGCCTTAGTATTAGCTTTGAATTAATGAAGATAACAATTTCCATCTTTGAAATGTACATACAAGAATGAGAATTTTCAAATTTCAACCTTTTTTTTTTTATTTTAAGAGTCTTACCTAATTTAATGACAATAAATCAATGTAAATATTATATTCCTTCTAATCAGGAAAATAACAATTAAAATATGAACGTATTTTGTCTACTCCACATAAATGTTGGCAAATAACATATTTCATAATATAATTACGCCCATAATTATCTATTTTTACATATTTATCTCCACCATAATCTAATTGTTTCTTTCTTTTTAAATATTAATCTCCACCATAATATAAATCATATTCCATCTTTCTCTACACCTCCATTGTAATTTTTGTGAATTCTTTCATTTTTCCTAACAATTTTCTCTTCCGTTTTTTTTTCTTATTCCCTACTGGCGACATTATTAAGCTTAATTGTATAACTTTTATATTTTTATTCATTATTTTTAATGAATTCTCATTTAATTTTGTGTTGTTAGTGGGTCAATTGAGGCCCTTGATGATGAATATATACATATTGATATGTAAGGATGCATGTATTGTTTCATTTTGATCCTAACTTAATTAATTTCGTTGATAGTGCATATAATATTCTTAGAAATAAAAGTTTCCAGTCCTACTAATGTCTGCACGTGATCTCCTTTTAAGTTATGCAAGCAGATGGGAGTGGCTAGGGGCAGTTCCACTTGTGGAAAACTGCCCATAGTTCCCCTCACAAACATTATTTTATTATTATTATGGTGACCTGCTAACCCGGATAGCATTAGCAGGTCACATTTTGTTATTTTACATAATTGGCCATGATTATTAATAATACAAAATAAAATCATAAAAAGTATTTATATACACAATATACGCTTTAAATTAATAAGATATTTATATGATTATAAATTAATATACACAAAAACATTAAATTAATACATAATAAAAACATAAAATTAAATTAATACACAAATGTATAAAAATGTATTAATTTATATAATGTTTTAATTAAAAAATATAAAAATATTTATATAATGTATAAAAAAATTTATAAAAAATTTATATAATGTTTTAATTAAAAAATATTTATATAATGTATAAAAAAATTTATAAAAAATATACAATCAAATAATACTTTAAAATTAAAAAAAATTCAAACCAAAAATTTATATAATGTTTTAATTTATTTAATATTATTAAAATCCCTAAAATATAGTAAAAACATAAATTTTACTTTTTGTATATACAAATTTATTAAACAAATTTGATTTTTATCAAATAATATTATGGACTCAAAAATTTATATTTATTAATATAATTAATAATTATAATTAAAAAAAATAAAACCCTAACCAACCCCCCCCCCCACCCCAAACCCCGCCCCACCCACCCCCCGTAAAACCCTAACCCCAACGACCCCACCCCAAGGCCGGCGGCGGCCTGGGAGCCGCCGCTCGTCCGTCCCAGGCCGCCGGCGGGGCCTGGGACGGACGAACCCAGGCCACCGCGGCCTGGGTTCTGCAAGTCGCAACCCAGGCCGTGGTGGCCTGGGTTCGTCCGTCGGAACGGTCGATCCCAGGCCGCCGCTGGCCTGGGACGACGATCCCAGGCCGCGGCGGCCTGGGATAGGTTGGTGGCGGCGGATTTGGGTTGGGGGTGGAGAGGAAGAGTTTAGTTTTTTTTTTTTTTTTCAGAATTAATTTAGGAGGGTATAAAAGTAATTTCAGTTTTATCTATAGTGTATTTTTGCTTCAGGTAATAAGTCATAATTTTGCCACGTGTCACTCAATGAATGGAAAACTGTCGGCAGTTCCGCCAAAGCGAAACTGCTCCTAGCCAATCCAGGTATATATGGGTTAAGTTTTGTTTTATGGTTCAAGGCGGATAAGGTAACTCATTTTTCCTAACAACTTTTTTTCGTGTTTAATTTTGCTTATTCTCTTTTGTTGGCGACATTACTAAGTCTAATTGTATGCTTTTTATAATATATGTAATTATATTTTAATGTGTTCTCCATTATATTTTATGAATTTTTATTTATTGTTAGTTGCTCGAGTAATTAGGGATATTCTTGATGATGAATATATACATATTGGTAAGGATTCTGTTGCATCCTAAATTCTTTTCATTAATAGTGCATATAAAATTATTAGAAAATAATAATTTCCTATAAAGTTTGCACCCGATCATGTAGCTATGAGTTAAGTTTTGTTCTATTGTTCTAGGCAGTAGGCACAAAGGTAATTACATTAATTTTTTTTTATCGGCTCTTTCATTTTTCCTGACATTTTCTCCCCCAAGTTTATTTGTTTCTAATTATCTTTTGTTGGCGACATTCTCAAGCCTAACTAGATGCTTTTTATATGTTCTCATTCTCTATATATACATTTAAACTGAAAATGTGTTGTTATGTTGATTTAATTATTTATCAGAATAACTAGGTCGAGCAAATTGTAAATGACCTTAGAAATAAATGTCTTTCTTATGAATAATTATATTCATGTGGGTTTCCAATCATGATTAAAGTTTGGTGATATGTTTCGATCAGTTTAATTCTTATTTTATATTGAAACGTCTTTCTTCAATTGACCTAATATTTCAACACTTATTTTATATTGAATTGTAATGCATTATAAGAGATCACGGAATATGAACTCTTTTTTTTTGTTAATTTTGTATCCTCTTACCATGCTTATTTTTCTTTTTCTTTTTTGTAGAAAAAATAACAAAATAAGCGAAGTCTAAATTTTTTTTGAGCATTTTTTAATAATTATTTTTAGTTAAATTTGTTAACTATATTGATTTTCTACACGTTTAGTTTTTTCTTAAAGATATTTTTTATTTGTTTGATTTTATTTTATTTTCATGAATTGAAGATAAAACAAAAGATTCAATATCTTAGAATGTGTGTTTTATTCTCTTTTTATATGCAAGTTAACCCGAGGGAAAGAACTTCAACGATTCCAAAAAAAAAAAAAAAAAAAAAGGGAGAACAAAGAAGTAGAAGAAGAAAAGGAGAAGAAGTGGAAGGTGGATTAATCAACAAGTTGCCCATAAATATTGTTAACAAATGTTTAATTCCAATATGTATATTCTAAATTTTCATATCATACCAACTTTTATCATAGTTGATATTAGATGAAACTTAATGATATACTTAAATGGTATAACTCACTTTTGTCATATCAGAACACGATAGGGATATAGACTTGAAGTAATTTTCTTTTAATTTAGGATATACACATAATTTCACACGTATGTTATAGCACATTATCTGCGGAGAAAATGCACAAATAATTTTCCTAATGTTACCAATTCACAAGAAAAAATATGATACCAACCCGTGTTTTTGGGAAACTTGCAGATACCAATTCACGAGAAAAAATATGGCTCCTATATATTAATTGCACTTTCTTTTTTACTATTGAAGCTAATATGATATTAATATATTAAATCATTTTTATATAAAATATGAAAAATATCATCTAAAATCTATATATATCACTTATCCTACTTAATTTTTATTAAAATAAATAATTTTGACATATTATTTAGAATTTCTTTTAGAGATTATTAGTAGAATTTTATAGTGGGGTTTTATTAATAAAATTATTATAATTATATTAAAAAAAAAGAAAAAAGAAAAAAATACTTGGTAATTTGGAGAAATTATTTCCATTTTTCGGGGGAGGGGGGGTTTTGGTTGGTTACCGTGATGGATGGGTAGGGGTGGGAGTGAGGGAAAAAGATATTTTTTGAAAGTTAGGGTGCTTTAGTAATTTGTTAATTTCATTTAAAAAAAATTCAGCTTCACTAAACGTGAGTGAGAGTCACTCTCATATGCTTTGAACGAAATTAGATTATATTCAACATTTCTAAAACACAAGGGAATTCAGGCCAGTTTTGTATAACATAGGGTTACCGTGATGGATGGGTAGGGGTGGGAGTGCGGGAAGAAAATACTTTTTTTTGGAAGTTTGGGTGTTTTAGTAATTTGTTAATTTAAATTTCAGTTTCATTAAACGTGAGTGAGAATCACTCTCATATGCTTTGAACAAAATTAGATTATATTCAACATTTCTAAAACATAAGGGGATTCGTGTAAGTTTCATATAACATAAGTGGATAACGTGTTTTATCTCCCCATCTACAGTAACTAACTAAGGGTGAGTTTGGCCCAGCGATTGGAGCTCTTAAAATCACTTTTACATCTCTATTGTGATTTTTGAAGTGTTTGGCCCCGATTATAAAAATTACTTCTGTTCAATCGTGATTTTCATGGTGTTTGGCCCCCAAGATCATAATCACTTTTGGGATCATTAGAAGCAAAAAATCAACTTATTTTAAAAGCAACTAAAGTGTTACTTTTACAAAAGCTATTATATAAAAGCAATTATTCTATAATTAATTATTATCATAATCAATTATTACCAAAATCAATTTTAGTAAAATTAATTATCCTATAATTGCTTTTCGAATCGCTAGGCCAAACTCACCCTAAATAAAAATACGAAGTTTATGATTTTGTGCATAGCACGGGATTAAGCTAGTTTTATTATAATTTAAAAAGTTAAATTTACATGATAGATGTCTTATGTCGGCTTAACAATTAGTGTAAGATTGGATACTTTACTTCAGCTAAAGTAATATTTAGATAAGTATAATCATTTTCCCTACGGTTACAAAATCGGATTCGTTTCATTGCTTCAATTAATGTCGGTATGTAAACTAACTTTAAAGTAATTTGGACAAAAACGATTTCTCTCCACGGTGTCATAATTAACCCGTACTAAAAAAATCATATTTTTTTTTACAAAAAGTAAAAATACTCATTCAAATATTCGATTTAATAAACAATTATTATAAATTCATAAATATTGAAAATAATTATTATAAATAAATTCAATATATATATATATTTAAAAAAAAAACCTACCCACCCCACCCCAACCACACCATCCTCAACCACCCCACTCCTCCAAGCCGTGCCGCCGACCTGAAAGCCATCAACCCAGGTCGGCGACGACCTGACGGCTTCCAAGTCGGCGGCATGGCTTGAAGGAGAGATCCCGACAGAGATGGACGAGTGAGGTGAGGTGAGGTGGGGGTGGGGTGTTAGGGTTGTAATCCTTTTAAAACGTCAGGGGAGGTCTTGTAATTATAATAGTCGGAGGGATTGAATGGTAATTACACCTAACCTCATGGGAGGTCACCGTAATTATTCCTTTCTTTTAATTAAAACTCGAGGGCATAATGGTCAATTCACGGATTCCGTCCAAGTCCATTAGTTGTCGTTTGAATTTTGTAATCTTTTTGAAACGTCAGGGGGTCCATGTAATCACAATAGTCGGATGAAATTGGACAATAATTTCATCTAACCTCATGAGAGGTCCCTGTAATTATCCCATAAAAATATCACAACATTTTTCTTTTGACAATTAGAATAAGTAGAGGGGCGCCACATGCAAAAAAACCTTAATTCTTTGACATAATAACATTGAAGAAAACGTTACATCATTTACATTTACATCGAGCGTCACGTGAACGTCACGTGCCAACCACAACACCGATAGATAGCAAAGAGGTACAAAGTACAAACACAAAAGAAACGAACAATCGTCAAACCCTATCTTATTCTCTTCTATATCTTCTGTATGTGTTTGTCCAAACCCTAACCGAGAAATCAATGACGTTCTCCCCATAAATCGAGCACACGTGAGTTCATATGAAATTCGACGTTTTTCTCAAATCTAAACCCTATGAATTTCAGCTGAATTTCATGATTTACTTTTCTGGAATCGAGCTCTAACAACAAAACTCGCCACGTCTCAATCGGAAAGGAGTAGATTACTATTACAATTATTATCATTAATGGAGGGCTCTATCACGACGTCGTTGGGTGTGGCGGATGATGGCCCGGAGTCGTGGGAGGTTGCTGACGTGGAAGCCAGTTTGGGACGCCTCATGATCTCTTCCAGAAAGGATTCCAATAGTAATAATAGTAACAGTAATAATAATCAAGCTGAGATTCCTGAAGGTTCGGGTTCGGGTTTCAATTCCAATTTGGGTTTGGGCATGTCGGATGATTTGATTAATACCGTGGATCAGTTTCTCCGAGAAGCTATACAGAATCCCCGCGAGCGACTGTCAGGTTAGTTTTTATTTTTATTGCTATTTTCTATGTTTTCGTTCTCAATGTATGGCTAGTGAGTAAATATTGCCCTTATTGCTATTATTCTTTATATATGTTTATAAGTCTATTATTCTTGTAGTGATGTATGAAGTAGTTCGTAATGATGGCGTAGGGAGTGTTTGCAGGAGCTTTGCAGTGGAACTATCAATAATATTGAACTGCCCCTTTTCACTTATTGAAACATGAATCATATTTTATTATATCATTTCAGTCATTAGTTAGCCCTATGTTGGGCATCCTGAATCAAGTAGCGGCCTAATGTTTTAGAGAAATATAGGTGGACTTAGACTATATCGTTTAAGAATCGAAGACTGAATGTGAGATTTTTGTAGTGAGGTAGATTGTGCAGGAACTATGAGTAATAATTATATTTTAAGGGTCAAACAGAGAAAATAAAATTAATCTTATTACTAACATATACTTTTTGCTCTTCTATTAGTTTAACTGAAACTAGTGTTTTCAACTTTATTTTGTTACCATATGATATCCTAATTCATGTGGTATATTGGTGAGGATCATGAAAGATTTTTCACTTGTATCTCATGCAAGCCTAACTCTTGCCAATCATAGAGATTTACTTGCTGATCACATAGAGGGAAGAGCTTCTCTGAATCGAGATTCACTGATAGTGTTTTTCCCAACTGACTGATAATATGTAAAAACCTTCAGTACACTCTAAATAGAGATAATCTGTTCACATTTGGTATTGGAAGCCAAAACCCAAAATAGTTTGATAATTGATGGCTGTGCACTTTTATTTCTCTTTTCAAGAGCAACTATGAATTATTGCATCAGATAATATGCATGACCGAGTGATTGATTCAGATTTTAGATAGTTAGTTGCGCTTGTGTGTTGTAAGTGGTGTTATGTTAGTTCATCTTATGATGGTTCTATGACCTTGATGATCAAAGAGTATAATGTTATTCCATACTTGTTCAGTTTTGAGAATGGAGCAGGATGTCGAGAAGTTCATTCGTGATCCTACTAGGGAACAAATGGAGTTCCAACAGTTGCCTACTTCTTACTTGCGCTTGGCTGCACATCGTGTAGCCCAGCACTACTCACTTCAATCCATGGTTTTATTGGATAATAATATGCCTGATGGATCTGGCTCCAGAATAATTGTTCGGAAGACTTCTTACCTCCGGCTTCCTTTGATTCGTCTTGCTGACATTCCTGTAAATTTACCTACTGAAGAGAGTGGTGCTGCTATTAAGGTTGCAATCAAGCAGAGGCCACACAAGGGTTCACAGACTTCAGGCAGTTCAAATGCGAGTTCTGGGAAGTCGAATAGTTCAAAAAGTGTGGAGGAAAGGAAGGAGGAATATAATAGGGCTCGAGCAAGAATATTCAGTTCCAACAGTTCTAGTGGGAATTCCAGCGGGAAACCAGAAATTGATCCCAGGGTCCAGGAAAGTTTCCAGCATGGTTCATCTGGAATAACTAAGGCAGAAGAGAGAATTTTTCCAGGAGGTGGATCAGATGTGAATATTAGCAGGAGTTTGTCGGATTCTTATGCAGTTAGCAGTAGATTAACTAGAGGTAGGACAGAGAAGGAGCCAATTGGTAGGCCAAAGACAAATAATAGGGTGGCCATCTTCCGGGATCGTGACATTGATCGCAATGATCCTGACTATGACAGGAATTATGATAGGTATATTTTATTCTCTTTCCTTGCACTTCTATTCCCCCCTTCCTCCGCCTTCATTTGGTCCCAGATATTGCTTCCCTTCTATTGTTATAACATGATCTTAGGTAAGGTATCTTCATTCTTCTTTTATTTTGGGGTTGATATCCAGATATTTTTCCATGCTAAATTATCCTGCTTAGGAAGTCTTTAGTTTCTGGTATATTCGTATATTTTATCAGTGGTAAGTGGATCAAATTGATTGATCAAATAAGACATTATTGTCACCCTTAAAATAGGTTACATGGGGTTCTGATGGATAGTGAACAGTCTGTCTATCAATCTTCCCACTCTAATTCAGTATAATTTAGTTTTCTGGAAATTGAACCAGATATGGTCAGTTGAGTTGCTTAATATTGAATATTATATGTTATTGTCAGGCCTGGAACTTATATGCAAAATATTTTTCTCAGATACATGCAGAGATTTGACCCTGGATTCGGATTTAGTGGAGGTCCGTACACCATTCAGCCTATGTATGCACCTGCGCTAAACTACAACGCTGAATTTCCCCAGCTTGGAGCAGGTCACATGCAGCCAATATCTTCTGAGCATCAACCTCGGCCTCTTCCTCAACACCTACCTGGGCCATGGGCTCCATCAGCTCCTGCTGGTATTGGTTATGGTCCAACAGAGGCCATGCTGTCTCCATTTAGTCCTGGTCCTGTCAATGCACGCTCCAACTCTGGCCTCTACTTACATTCTGCTCATTATCCTTGTCAACGATCTGGAATGACATATATTCATCCTCTTGAACCAGTTCACCAACCCTTTGCACAGGTATGATATGTGAAATGTGTTTTATCAGTTTTGATGGTTCAACTCTTTTGCACCAATCAATTACTATATCCTGATCATATCTCATCGGAGGGACAGAGATTAAATGACTTGTCTACAAAGGAAATTTGAGTAATTGATTTTTGAAATAGTTTTTATTGTGTCCAGTTGTTGAAACAAATACTTGTCAAGTATTCTACTTTTAGATGAGGAGATATACCTATCTAAAAGTTGATACCTAGTGCCATAATTAGCTGGTTTTCTTATTAGGTGACACAATAAGATGGGGAAGATAGTGGATTAAGACATAGCAATAGGAGTCAAATGTCTATCAGCTACATTTGGAGAGTTTTGTAGAGTACATTCATGCTCTTCTTGTGATGGGTAACTATTTTTGTTAACCTTTTGGGATAAGTTGTTTGAATAATCTGTGTTCGTGATAACAGGAGAGCCCAAACCTAGGAGTTGCAGAATTCTTGAATTCACTTAAAACGGAACACCAGAATAATGAAGTAAAAGGGTTTTTGTATACTTCATCCTTGCTAGTAAAACCTTTTTTTTTTTAAATTTCTCATTACATACTAAATTAGCAACATCCCTAAATTATTTCCATAGCTAGACGACAACAAAACATAAAATTACCCGAGGTAACTGTGTATATATTATCATACCAATGCACATTAATAGAGTAGCACCCTAAAGAAGTGCATAAAATTATAGTTTTATCTTGCTGTAGATGAGCTACAGAATGCATGTGCTAATCCATGAAGAAAATCAACAAGTAGCATCAGTTCAAACTAAATAGTCACATGCCGCGCCTTCAGGGTTCTTCTTGCGTCCTTTGATGAAATTTAATTAGGTGCAACTAGCAATAGGGTTTATGCTAAATATGTTACAACCCTTTCCCAAAGTTCCTCTCATTGCCTTCAACAAAGTTTCATGTACTGCTACTTGCATCAGTATTTGAGGGAAAGCACAGTTCGATGCTTACACAATGAAGTTACTGTCTTGGCCTTCAGTAAGATTTCGGGACATCAAGAGTTATATGAGGCCATGCTTCTCCGCATGTTCAAGTAATTAAAAAAGGAACTCCAGTTTCCACATATTATAAGGATGGAAGGTTAAAAGGAAGTTAGCTGAGGAGAAGTGGATGCTCAAAAGAAATTTCTAATTCGTGTCTGTTCTATGCATAGCGCTAATTTTGCTGCAGTACTAACTTCAAAAAGTATACTATTTAAACACATGATCTGGGTTTTATAACCATGCAGGACGTGCTTTGAGTTTTATAGCTAGTTCAGTGAGATACTCTCTTGTTACAGTGTATGCATCTTTCAAAGAATTAATGCCAGACCTTCATTTATATATTGCAAGCACTTACTCAAATATGAAAAATCAAGTCAGTGTTCGGAGTGACACAGTTGGTCTGCCAACAAGCGTTGGCATCTTAGTACAAAACATGAGATATACAGATTGCAGAATTTTGGTCGAGTGTATATTACTCATTCTAACCTGTAATATGATGGGTATGTTGGAAATACTTGATATGCATAAGTAGGTCCTCATAGAAGCTTAGAACATGTTAAAAGCTCAAGTGGTAAGAGCAGTACAATTTTTTTTGCAAGGGTTGGAAAGGTGTTCCCATGAGGTGATAATATTCTGTAAGAGATTTTGTTTGGTGGTAATGTGGTGCGTTTTCTTGAATAGTGAATAAAGTAGACGGTACGAGTTGATGTTGTATCATATAAATTGTGTGCATGCTTTTTTTTTTCTAGATGTTATTTGTTCTATATATTTTGCTCAGATGTCAGATGTTGCATCTGAAAATTATTTCTCTGACATGTCTATATCTCTGTGCCTGACTGAGCAATTGATGTACTTGTATATACTCCATTATTTAATTTGGTTTCAGGAATCTAGTACTAAAGAAGTTTTATTTCACTATTCGATGGCCGAACCATTTTTGCTACAGAGTCTCACAGTTTGATCATCGTTTGCTTATTCCCTTTTCAGTCTCATCAGCAGCAACCTGAATCAAGTTTTGGACTAGCCCGGCCCCGATAGGGGCTTGGGCCATGCCTGCACCCAGGCAAGATACTTTTGGGCTTGGTTTGAAGGTGGCTGCTAGGGCAGCATATTTGGCTCAACTTGCTAGGGTGCAGGCATAAGCAACTGAGATGCGCTGGGTGGTGGTGCTTTATATCGCAACTGAATACTTTAGATTCATTCAGCAAGTCTCAGTTCAATATAGCTCCGTGGTTGATGGAGCTAGTTACCAGTAGCATTTCAAAAGATTGAACGAGTTCCCTAGAGCTCTGCTTTGCTTCTGTTGGTGATGATGATGAAAATTGATAATCAACAGAGAAATAGGAAATATCAGAGCTTTCAAATTTTGTTCACACGTTAGCCACAGGTATTTTGAACGTAAACCTATCTTCAGTATATAATTCTACAATCTATTTCTTAGTACTAAATGTTTTTGCCCCTAAAATCTCTTTTGTTTTGTCACAGCAGCATTTGCATTGCATGTGGAAAGGGAATGTAGAATGATGTATGGAAGAGTAGGCTGCTGCCATTTGTGGTTAGAGAGGGCCTCGTGTGCTAGGCTTAACCGTGTGAATTGTTTAGAGCTCTGAATATCATTTCATTTGTCTTATGTTGCAAACACGTCTGGACCTTGTTATGTTAATTTCATCAAATTTATTTCATATTTAAGTGCTTCTACTTTGTGTCAATTTTTTTTGAATAATTCTGTTTGAATGTTTTGTGGGATTTAAAAGATTCTCCGTGGAATGATCATAATATGCAACTTTTAGAATTTGTTTGCAGATTTGACTTATCTTGGAGCTCCTCTCATTATTCCGGGGTTGAAAATGTGATGGAAAAAATTCAAGAAATGGATAGAACCGATTTGGTCATAAACTGAAGAATTGGGAATGTGATCTTCGAACAGATATGACATTTTACTCGAGCAAAGGGGCATCATAACAGTTCGTCGTGGATAGACATAATTGGATTCAATTTGAATATGAGTCGTGGATAGACATAATTGGATTCAATTTGAATATGAGTATCGAAAATTAAAACCTGATCTCACGGTTAGACATGAATAAAAAGGGGCATTTGTAGATTCATAAAATTTACGTCAAATTAAATAATGATACTTGTACGATAATTTATTAGTTATCAATTAATTTTTTATTTTGAGATTTTACTATATTAAGTTCTAAAAGTAAATGACTTTAGATTTTTTTTCCGAGTGAAATGACTTTAGATTTAAATTATTATACTGGTTGATTGTTCGGATTCTATTTGATAAGTGACGATTTTATTAAATTCTAAATGATAAATGACGTAAGCTGTTATGTAATCAATAATCTTATCTGCATAAGAAATTCGCATAACCAATAAGACGATTACACATGTTTTATTATTATTATTAATATATTTGATTATTATTATTATTAATTGAGAGTCGAGAAAGTTGTGAAATTGAATTAAATAGATGTTGATTGTTCTTAGATAAGATATGACTTTTTAGAGGTTGAAAAGGGGGGGCAAGAGGACAACTTCGATTAGAGATGACCTTATAAATATATTAAATATATAGAATAATAAATAGTAATAAATCACATACTATTAATTAAAATACTGGTATATAATAATAATTAACATTATTAAAAGTCGTATGTAACATAAATTTATTACTAAACAAAAGAAAAGCAATTCTAAAAAAAAAAAAAAGGAAAGCTAAAGCAAGTTTTCCCGCCAATTTCACACATCTAAGTCTTCTTCCCCTTTTACACTTTTGGTCCCCTCCCTTCATCAATCTACTCTTCTGCCGTAAATACAGAGCGCCACCATCTCCACCGCCGTGAATCCGAAAACAAAAATGGCCGAGACACCGAAAATGAAGAACCTGAAGCAATCCTCCACAAGAACCCCAAAACGAAGTACACCGAAAATTACTTCCCTCATTTCTCCCCGCACCCCCCTAACTTCCACCCCCCGCCGTTCACTCCGCCTCACCCCACAAAACACCAAAAAATATTTAAAAAATCACCAGATTGCCCCTCCTCATTCCCCAGCAACCATTTCCATAACCCCAATCTCACCCCATCCCACTGAATCCAAGAGAAAGCGAAAACTAGAACTCAAACCTCAGACTCTGAACAAAAAGAGGGTCCTTACGACTGATCTAAATAATAATACAAAAAAACCCAATAGTAACAAAATTAAGAAAAGGGTTTACTACAAAAAAGCGGTGTACGATGGAGGCGAGTTTGCGGCAGGGGATGATGTATACATCAAGAGGAAGGAGGAAACGAGTTCGGATGATGATTTTGCGGAGGTGGAGGAATGTAGAGTTTGCTTTAAGCCTGCTGGAAAGCGAATTATGATTGAATGTGATGATTGTTTGAATGGGTTTCACTTGAGGTGTTTGAAACCACCTTTGAAAGAGGTTCCGGAAGGGGATTGGATTTGCAATTATTGCAAGGGCAGGAAATCGGGGAAGTTGGTCGAGTTTCCGGAGCCGCCTAAAGGGAAGAAGAGGGTTAGGACTGCTAGGGAGAAATTGCTTTCCAGCGATTTGTGGGCTGCCCGGATTGAGAGGTTTATTGCTTACTTTAATTTGTAGTAGATGTTCGTTTCTTAAGTTCATTTTATTGGTTGTTTGGTTAACTAATAGTTTTTTTGTATTATGATTGTGTAGTTTATGGAAAGAAGTGGATGGTACTTACTGGTGCCGTGTTCGGTGGTATATTATACCGGAGGAGACAGCTGCAGGTAGACAGCCTCATAACTTGAGGAGGGAGCTCTATCGGACTAATGATTTTGCTGATGTTGAGGTGATTTATTATTGCTCTTTTATCATTTCGTATAATTTAATATCAACTGGTTGATTATGCCTTTCTTGAGGGCCTAGAGTTTACTAGTAATTGATTGTGACTCCTTAAATTGTGGATGTCTATAGTTTCGGTTCCAAGGGATAACTGATAGCATGGGAAAACTTTACCAAGATTCTTGTGTTTCAACCATGGTCACATTCCCATCTCATTTTGTATCTGTATTTTTTGTTTTGTAGATGGAGTCGATCATCAGGCATTGCTATGTGATGAGCCCTAAAGAATTCTCCAAGGCTAGCAATGAAGGGGATGATGTGTTTCTTTGTGAATATGAGTACGACATACATTATTATAGTTTCAAGCGCATAGCAGAGATTGACAATAATGACGATGTAAGTACTAAGTAGGGATATGTCTTCAGAGAAATGGACCTTTGCATTCTCTTTGAATTTTTTTGAGTCTCGTTTTATCTGGCAGGATGGTGAAGGAGCTGAAAAAGATGATGATTGGAATTCTTGCAACGATTCTGATTCTGACACAGAAGAAGAAGTTGAATATGAAGACGAGATAAATATCAGTTCATTGTCTAAACCATCTTCTGCTCACCCTTTAGCTGCGGTACATAAATTTTAGCTTTATTGGCACCCAAGTTTTAGGCTATGTTTTGAACTGAATATAATTGAGTAAATGATAAGGAAAATGAAAGTGAACAAAATATAAAGCCCAATGTTCTATCATTGTTACCCTTAATGTTGGTTTGCTTGAATTAGATGACTTATCATTGTTATGTACAAATCCAGAATTCACGGAAGGGACGGATATATGGACTACAAAAGATAGGAGCAAAGAAAATACCAGAACACGTCCGATGTCATAAGCAAACTGATATTGAAAAGGCAAAAGCAACTCTTCTGCTTGCTACTTTGCCCAAGTCTCTGCCTTGTAGGGATAAGTACGTAAATCTTAAGGTTTGAGATTATTGATTAAAGCAATACTTCATCTCATGGTGTGTTATTTATGCAGAGAAATGGATGAGATAACCACATTTGTTAAAGGTGCCATATGCGATGAACAATGCCTTGGAAGATGCCTCTACGTTTATGGTGTTCCTGGAACTGGAAAGGTAAATTATAGCTTCTATAAGTAGTTAAATCCAACTATTTCTTTATGCAAATGACTTACTTTTTATATGCACCAAATTGCAGACAATGAGTGTACTTGCTTCGATGAGGAATTTGAAGTCTGAGGTTGATGCAGGGCACATAAGACCTTACTGTTTCGTGGAGATTAATGGTCTCAAATTGGCTTCTCCAGAAAATATATATAGTGTACGAATGCATGATCTTGTTAAAGTTTTAGTGTTTGATTTTATCAGCGTATTCGATATCATTTTAAGGTAATTATTTTCAGGTGATCTATGAGGGTTTAACTGGACATAGAGTTGGTTGGAAGAAGGCTCTCCATTTCTTGAACGAGCGATTTTCAGATGAAAATAAACATGGGAAAGAAGATAGAAAACCTTGTATTCTTCTCATAGATGAACTCGATCTGCTAGTAACCAGAAATCAAGCGGTAATTTATTCATTTCTGTGGAAAAGCTCCCACGTTTAATTTACTGAAACAAGCTTTGATGACGTTCAATATTTAAATGTGACAGGTTTTATACAATATTCTTGACTGGCCTACCAAGCCAAATTCCAAATTGATTGTGATAGGTATGAAATCTTGTTGCTATGGCTAAATTCCAATTCATTTTGTTATTGATTTCCCTGATTTGGTTAGTCTTCTGCCTGCACTATAAATTCAGGGATAGCAAACACTATGGATCTTCCGGAGAAGTTGCTGCCTCGTATTTCTAGTCGTATGGGCATTCAAAGGCTTTGTTTTGGTCCATATAATTACCAGCAGCTACAAGAAATAATATCCAGTCGCTTAAAAGGGATAGATGGTTTTGATAAACTTGCGATTGAGTTTGCTTCAAGAAAGGTAATTAATGGATGATGTTTGATAGATAGATAAACTAAACTTTTGGAAGTTTTCAATATACTTTTATTTTATTTTAGGTGGCATCTGTGTCTGGAGATGCTCGCCGTGCGTTGGAGATTTGTAGACGAGCTGCAGAACATGCAGATTATCATGCTAAAAGCTCTTTATTTTCTAGCTCAGATACTGCAGGTAGACTATAAATCCCCTCTCCCGTTTGTGGTTCTTTTTATATACTCCGTATTAATTTTGTTTTTGTATTCTTTAGAACAATGCGATCATGTCTATTATTTATTCATGATTGGAGCCTGCACATAATATCTATTGAACTTCTAATATTGATGGCATCTTAATAATGCTATTTCTTCCTCCATTCAGGAAATTATCCACATTTTAAATTGGTTTCTTATCTGATTTCGTGTTATGATTCCGCTTATTAATTGATAAGAAAGCAGCTAAACCATATAGTTGTACAAATATTCCACATGTTACCTACTTTTATCATTTCATAATTGATAGAGGAACTACTTCCAGCACTAAAAGGGAGACCATAGTGTACCTACTGAATATAATTTATGTTTTGTATTTCTGTTAAAAGAATCCATACCATTTAGCATTATCTTATTTTTCCTCGTAATATCGTTCTTTACTGGTTTGCAGGGAAAATTAGTATAGGTATGGCAGATGTTGAAGCAGCCATAAAAGAGATGCTCCAGGCTCCTCATATCCAAGTCAGTGGGAAAACCTTATTTTCCTATTGGAATTTCAATATTATATTACCATACGGACATAATTATTCAATCGAATTGGTGTCAATTTTAGGTTGTTTTTTTTCCGTTTATCTCCCCAAGAATAATTTTCATTTTGTTTTTAGGTGATAAGAAGTTGTTCTAAATTGAGTAAAATATTCTTGGCTGCTATGGTACATGAACTCTATAAAACTGGAATGGGTGAAACAACTTTTGAAAAGGTACAACAACATTGCATCGGCTAGCTCAATATTTTCAAACCAATGAATGGATTTCCTGAAAATAGCTTAATTTTATCCATGTAGTTGGCAACGGTAGTCATGTCTTTCTGCTCAAGCAATGGAGAAACGCTCCCAGAGTATGACACACTCCTGAAAGTTGGGTAAGCCACTGCAAGCATTTATCAGTTTGAACAATAATTTTGGCCCTGTATGCTAGATGATAATGTACTTAAGTTCGAGCAACCAAATTATCGTAACTTTTTTTCAAGATAAGAAATTGTGTGAAATATATATTCATGTTAATTTCTGTTAATGGCCAGATGCAAGCTTGGAGAATGCAGAGTATTATTGTGTGAGGCTGCTTCAAGACACAAACTGCAGAAGTTGCAACTCAACTATCCTAAGTGAGTCGATCCTTAACATAAATATTCATCTTTTATAATATATATCATATCCAAAGTAAAGAAAAGAAAAATAATATTATTGAAATACTAATTTCTCAATTTGGTTTGTTTGGTGGCAGTGATGATGTTACTTTTGCACTGAAAGACAGCAAGGATCTACCTTGGTTGGCTAAGTATCTCTAATTCAACAATGACCAAGAGTGATCCAAATGCAATTTTTGTTTCATTAAATTAGTATCATGAATTACATTATTTTTAAATTTGAATTTATTATTTTCCTGGCAGAGAATTTTTTTATTTGATTATTTTTGGATTCCATGTGGTAAGGATAAAACTATCTATTTATTAAACTTTAGATTTGGAGAGATTGGTATGTAAACTTCTAAAAAGGTTTTGTTGTTGTATTTGAGACATATAGTATATTACTATTGACTATATTAATTTCAGCTATTTTTGCTTCTTTTGAGATGTGGATAGGTAATATAACTAGGTCATTTTATTAGGTTCAACTTATAAATATTTCATTTTGCTCATTTATTTTATTAAGTAAATTTAACTCATTCGCATTTTTTTTCTTCCAATTAGATTCAATTGCAATTTTGTTTAGCATTTACAAATATTACAAGTAAGTGAGTTTATTTTCAACATGCAACATATAATAATGCATACTCCTTCAAATAGAGTATAGACCAATTTTTTTGGGAGTATGGAAATCAAATTCTCATTTGTGTCAGCATGGACAATGACAAACCGAGGGATTGCAAGAATTTTCGTTATAAATTAATGCTCTAAATTTATAAACCGAGGGATGATAACGATTAAGTAATCAATTAATGTTCTAAATTTTAGGAAAATAAAAGTATAGTTGGACAAAATTACTCTTGAGAAACAATTAAATATTTTGTAACTCCCCATAATCAATCTCTCTATTTCCCATACATCCTTTTTTTTCTCTCACTCTTAATGAAGAAAGGTAAAAATGTCAAAATATCATTTAAGTCTATCTTGAATTCCTAACGTGACATGTATTGTGAAAAGAAAAAATTTCTCTCTAAAAGGACATGTATTGTGGAATGGAGGGAGTATCTCTCTGTTCTGTTAAAAAAAATATCACCATGTGTAATTGCATAAAATGATTTTGATTACAACACCATAATTAATTCATAGGAGTGTTAATTTAATTAGAGTGAAACGCAATAAATAACTACATGATTTTTTTAATTGCACATCCAACGATTATGTGAAACTCACCTGAGATCCATATGATCCGACCAAAAGACAGGAAAATTATGAGACTAGCTAATTTTATCTTTTTTAATATATTTACAAAGTTATAATTAATCTCGATCTGTTGACAATGAGTTAACAAAGTTTTTCAGTTTTTCTCATTTTAAAATAAAATAGTACATATAAATTTAATATCAATAATTAGTAAGTAATATTATTTAAGATAATTAAATTTGAAATTTATTTGGGTAGAATTAATATTTCACTCACAATTATTAGAATTTTAGTTAAAATAATTCCGGCCAAGCAATCGGGCTTGGGGCATCCCGATTAAATTTACAGCCCTAAATTACGAATAGAATACCCTTCTTCCTTTCTCTCATATAATATATATATATATATATATATATAACTCCCTCCCGGCTGGTTCCATAAATAAACCTTAGAGAAGAGAAGCCTTCATCATCAATCGAAGTAAATTAATATTCTTCTATTTTATGTTATAGGATAGTTCGATTGACTTAATAATTTAAGTATTAATTTTTCTTCTGTGTATGTTTAATAGTATTTTAAATTTTTTATTTGGTAGATATATAATTCTTTATGGCGGCCGTTTGCGAAAAGTGCAAAGTGGAGATCCCATCTTCGGGGTGTCCTAGATGCGAGTTCATTGATTCGATTCCGGTGATGATGTTGCCTAAAGAATGCAGAGGCTGTTGTCCAATTTGTTTGATTGATTTTGAGGAGGATGATGATGAAGATGAAGAATTAGAATTAGTGATTGAGTTGGCATGCGAACATCACTTTCACAAAAAGTGCATCTTTGAATGGATTAAGCTAAATAATAAAACTTGCCCCTTGTGTCGGGATAAACTTCCCCTCGCTACACCACCGATCAGACAGGGCTTCTATCGCCCCCCCTTTGGCAGTATTTTGTTTTTTCACGGTGGACTGGCTTATCATGCCCCTTTTCACGGGGAGGATCGACTTTTGCCATTTGATCAACTTATGGATCAACTTAGAGCAGGGGCAATTAGTGGAAAGTATCCCCGCGCCCCATTATTGTACGATGATGAGGATGGAGTAGTGCGAGACGAGGATGGGGATGCCCACATGTATATATCGAATTATGTAGGTTAATATGTTATACCATGCATACCAGAGATTATTTTATTGCTATTTTCTATATTTTCGTTCTCAATGTATATTGCCCTTATTATATCTATTATTATTCTTTGGATATGTTGTTGTAATTAATTAAGTCTATTATCCTTGTAGTGATGTATGAAGACTGAAGTAGTTCGTAATGATGGATGGCGTGGGGAGTGTTTGCAGGAACGAACTATCAATAATATTATATTATATTGAACTTGCCCTTTTCAGTTATTGAAACATCAATCATATTTTATTAGTATATCATTTATGATTCAGGAGCAGACAATCTATCTTTTATTATTTAGTTATTTAGTTTCCTTATTTTTAGTGATTTAGTTTCTATAGGATTCTAGGAGTTATTCGGTTTCCTTAAGAGTTTTACTTCGTTTAAGTTACCTAGAATTAAAGTCTTATAAAAGGAGTTGTAATCTTCACTATTTTCAGATATTGATGATTATGAGTTTTTGAAAAGAAGAGATTTGTTCTCTCAAAGGTTCGTGGGTCTCTACTTCTCGTATCTGATGGAACTTGCCTGCAGAATAATCATTATTCTGCCCGGCTTCAATTTCAGTTATTAGTTAGCCCTATGTATGTTGGGTTATATATCCTGAATCAAGTGGCGGCCTAATGTTTTAGAGAATTATATATAGGTGGACTAAGACTATATCGTTTAAGAATCCAAGACTCAATGTGAGATTTTTGTAGTGAGGTAGATTGTACAGGAAAGATGAGTAATGATTATATTTGAGGGGTCAAATAGATAAAATTTATGCATACTCCTTCAAATAGAGTATAGAACAATTTTTTTGGGAGCAATTCAGGTGCCGTTACGGAAATCAAACTCTCATTTGTGTCGCATGGACAATGACAAACCGAGGGATTGCAAGAATTTTCTTTATAACCGATTTATGATTTGTTTCATAAATTCTTCCAATGTTTTTGCTAGAAGCTGCAAAAATGATACTACAATGGATTTAGCCAAATGTTTATAATAAATGATAAAACAAAATGAATTATTATATACTGAAGGAAAAAAAAAAGCATCATGTAAAAGAAATTAGCAGGATTGTGTGATTACAGTTTTTAAGGGGTGATGAAATTAGTCATGGTACGTAATTAAGGGTTTGAATTATGCATAATTGTGAAAAAAAAAAAAAACTGTTTTTTAGCTTTTACAATCTTAGAAGATAATTAAGTTCTCATAATTGTGCCAATTTTTTTTTTTTTTTTTTTAAGCTTTTACAATCATAGAAGATAATTAAGTTTTAATAATGAAAGACGTGGGTGAAGATATATGAGTACACGGGTGAGATGTATATGAAATTAATCAATAGGGTGAATTGGAAAGTAAATTTAATTTTTTGCCACTTTCACAAATGTGACGATTTTAACTAAAAGTTAACAATAGGAGGGTAATTGAAGATTTTAATAGTAACATGGGAGGTAAGTGGAATTAACCCTTTTATAAATTTACATTTTACTTATTTATAGGTTTATATTATTGTGACAATTAGTATATTGTTACTAAACATACAAGTTATAAAAAAAGCAAGAGGATTATTATTTGTTAAACCTAGTTGAATAAATTGGTATAAAGTTTCTTTGAATTATTATCTGAAATTTATTTTTTAATATTTAAAATTGAATGAAAATCTAATTCTAAATATTTTCTTTATTAGCATATCTTTTGATTTTATTTGTTACTATTTGAGAAGATTTTTTGTTAACTTATTCTTCAGTAGGTCTTTTTTTTTAACACATGTCAAAACATTAAGCCCTACCTTCCATAAGGTAGTACCTCATCGAGCCTTCAAATATGAAATCGGAGAATTAATTAAACTATCCCTGAAGTTTAGTATAATTACACAATCCACCAATCATATTTGAAAAATTACTCAAACTACCTTTAAGGTACTAATTTTGTCATTATTACCCTTGTAATTTTTTTATCAAAGAAATATTTGAATTTAAAAAATACCCGTTTTCACCCTTTTGCCATCGAATTCATTCATTTTTTCACTAATTTCAACCATGTTCTTTACCGCTTCAACCCAATTTCATATTTCACCCGATTCTTCGCTTCAAATCTATGTTTGATGATGTCACATGCACCATCAGAAATAAACGGTTGTAAGAAAATAATTTACGAAATTTTCCAAACATAGAGAAATATCAATGTAACTACATTAAACATCAAGGCAGTTTAATTAATTCTCCCAAATTTAATCATGATAGGTGGTGTTCAACAAAATGCCTCAGTGAGACCAATAATGACAAAAAGGGGAAATGAACATATACATATATATATGTTTTAGAGGGGGGTCATGTGCTTTGCTTGACTGCTTAACTGTGACTTGTTCAGAGCTCTGAATATCATATGTTTTGTGCTGTATTTAAGTGCTTTTATATTTATAAAAAGGAAGGAACTTGAGTATAATAACTCAATCTATATAATTCATGACTCAACAAGCAAATATGCAATTTCAACCATTTGCCACCTCCTTTAACACTAACAGTACGAGAATTCCAAAAATAGTCTATGCAATTGCAAAGACAAAATCAATTTTCATACCACCTGGGATGGGATATCCACCACAATCAATCTACAGGTACCAACCACTACAAACTTAAAATATACTTCCTATCTAGGAACACAATTCCAGAAGACTTGATTTATTAGGCACATTATATTATAGTCTCTCAAACAATATTCAAGCAGCTTCCATGGAAAGTACAATCTACAAAATATTGAAGATTACCCATATTATCCCTCCACAGACAAACAACAACTAATCATCAAAGGAGATAGATTTAAGCTAATTAGAGACATTGAAACCTTAATTCAAAAAATGAAGATAGATTTAAGCTAATTAGAGACATTGAAACCTTAATTCAAAAAATGAAAAGTATAGAGAGCTTCTGCATTGATGTACACTAATTTAGGCGGATGGTGTCTTCAAACTCCGAATACAAAATAAAGCAAATTAATTAATCTACCAACATCTTTCTATGAATAGCTGTTCAAAACCAGAAAACAAACAACCAGTGAAATATTTAAAGAATTACCTGTACTGTTAAGCGCTGAAGACTCTTAGTCCTATTTTGGAGACACCTGTGCCCTGCCGTCGTAGAAGACCGCATGCGCGCTACGAGACCCACTAATAATGGACCTCGAGACGAGGCTACAAATGCTACTAAGTGAACAGCAAGAGCTCACTGTGCGGGCCACTACCCTCGATGACCGTGGAGACTAGAAGAGTCTGTTGATTCTTTCAAGGAGATTTATACCTTAGCTTAGGTCGATGTCTTTTGGAAGTTTATTAGGTTGAGTTTAAAGCCCTTAAGGCTTCAAACTGCCTTAGCAGAGTCACTTCCAGATTCACTTCTTTTTCTTTAGGGAAAGAAGCCGACGCATCACCTTAGCAGAGTCAATTTGTTCTAAGACAATTGATAGCGTTTGAGGTCCTACAAGTTAAGCTTTTGGATTAGTTGGACATTCAATATGGTATCATAGCTAGGGTCCAAAAGAGGTACTTTGTTCGAATATCTCCGTCTCCCAATTCGAAATTCCACAGGTTAGGATTGAGTAAAATATATACCGCCTACACGCGAGGGGCCGTGTTAAGTATAAATATTTAAATGTCACTTATGTCTAACAAATTAAGCTTTTTAGATTAGTTGGACGTTCAATATGTACCAACCTCCCTTTGATGATCTTGAAGAAGAATCTGATATTCATTCTCGTATATAGAGGAGTCGCCTATAGAGGGTATTTCTTAGTATAGCCAAGAATGAATAGTGGTGAAGAACGAGGGTAGGTCGAAGTATTATTTGATATAGGACAAATAAGTCCACGATAATTTCAATCCCGTGTTTTCTTAGTTATGGTGCTTTTGAGTTCAAAATTTAAACTCAAAATCTGAAAACAACTAAAAGTTGTTTCTGTTTCAGGAATGTTATTTAAGAGTAGAGGATGAGTGAAGCTGGCCAAACGCGTTCTTGTTTTTTGAATTCTGGACAAAACAGAGGATAACTCTAAGAACCGCAAGCCAAACAGGTCATAACCTATGAACATTTTTGCATAAGTATATATATGTATACATATAGCACTCAATTGTTAATAAAATCATAGAATCAAGTACATGCCTTATTTTTATGGTACAAAGATGTCTGAACTTATCATAATTAAATTACCAAACACTACTTAACCACTCTGTAAGGCAATATACATATAGAAATACTTGCCAATAAATTTAACAAATAATAATTACATATGTATAGCAACCAAAAGAATATTAAGATTCCTCAATGTCCATTAAGACAAGATATGAAGTATAAATGTAACATCCTTTATATGTAATACTCAATCATGTTTAAATCTTTATTCTTGATTCACTATTTTCCGTTAATGTAAAACATAATGTCATAAAAGATCTTCAGTCAGGCAATAGATGTTTGAGTAAAAACAAGAAAGTAATCATTGCATGAAATTCAAATATAGTTTTGTTGTACCTATATATCACCTTGTTGCACCACCTAATTACAGGATAAGTGTATCAATGTTTTGTGATTGGTCGCTCTGCTAAAAATTAACCCAGTCACTAAATAGTTTAGGTAGGGCCACCCAAAATTCCCCGTGGAAATTATGAGCTTCCTTGAGAGGTTAAGGTAACTAGTTTTGTCTGTTTTGAAACCACAATCAGTTTAGGTAAAAGCCATCACTTCGCTGCACTCACCTAATTACAATTACTAGACAAGTATGCCATATGTTTGTGATTTGTCATTCTCCTAAAAATTTACCTAATAACAAGATAGTTTAGGCGGCAAAGTAGAATTTTCTCGTGGCAATCTATAGGCTTCCTTGAGAGGTTAATGAAACTAGTTTCTTCTGTTTTTCAAAACCAAAACCAGTTAAACGAGGCCCCATCACTTTGTTGCATCCAAACTATTACAAATGAAGTATATCACATGTTGGTGATTAGTCACTCTAAAAAATTTACCTAATCACAAGATAGTTTAGGTGAGGCCAATTAGAATTTTCATATGACAATCTATGGGCTACCGTGAGAGGTTAATGTATCTAGCTTACGAAACCAGAATTAGTTTAACCGAGACCCATCATTTTGCCGTACCCACCCAATTACAAGACAAGTATATCACATGTTTGTGATTGGTCACTCTGTTAAAAGTATTCCCAATCACACGATAGTTCAAGTATGGCGAACTAAAATTTCCCCATGGTAATCTATGTGAATTCTTGAGGGGCCAAGGTAACTAGTTTTAACCAGAGTTTCTGAAACCAGATTAAATTAGCCAATTCAACCAGTTTAACTGAGAACTAACAATTCAACAGTGGCAATCTATGTGCTCTATTGAGAGGTAGGGAGTTCAGTTCCATCTTTAGGTGAATCTATGTGCTATATTGGGAGGTTAGGAAATCTAGTTATAACTTTAATTCAGTAAAAGAAACATAAAACTGAATACTAAAAGCAATGGAAACATGAAGAATTCAATCCCTCAGTTAAGAATTGAGTAATAATGAACAGACCATCGAGTAGAAAATAAGAACAACGAAATCAGTTAGAATTTAGACCTTTAATTTCCACATTATGATTAAAAAATATACTTGATTTGGCTGTAAGTTTTTGTTAGTAAAATGTTGCTTCTTTTAGAATACAGCCATAAAGGATTACATACAAAAGTAACAACCTTACCTTAGAAACACATGTTTGAGCTGACACAATTGCGTCGTGTCCTTCACTAATCTATTTACATTAACTTCCGAACTGTTCCCTGTCCTGTTTACCTTAAATTCATACTTTTACGAGGCCTAAAAAACAAGTTATCACTCAAAACCAAGTATAACTCAACGGTTAAAGCATTTAGGCATGTCTTTTCGCATGAGCAAAAGATAAAAATAGGGCTTTACAGATAGGTTTTTCATACCTGGTCATTTTCTCGTGTTGATGTTTGCGTAGCATATCTGTATTCTACACAGTATATATACACGTATAATTTACATTTCAGGAACACACAATCAGCTTCCCCAATTTCAATTTTCAGACTGCTTAGACTAACAGGTCAGTTCCAGCTAAAACCTCAATTTCCCTAATACTACAAACACATTCACATACAAGGATGTAAATACATACGCACACATGTTAATAATACACATTATTGTTTTATGTGCTTCATTCTACATAATGAATTTTAGCTTCTGATGTATGCCTGTCATGTATTTATTTGCAGGTGAATCAGAATATGGACTTGGAGAAGGAGAACTCAGAACTGTACGTGGAGAACTTTAAAATGATGTTCATAAATGACATGCTGCGTAAGAAAGCAGAACGACTTAGCAAGGAGAATCAGGCTTTGCGTGATGAGTTTAAGTTGAAGCAGCAACTTGCAGAAGAAATTGCTAAGGGCAGCACCAGTTCGGTTGCAGGCAACAAGAATTCCCATGAATCTCGCCCACAGAAGCCCAACTAAGAAGATTTTAAGACAATATGTCATCTCCTTCGCTATGTTCCATCATCATTTATGACAAACCTTATGAACTTATAATAAATGCTTTCGAGCTATTTTATTACTTATCGCATTCGATAATAAGTTTCGAGCTAATAATAATGTTTGCAAATCTTATATTCGATTTATTTTTAAGAAACAGAGTAATTCAACTGCAAAATTGATAATTAAAAACTCAGTGCTTAAAAACTCTCTTCTTAAAGTAAACCCACTTTCCCGTTCAAGCACCATACCCAAGAAAATATCTCAAGAAGCATAGAGTGCTGAACGATGTTTAAAAATCCTTATCTATTCAGAATCTAACCATCCACATTTAGCTTTTTGTCAATGCTTGAGAACATTTCGTAAAATGCCTTAAAGTGCTTGTAAGCAATGTCGATATCTTCTTTTCCACAGATCTCCCTCACACTGCAAATAAATAGGGGAACATGAATATTGGGACCTGTTTGGAATAGATATGCAAAATAGCAGGACTGAGATTTCGGTGAAACAGAAACATAGTACTGATGTATCAGCCTGCAGCCAAATGGCTCTTGGTCTTAAAATAATCAAATGCTCTTCTTTATCTTTAATAAGTACAGAGCATGAATATTATTTTGAATGAAGGTATTCAGTAACTTAAATCTCACCTATGCATGGACAGTTGAGCTATCCCACAATCAACCGTACGTATTCCAATTCCTGAAGCTAGTATGGGACCTATCGTGGATCCACATCCCATATCATTCCTCACAACAAATTCCTGCATGAGAATGAAGCAGACTACATTGCTCAACTACAATGTTCGAATGTTGACCATATTAAACATCAATTAGCACAAAAGATAAAACAGCTCAGCAATGCCAATTCTATTTCATTATTAATTTTACTTAACTAAATTTTGAGAAATCAAACTTTAATGCTTATAATGACAACTAAAATTCGATTCCGTTTTACCTACTTGCCTCAATTTCTTTCGTTACCAATTCTCATTTTGTGAGGGCACTCAGGGCAGCAAACATTTCTGACTTTTTCAATGGAGTAAATGTGTTTTTAAAGCTAAAAAAGGGAAGGATATCAACAACAATGCGGACGACGGAGTAAGATCATGCAGTCATGCAAAGAAATATTACAAGTATCATATGGAAAATAAAGTAACAAGAAAATATTGTTTTCTTTTTTTTTTTTATTGAAACAACACCATTTGTATTAATAAAGGTCAAGTACAAGGGGTAGTGCAGAGGTTGCACTAGAAAGTATAACTTGGCTTAGTTATAGGAAGATCAACGAGACAACAAAGAAACAAACTAAACTACAAGGCTGTCCAATCCGAAAGTAACATTAAAAAGGGAATGCCTCTAAAAAGTTTAATGCCTGCAGCAATAAATATATCTACGATATGATAATTCTCAATGAGAATGTAACTATGACAAGTTTTGACCATATTCTTCAAGATACTATAACAGTTGTATTAACATATTTATAATGAAATGAGTGAAATGGTGATCAATAGCAATGCATCTGAGTTGACGAGTAATTGTTTCAACAAAGGACGAGCATTCAAAATTAAAACAGCGAGGACAGTGGAGGATGTTACGTAGGTTGATGGTTCTCAGTAACTTAAGAGAAGTTGTTAAATACTTGGCCTATTTTACCAAAACACGTGTCTAGTTGCAGACCATGTTGTCTTCCCACATCCGTTGTGGGAAGATAACTTCGAGGTGCTTATAGGCCTTGTTTAGCTACTACTTGTTAGCATGGACTTGAGCATTTTGCTTTAGTTATGGCTAGTGCCTTAGAGTGGTGACATGACCACATGTCAAACCCAGGTTCTTAAGAAAATACCATATCAAAACAGCTTTTGCCGTGCTATACTCTCGTGTGGTCTTGGACGTAGAAATGAGGATGGACCACGATAAAACAAAACAAATATGTTGAGGTTACATCAGTTGTGAGAGAATTCTCTAGGTGGTCCATAATGCATCTGTCAGCTCTAAATTGTAAGCATAGCATAATGTTCTAGACAGAGCCAAGAGCCTCACTTCAGTCCTTCGAACACCATGGCATGTCGCTGAACATTGAAAAATAAGGAGCGAGTGAAGGGAACTACAATTTTTGTGAAGTTTAAATTTGATGCAATGGCTTAGTAATGTATTATCCTACCCAGGCCCATATTCAAATGAAGCATACCCATACCCTAAATTATTGAAGGCACAATAAAGCACTCGCAAGGCCTATACTATAGCACACACTAACACGCATGGTATGACTACTATTCTTTTTTAATTATTTGGCAATGTATCTGGTAAGCCATGATTCAAAAACAAATATTTTTATCTTTACACTTCTTTTCTTTTTCAGTTTTTAAGTATGGTTTACAAATCACTAAAAGGTAACTTCCAAAAAAATTCTACCCTTTGTATTCCCTATTCTAACATTTTCAATCACTATCCAAACCAAAGCCAATGCCCCTAGCATCCCAAAAGCATATATCGAGTAGCCGTAGTTGTCACTAGTAGAAAGTTGGAGGTTCACATAGCTATGAAACTGTAATCAGTTTCATATAATCATGCTACATAGCTGGTTTAACTCATTTATTCTACTCAGATTCCCTAAGCAACAAGTCAAAGAGCCCCTCCAGAAACACACCCCCTATTTGACAATCTGGATCCTTGTTTCTGTTAGAGTTAGAGTTAGAGCATGAGTTAGAGTTATCGCGTGATAGAAGTATTAGGTTTAGGTTGAGTATTTTGGTATTTATGGAGTCTTATCTCTTTGTATAAATACCCCTTCCTGGGTTCATTATTAATAACAACTTTACACTTTCTCCCTACATCTTTTCTCTTATAACATGGTATCAAGAGCTTAGGATTTTGGTTACCTAGGGTTTTGAGAAAAAATAAAAAAAGAAAGAGTACACAAGATAGAGTAAACCCTAACCGCCGCGGTGACCATCTAACTCATCGCCGCGGCGGCTGGCCATTCCAAGTAAGCCGCTGTCTTTTCGTTATTAACACGATTGAGAGGGGAGGGTGGGCTCTCTGGCATATATTGTTGTAAGAAAAGAATGGAGGAATGAATCTCGTTTCGATTCCTTTATTTAAGAAGAAATAAGCACGTTTATGAAGTGCCGTGCACTATATAGTGGCATAACGGCTATCTCTTATTTTCTTTTGTCCAAGTCAAGTGCTTCTGCAAAACAACTGCAGTGTCCCTAATACAGATGATGTTAATGGGATGTTATGTCCAATTGGGATATATCATTCTGCTACAAAACAAAGGTAGCAACTATTATATGTCAAAGGATTATTATTTTCTGAATCTACCTGCTTACTTAGTGAACGATCTATAAATCAGAAAATGCAATTTAAATGGATACACAGAAAGCATGCAGTATTTTCCAATTTCCATCTAAAGATATTCCTTTCCGGAAGTTATTGCGTTAAATAATTTTTAAGTCACTTGTAAACTTATTCACCTGTGTGGGAAGATTATGAATTTTTGCAACTTCATTGAAAAGGAAAGACGTAACTCCACTCGTAGCATAGCGTTGGTTGGCATTATGCTTGATCACAAGACCCTTTTGCAACACCGGCCGATGGTTCTCTTCATGCTTATCCACAAAATTGGGGTGGACTCCATGAGCCATGTCAGCAGACACTGCAACCAAAGCATTATAACACATAGCAAATTTACAATTAACAAGACAAAGAATATATAGACTAGTGAAACAAGCTAATGTCATTTATTGATGAGGAATCAAGAGTACAATTGTACAATTAGTATGAAGTACCAAAAAGAACACAATATTCAAATTTATCTATACTCTTTCCTTATCTAACTTTATACTCTTTCCTGACCTAGACTCAGTCCTTTCTCTCTCCCTTCCTTTCCTGGTTTACTAAATCATGTCTTTGGTTAAGGGTCTGGACTCTCCAGGTCTACCAACACAATGCACATGTGCAGCACGCACATATAAAGAGAAAATGAACTCAGGAAAGAAATGTCAGATTGGGATTGACCACTCGAAAAAAAGAAACCAAGTCAAGCGTGATACCTTGCTGTAGTATCTGCATGCTAAATCTAATGGACTGAATGTATCTATTATAAGAACTAATTAACAGTGCAAAACTCAAAAGTATTAAAAGAGAACAATATATGTATTATAGGTTCTGTACATGTAAATCCATTCTCTCCCTGCAACATGAAGCTCCATAAGCATCATTTCCCGGTAAACTTCCTCCATCAACGTAAGTTTTTTCTTTTAAGCGGGTGAATTATAGTAGGTTACTTGACTAACCATATCAGCAATGATTTCACTTGTTCTGAAATTAGTGAAGTTTCACTATAGCAGAATATGTTTTGCTCTAGCTACAGAAAAGTAACATACCAAGGAAAGAGTGACGAATTGCACGTGCAAAGCTACATTCCCCTATAGACTGTTGACCTAAAGAAGCAATTACACGTCTCATAGCCTCAAATATAGTTGGTGCACCTGCTCCCTGGTATGAATCTGAACCAACCTGGAAAGTTGAATTGAATATGGCTCTAATGAGTCTGAAAAAATGAACAATAAATAAAACAATTTTCCATGCTAGCTGGCACAAAATATGCGGGTTATAAGATGATCCTTTTTATTACTTAAAAGATGATCCTTTTTATTACTTAAAACCTACTCATCCGAAACTACAACTAAATGATCACCATCTTATAATATCATGGTCCCTTCACATTCATCTCTTTATTTCTTTCTTTTTTGCTGTATGGCCATGCCAGGAATTCATCCATCCATCCATTCCTATGCAGGTTTCTGCGTTTCGTAAATTTGGTAAAATATACCTTGTGCTTAGTCTGAAAGTGTTTGCAGATCGTATGAGCTCAATGTCCTTGGACGTGTCGTGCATGCTAGAAGCTGCAAAACAATATACTTCCTCCATTCCTAAATACATGTCGTTTTAGTAATACATGTCGTTCTAGTAATCCAAGAGAGACTTAAATGCTCTTTTGACAATTTTACCTTTCTCATTAATGATGGATGTGGGGAATTGCAATTTTCAAGGGTATTTTTGTACCATAAGACTTTTATTCTCCTAAAATTTGGTTGCTGGTTGGACAAGTCCAATGCGGGAACAGGTTATGTCCTTCATGATTCGTTTAGGAATAATCAATTCATATTCAGGTTGGAGTATCACAGGAAGGACTGTGACGAATACAGGGATTTGGAGTTACGAAGGTGTAGTTGAGGCATATTGTGTTTTATGCCTTACGCTTTTTAATAGCTATCTGGAATTGGTTCTATTGATATCGATAAAGTTGTTTTTCTTCACGAGTTCATTAATTTCCATTTGCGACCATCAGGGCTAATATTGGATTTTCTTCTTGAGTAATGATTCATAGCGTGCATGACATTCCCTCAGGCCTCATTAAATTGCTCTTCTGATCATATAGAATGGAAAACATAAATATTCAGCATGAAGATTTACCTCTTCATTGTCAAATAAGGCCACCGTGCGGATTGCATGCTCCTTTTCTAAACTTGCAGGTGTGGCACAAGAATCAACAAGAGCTCTCAATGCACAAAAACTTGAAGCCAGATTATCCAATCTTCCAGAAAATATAAACTCTTTATTAGCACCTCCAAGGCAGCTGGGTTGCGTATCGCAGACATTTAATTCAATGCTAGCTATATCTTGAGCTTTACAGCCCAGCTCATCTGACAAGATCTGAAAAATGGCATGCACATACATAATCACAGATAGTTGTGTCTATCATGTAACCATTTTTACTTCAAGATCTTTGGTTATAAGGAAAAACACCACTTCAATAGTTAATACTATGACTAGCGTTTTAATGTAAGGTTAGTAAGACTAGAGGTTGATACAAAAAGATAATTTATGGGATCATGGTAATATTAATGTCTGATGACACTTCAATATCATAACTTTGAATTTTGACAGTAGCATATGTTATTACATTAAGCTGTTCAAGTAACATAGATGAGAAAAGATTTACATCCAAAATCAGGAAAAACATTTTATTCATACAATATCGCACATATTACTATATTAGGACAATTTCCCTTGATCAGTCAAGAATTTTTATGGCTAACTTTATCAGCTTTGTCAACTAACATTTGAAGTAACAGCTGATTGAGGACAGAATGAAAACCAAATTTTGAGTTCTACAATTGCGACACAATAATAACATAAAAAAAATTCGAAACACAAATGTTAGGTGCCTTGAAGTTTTTTGCTTGATCCTCATATTTCTGTAAATGTCAAGCCATAAAAAAATCAGGAGATCATGCTGAATTATTTTGAAGGATTAGAAAAACAAGATATTGAAATCTGAAGAAGAGCCAGTAATTGTGACTTGAGATCTTGAATGTTATCTAAAGGTTGATGCCCAAATCAGAAGTACCACAAATTTCATCAGAAGCTTGTTTGTTCTGGGACCATTATTTTCTGCATTTATTGTGACTAGTGCAGTTACGCCCACTCCATTCCAACTGTAAAATTGTTTTTTTATGTAAGCCGAAACAGCAAAATTTTACAGCTATCCTCTTCAACTGAATTCCAGGGTTAACTGGAGAGTTTGTTTTAGACTGCGTTGTGCTGATGCTTATATGACTAAATTACGCATTTAAACATTGAATAACTTATAGTTTTGGATACATAAGATAGTACCTTCCAGATGTGAGAATGAAATTCCTAGCTGGAAAAGAAATTGACATACAAGTCATCATGTGGGTTTTTGTAAGCTTTTCAGATACAAAGGAAAAGTCAAAATAACAAGCTAAAAACTGCTATTATAAGTCTAAAATAATTGATTTGACTTTCTGGCATTATTTAGAGGACAACCTTCACAGGAATTTCCTATTACTAGAGCTACAGGACTTCAAGGGACCTACAAGGATCATTTATTAGATGCATTTTTTCTGTCCTTGCGTACATTTGAAATCTGCACGGATACAAAAATGAACATAATAATGTAATTTTGGACAGCTGGCAACACTGCAGATATATTTATGTTGACAAGGGTAATTTTTGGGGAAAAGTTATATTATGTCAAAAAATGTTAATGACATAGTGCCTACGTCGACCAATGCTTTCTTGCACTTCAATGAGTTTCCGGTATGTGTTTACAATAATATCAAACAAACCACAGCCTCACTGAAATGGCCCCAACCTCTAGATATACTACAAGAAATAATGGAATCAGAGAGATACCTGCATGAGCAGTTGGTGATGAGCATCCTTTGAAGATGACGCAGTGGTTTTGTCATTAGTCTTATTGTCAGCATCCGTTGCCAACAGAGGGATGAGCTGAGTCTCAAGGTTTGGCTTAAACCCATCTGTATTTACTGTCCTAATAATCAAGAAGCAAACATAAAAGCCATTAACATTTGTGATGCCGTCAATTTGGTAAAAATTAAAAAAAAAAAAAGAAAATAGACACACACACACTTTAACAAAGTTGATTGCATGGAATAGCCCAGAAAAAGGTAAGCTGCATATATTGAAAAAATAATATTTTAACATGGAGCTCCAGAATCAACCAATTTGAAACTACTTATAATGAGCCATTACGGAAAGCATCAGGCTTCACCAGTCCACCTCATACATTCCCGAACTTAGTTGGTTTATAAAGTTAAACATGAGTATCACAACTTAAATGTCAAAATCTTGGTTTTAGACCCTCAAATGGATAATGGATCTAATGTTTCTGATATAAGGCAATATGCAACTTCTCAGTTCAAAAGAAGAGACAATACAGATTGAAGATTAGCATTCAGACAATTAGATCATTATAAAATGAAGTTTACAAATGACAAGTGCATGAACTTGCACAACACTACACCAATTGGTATAGTTAAAGTTTAAAAAAATGATGAACAGCGCAAGCAGATAACAAGGTATAATAACTTTTTTCCAACAGCTGGCAGAGATATATCCAAGTGTGATTATATTTATATAAAATTAGCATATATTATCATATGGAGTATTAATTAGTCCATCAACTGGCTAGTGAGAGAGTACAGCTACTAGTTCAATAATAAACACTAATGGCCTCTTAACTCGAGTAATAGAACCAGAGATGATGGAAAAAATGGGAGGAAGTTTGGCAATATCGTTTTACTGAAAGCGGCGCCGGCCGTCGGCAACTAACAAGCTCATGGTTTCTTTTCTTGTTTTCGTAACTTTCAAAATTTCCAACTACAAATTTTCTAGCCAGTGTGAGCAATGTTGATGAGCCAATTTTCTCAATTGGTCAATGAAAAGTCTTAACTCTCCACGAGTCTCCTTTTTCTTTGATCTAGATTGACATTTTAGAGTACATTAGTGTTAACTCTTACTCCCCCAAAACCACACTCACATTAGAAGGCACATTAGCCACAAGAAGGAAACATCATTCAAACATACAAAAAAATAGTGAAGTTTATGAAAGGAGAAATTTAGGATGTAATTCAAGGAAAAATTAACAGACCTGTTAAGATGAATGGCAAGTGTAGGTACTCGCAATAACGGTCTCTTTATTTTGACAAGCTTATGTGAGAAGGAGCCATCATGAGCTCTAACAATAACCCTTCCAGCCAGACTTAGGTCTCTGTCAAACCAAGTGTGCCATAAACCACCTCCATAAGTTTGTACATTGACCATTAGATAACCAGATTTGGATGAGGCGGACTTTGGCTTCAGTTTAAGACATGGGCTATCTGTATGTGCAGCAATCACATGAAAACCATTACCAACCGAATACCTGCAGCACAAATGTATGGTTTTAATCAAACAACGTCATTGAAACAACAGGACAATCAAGAGTAAAATCTTCATGTCAAGTATCAAAAATTGAAAGCATATAAAATGTTGTGAACAATGCAACAATACCTTGGAGAAGCTACAAGTAAATCTAGTAAGACAACAACACAGTAGAAATATGCGAGCTCCTTGATAATGAGTAACCAGACAACAGAATCTGCAACTTACTACCTCAAGAGGATTTGGCATAATTTTCTTCTAGTATTAGTTATATATAGGATGAATATTACTCACTTTTCCCCAATAGCAAAGGCTACCAAAGAAGACATGTTCCGTGTAAAAAAGTAGCGTCCACCAGGCTTCAATTGCCATTCTTCATTCTCATTCAGCAAATGAAATCCAGCGGCAACTAGTTGTCGTTTTGCTTCAGCTGATAATCGAATATAAAGTACCAATAATAACGTATATATGCAGAAACAGAATAAAGAAACTTCATTTGTTATTTCCTTCGTGCAATACAGGTAGAGTTACAAACGCCAGGCACAGCAGTCAACACTTGCCTTTAAATTCGAAAAATAAATGTTTTATCTCAAAATGCTGATTAAAACCCAAACCAGATGGCAGTTTAGAAGTAAGATTTCCATATTTTGTTTGCATGACACCGCCAGAAAGTTGGGCTTTAATCTATAGTGTTCATACATATTATCACAGGCATGGGGTCTTTAATCATATATAGCTGCTTCCACATTTATGAGAGAATTCACAGATATCATGGCCTGTAGAATATTTGGGCTTACTCACAGTCAAGGTTAACAACTAAGAACATTGTACATCTTTGTTCTGAAGGCATTACTAAAAGTTGAACCCAGTGCTACAATTTTAATAAGTCCAGCTCTAACTTATCCGCAATAAACTACGAAACAAGAACGCCTATTATTTTCATAACTTCAGCAACATAAATATTAATTAACAATCTGCACATAATATTTATTTTCCCAAAAGGCACGCAGAAACAGTAAATGCAATACCAATATAGCTGAAATTAGAGTCAATGCTAATACTTACTCAATTTAGGAACATATTCACTCCAATTACCATATATCTGCACATACCAGCATACTCATTGATCTAATAATACATATTTCTTTTCACAATTTAAGCAAAAGAAAAATAAGCTGCAACTAATTCCAAAACTCCAAAAGTGACCTAACGGTAATACATACTCCCTCGTGTCCAACCTAAAGGGATCAAATTAATTGGACGGAGGGAGTATTTCTTTTCAACAATTTAAGCAACAAAAAAAAAAAAGGAACTAACGTTTTATTTTTTTCATCAAATGCATAAAGAAGCAGTGAACATAATACCAGTAGCGTGAAATTGCGTCCATGACTCGTTGAGGAAGTCGAGAAGATCGCCGACTATAGATTGGCTCGACTCAGAACTGGAAAAACTACTCTACAACAGAAAAAAAAAAATCATCTATATAAGTTAATTTTCTTCTATCTATCAACATCCGCTAAAAAAATGTGAAATAAATATTATACAGATGTAGAGAGACCTCGGAATTGGAGCAAAGTGGGAGAGTGGTGGAGAGTTTACGGGGAAGAGTGGTGGCGCCGCTGCGGAGATTGGTGTTAGTACTGCTATTGTAGAAAATGAAAGATGAGGCGAGAGGGAATTTGGATAGGATTGCAGAAGGTTGGAAGGATGGGCATGGCGGCTGAAGGAGATGGAACCGAGCTACGGCCGCCATTTTTCTGAAGCTTTTTCTTTTCTTTTTTCTTTTTTTGTTTAAGATGATGATGTGATGTTATAATTCTTAGTTAATTTATATGATGCTGGTGAAAATATCGAGAAATATATTTTAAGTCTTCCTTTTCTTTTTTTGTTATTAGGGCGATTTGAGCTTACACCCCTTAAACTATTGCTATTTGGCAATTATACCCAAAAAAGTCATTTTTTGGGAATCAAACCCCTTTTCTTAATCATCTGTTTCACAATAAAAAACTAACTACCCTCCCCTAATGGCTAGTTGAATTGGTTTTTAATTAAGAATATGAACTTTGAAGCATTAGATATTGAGTTATTTATACTATAACTTTGCTAAAAAAAATTAACACAAAACATAAGTTTGTTCCTTCCATGCCGATAACACAAGAAACTCAAGGAATGATATTGAAAATTGTAGCCAAAGCATCAAAATAGAATTGAAATATACATTGACATTTTGGATATAAAGCATTCTTGATGGGTAAAAAACACAAAATTCACATGTATTTTGGTAGACCTGCACATAATACAATATATCAATTTATTGCATAAAATTTCTTTGTGTTTTACAAAATATCGCACTCTCTATCATGCCTCGTTAACAAGCGCATTAATAATATTTTGAAGTTCCTTTTTTGCCTTTGACATATAGACTATCAATCAAAACTAAGAAACATAAAATCCACTTGTATTTTGGAAAACTTGAACAATCCCCTCCCCATCCCCTAGTATTAATTTTTTTTCTTCATAAATTCTCATTGTGTTTTATATATTGTTCCACAAAATATATTGTATGTGCAATAAATAAGGTCAATTTTGATGTTAGTTGCATCATATGCTCATGGGAGACAGGTTCATCCACTTTCTCACATTTTTTGATGAAAAAGAGATTTCGTTACATTTTATAAAAGACAAAAGGATTTTATGCGATACAGTTAATGCATTGAAATTTTGTTCAGGTTTCTCAAACAGGGGTGGATTTCATGTTTTTTACTCCTTCATTAATTTGTTTATATGTCACGGGTAAGAGAAAAACAATTTAAAATTATTATTGATGTTAACTAGCTATTAACGATATAAGGAAAAGTATGCAATATTTTATAAAATACAAGGTTTTGCAAAATACCGGTGCATTTTATGTTTTTTACCTATCAAGAATGTTTTTTATATCCAAAATGTCAAGATATATTCAATTCAATACATTTTTTTACTAACACATCAATGGGTTAAAAGCATGAAAAGGAAAAAGCTATAATTTTGTGTTGATTTATTTTAGGTAAAATTGTAAAATAAATTATGTAATATCTAAAGTTAATACATTGAAATTTTGTTCAGGTTTCTCAAACAGGGGTAGATTTCATGTTTTTTACTCCTCCATTAATTTGTTTATATGTCACGGATAAAAGAATAACAATTTAAAATTGTTATCGATGTTAACTAGCTACTAACGATGTAAGAAAAAGTATGCAATATTTTATAAAATACAAGGTTTTGCAAAATACCGGTGCATTTTATGCTTTTTACCTAACAAGAAGGTTTTTTATATCCAAAATGTCGAGATATATTCTTTTTTTTTTTTGGTTATAATCGAGATATATTCAATTCAATACATTTTTTTATAAATACATCAATGGGTTAGAAGCATGAAAAGGTACAAGCTATAAATTTATGTTGATTTATTTTAGGTAAAATTATAAAATAAATTATGTAATATCTAATGTTTTGAAGTTAATACGAAGTTTAATAAATTGAAACAAATCCAACTAGCCATTATGGTAGGGTAATTTGGACATTTAGTTATTTTTTCATGATGAAATAGATGAATGCTTAACATAACGGGACTGTCAAAATATAAAAGATTTTGCGGGTGACTGCCATTAGTAATAGTTCAGGGGGTGCAAGTGGAAATAACCCTAAATATATACATGTCCATATGAAAAAAGAATGGATTGGAAGAACTTTTAAAATTTACAGAGACAATAGAAAAAACTTAAAGCTCCACTTGACAGACAAATTATTCTGAATGATGGTGTTAACCTAATTTAGTAACATGTTTCACTTTCACTAAATTGAGTTGGGTCTTAATATAAGATTTTGTGGAACAAATGGTGTATATAAGATACCTAGTTTTAATAAGAAAAAAAAAGTCAACAATAAAATTGAGCCGCAAATTTTGGTTAATATGTCCTTTGGAGATGTGGCGTTGAACATTGCATTTGAAATTACCAAAAATCAGAAAATATGAAATTACTAAATTACCCCATCCAAAATTACCAAATTGTCCAAGATGTATTATTGTACGTCTTCCTCCTAAAATCATTCACCTCTCTTCAAGAAATTAGCCAATCATAATAGGCCCGACTACTACCTCGACGAGGCGTGGCTGCGCAAGAAGGCTTACCCAATCGGCCCATTCACAAATTTCCTTCCATCACTTGAATTGGTTGTTTTAAGTCTCAATTTTCGAATTAATCACTTGATTGTAAGCCGTTTTCTTCTCAATTTTCCGTTTCTTCCACTGTATGCGTATAATTTCCATTTTATGTAAATTAATTAACTTGGTATGTATATCGGCATGTTGAGTAATTAAGGTCGGGCTTTTAATTGGTAATTCTTTCGTTCCATTATCTTGTCTGATGAGTTTTTTTGAGGTGTTAATTGTTTCTTAATTTTAGATGATTTAAGCAAATTTCTTTAGTTTAGTAGCTGAAATTTTTTTTTTGTTTGCAAAATCCACTAGTTTTATAAAGGATACAATATAAAGTATCTTGTTCTCACCTTCACACTTCTATTTGATGGAAGATTGCTACCCTGATTGTCGTATACACAAACTGGAGTTTTGCTGCGATAGAAGGGATAGGAGGGGTTGGGCTGGGGTTATATGGCTATATAATATCGTAACATATATCCCACTTGATTTTCTCAAATTCATCATCAGGTATGTGTTGAGTGGAAGGGCTTGGAATCTTGTCTTTGAGCAAAGGGTAAGGGAAAACCATATTGGTTTCTACTCTAAGTATATTTGTGAAGCTTTTGTTTGATATATTTGGAGTTGGTTAAGTATTGGGTTCTGTGTTGATTTGTGCTACAATACATAATACATCCTAAAATTTTGGGAAATTGTGTATTATCTTATGTTTTAGTAATTTTTATTTTCTTCAAGGGATATGTGACAAAACTGAGGTAGGATCAGACATTGTTAATGCGTGCTATAGCTGATTAACTCCCATTCCGGAAAATTGCAGAAAGCTTTTATTTTCATTTGTGATTTCATAAGAAGAGAATAGAAGGATGATTTTTTTACTATTCTAGTGAATATGGCATATCACTCACACTATTAGTATTTTTCACCTCTCCAAGTGATCTATTTACTTGATTTTACCATATGTTTGTTATATTGTATTTTTTTTAATAAGCTGTTATATTGCATTTGACTATGAAGTAACGTTGTATAATTGGCGACTTTGTTGTCTCTGCAGTTTTTTATACTATAGCATCAATGATAAAGCATAGAACAATAAATTAATGAAGGTTTCGAATAAGTTGTAGATGAGGAAGATGGGCTAGCTTGCATGGTTTGCCGAGAGGGTTACCGCCTAAGACCTACAGATCTATTGGGTGTTTATACTTACAGTAAACGTGTAAACTTAGGAGTCGGAAGTTCAGGAAATGCTCGTGGAGATTGTGTTTATACAACTGTCAGCCATTTCAATATTATACATTTCCAGTGCCATCATGAGGCTAAACGAGCAGATGTTGCACTAAAGAATCCAAATAGGGAATGGGATGGTGCAGCCCTTAGGAACAATGAGACTCTCTGCAATAATACGTTCCCTCTTAGAGGCCCCCATGTTCCTATGGGACAATACATACGATATGCCGACCAGTACTGAGACTATCTTAATGGTCTGGGCCATGCTGATGGCAGCAGGATCCAGTTATTGGCTTATGACATAGTTTTGGTACGCTTCTAACTCTATTTGTTTATTTTGCCTGTAGTCTTCCTCTGGATACTCTAATTGCTTACTTGCATTTATGGCCATATATAGGTGTAAATGAGTATAATTTTGATTTTCTTATTGAAGCTTAAACTTGAATTTTCAAAAGAACCTAGCTTTTGAGGCTTTTTCAAATGAGTTGTTATCGTGGCTGGAGGACATAACATCGGCTACTGATTTGGAGGAGGCGTTTGATATAATTGGTGCTTTATCTGATCATGTATTAGGTTGTGGATATACCAAATGTGAGGAATTTGTACTTGCTTCCATTAATGGAGGTACAACTTAGTTTAGTTTGTTGTATGAACAAATTTGAAATTTGGTAGTGAAATTCTATGGTGTATCTTTTCAGTTGCAATAGGAGGATTTTTGATGTACTTGACTCAGTTTGTGCAGACGCATTTGCCATGTTAATAATTTTCTTGTGTTAACGGTTAATCTAGAAAAATAAATTACATTTTGCAAGCTCACGCCTGAAGAAAATGAAAAAAAGACACCAAGGAAAGCTGTTAGAACCATCGCCAAAACCATGTTAACATACACTTTGATAGATATATGTAATTTTAAAGCCAAGATTCGAGTCTGAAATGCAATTGATTGGAAATATCTGCAATTCATTTCGGTACAAATTTTTCAAAAAAAAAAAAAAAAAAAACTATAAAACAAAAGGATTTTAAATTTTTGTTGAAAAGATAAGTGGATAAATAAAAAGGATAATTTAATTATTTGAAAAGAGTTTAAAAAGGGTATTTTTGTATTTAACAAAAAATGTAATTTAAATTTATATATGACACGTGTCACCATGATAAGTGCTATCTTATATGTTATCCACCCCTCGAAATCTCATTTTAGACAAGCCCAACTGAGTTAATATCTATCTAAATAATGTTTGAGCTTCGAAATCCTAAGTTGCAGCCATTTATTCAAGTTAAATAAATTATATAAATTGACATGTAACGCATATTATTTATTTGATGCATATCAACTATTTTACTTTTTCAAATCTTAATATTCAAACATAATCAAAATCATATTTTAAATTTAAAACTCACAAAATATATTATTAAAACTCAATTTCGATTAGATTTCAATTGTTTTGTTGAAACTAATCAAATCAACATTTATTCAAAATAATCAAGCGAATTGTACCTTGATTGGATGCATTTTAACCTGATTTGGTTTAAATTAAAAATATTTTAGCTGAGTATTTGAATATTGGTTTAGATTGTCCAAAAAATAAAAATAAAAAGCCTAATTAATTGTTCAGTAAGATAAAAAATAAACCTCAATCTAATCCTATTCATAATTTGAATATTAGTATATTATTATTTATAAAATCCTAACATTTTTCGTTTCTGGAATTTCACACAGCGAGATCTACAGTGAATGACAAGATACTCTTTTTCCCCATCTTCAGTTTTCAAAATCGCCCTGTCAAGTGTAATTTCCACAGATTCTCCACTAATCAAACAAATAAACAAACAAAAAGCCTAACGCCAATTTCCTCTTCCCCCAATCCATGGCGAAAGAATTCAACGTGCCGCCGGTAATCTTCCCTTCCGGCGGCAACCCCTCCGGCCCAGCCTACCAACGCCGCCTCCCAACCGCACCCTTTCAACCCCCCCGTTCATCAAACCCCAACATCCCCTTCCTCTCATTCGACGTCACATCGGCCGCCGCATCCACATCTTTCGCGACATCCGTTCCCATCAACTACGCCGGATTCGACGAGGAGCCGCCGCTCCTCGAAGAACTCGGCATCAACACAAAGCAGATTTACCAAAAAACCCTCTCCATCCTCAACCCTTTCCGAATCAATCACCACCTCCACGAAGACGGGGATCTATCTGGTCCTTTCCTCTTCCTCATGGCCTTCGGTTTATTCCAACTCCTCGCTGGAAAATTGCACTTCGGAATTCTTTTAGGATGGGTGACTATGGCATCCATGTTTCTCTACGTTGTATTCAATATGCTGGCGGGCAAAAACGGGAATCTTGATATGTTTACGTGCTTTAGCCTTATTGGATACTGTATGCTCCCGATTGTTATGCTTTCAGCGGTGTCTCTGTTTCTGCCGCAGGGTGGAGTGGTGATTATGGTGGCGACTGGGATGCTTGTGATATGGTCTACACGTGTCTGTGCGCGTTTGGTCGTGGAGCTGGCCAACTGTGGGGACGAGCATAGGGGACTCATCATGTATGCTTGTTTCTTGATTTACATGCTTTTTTCGCTGCTTGTGATTTTCTGATAGAATCAAGTTTTATTAGATATAGTCTTATAGATAGTTTTAATCACACTGTAGTTAGATTTCTTTTTGTATTGGTTTGTTGCAAGCTTTGTAGTGGTGTAGTTATAGAACCAGGAATTCTATGTAAGGTGTTATTAGGAATTTGATTAGGTGAATTGATGGTTGCAATCTGGTTGATAATACAAATTAGGAATTTGATTATAAAGTGGAAGGTGAATTGATGGTTGTCTTCTGGTTTATAATGCAATCCAATTTGGCCATTCTTTTTTAGATTACTTTTATTTTTCTTGATTATGCTTGTATTGTCTTGCTTTTGGTAGACATGTGGAGGAATGTATAATATTTGCTCTTTACTCTTTATCTTGTTTAGGCTAAAAACTACTCTTATGTTTTTCACTGAGATTTGATTTGGGTATTAAACCGTACCATCGCCTCATACTTGTTTGGAATGTTCTTTTTCGGAAAATTTGATCAAGACCATTTTGTCGTAAGTCTCAAAAGACCCAAAAGGCAGTACACAAATTATTGATGCAAATACATTTAGAGAGAAACAAGAAAATTGAGTAAAGGAACTTGCTGCTCGGCAGTTTGTTTGCAGCATTTGATTTTTATGCTCATGTGGCATTCATCTAGCACCCGGGTGGATTAAATCCACCGGTACTAATTTTCCCATTTGAGCATGATATAGGTTGTATTTCCTAGAAAAGTAAATGTGTGTAATTGGAGTATTGGTAAAGGTGGAGGCACGTTCAATCTCTTAATGGAAATGTTTAGATTTGTACTAATTCTGATATTGAATTGAATATTGGAGAGAATTTTGAATGCTTAATTTGTGTAGTAGTGTGATATTTACTCTGTTTGTTCAGTGAGGTTTCGGGTCCTTGTCTTGGCATTGGGTCATTATGAAGATAGAAACTTGAACTTTTTGTTGCTTACTTCTGCACGAAGCATCTGGATTGGGAGAATTTGGCCAGATGACACTGCCAAATTATAAAATTAGGAAAATGCCATCGGCATTTTTCCTTTTTATTTAATACATAATTTAATTAAATAGTGAGGTTATTTTTCAAATAATGACATCTACTAATAAAGATTCACTAGGGACATTCCCTCAACAATAATTTCACGCACGATGACTTGGAGTTCTTGAACTTGTTGTGACTGTTTTAGAGTCAACCATCTTGTAATTGAGAAAGTGGCCCACAACAAATTTCTTTGCTCCAACATCCGCAATTTTATACTTTTGGTCAAGAGCTACGACGAGACTGTCGTAGCTCTGTTGCAGATTTCGTTGTACTATACATGTTGTACAAAGAGTCGTTGAGCCCACTCATGACATAGTTTCAACACAAATAGTCAGAATATTTTCAAGTATCTACAACTTAATTTTATCTGAATAGTAAGGGTTTTTTGCACTTTGCACCCCCGAATCATGGGAAATAGGCAATTTGCACTCTCGAAACTTAAATTTAGCACTTTGCACCCTTGAAATATGAAAAATGTAGCACTTTGCACCCTCTTTTATTTTCAAGCAAAAATTCAAGGGCAAAATAGGTAATTTAATAGTATTGGCACTTTACACCCTCAAAACTTGAGAATTTCGCACTTTGTGCCCCCAAAATAGAATTAAAACTTAACACCCTCTAATTAAGAACAAATAAGCAACTTCCACCCTCGAAACACAATAAATGGGCAATTTGCACCCCAAAATACAAAATTAACACTTAACACCCTCAAATTAAAAAAAAACTCAAACCCCCTCATTTTTTTCCGTCAAAGTTGACTATTGGAGTGAAAAATTCCAAGGCAAAATAGGTAATTCATTTTTTTTTTCCTTAAATTTTGCAAAATACAATTATAAATACTCGAATACTCATTTCTCTCTCCATCTTTCTTTTCAACAATATAACCATGAATAACTAAATAAAGTACAAGTAAATTTCTCGAAGATTCTCGAAGACTCATTGTCTACTTCAAAATATCAAAGAACCCATAAATTATTACCTATTTTGCCTTAAATTTTTTTTCACCTTAATGGTCATCTTTGCCGAAAAAAACGAGGGGTTTGAGTTTTTTTTCTTTTTTTATTTGACGGTGTTAAGTGTTAATTTTGTATTTTGGGGTGCAAAGTGTTCATTTATTGTGTTTCGGGGGTGCAAGCTGTTGATTTGTTCTTAATTAGGGAGTGTTAAGTGCTAATTTTATTTTGGGGGTGCAAAGTGCCAAAGATTTACAATAGATTTACCTATTTTGCCCTTGAGTTTTTGCTTAAAAATAAAAGAGGGTGCAAAGTGCTGCATTTTTCATATTTTGAGGGTGCAAAGTGCTAAATCTAAGTTTCGGGGATGCAAAGTGCCTATTTCCCATGTTTCGGGGGTGTAAAATGCAAAAAACCCGAATAGTAATTCCAGATTCTCTAATTTATAGAGTAATATTTCCTAAAAAAAATGATTCAACTTTTCCGCCCTCTTGAGAACAATCTGTTTTAAGATTGTTAGACATAGTATTATTTTTAATAATTATATTACAATTGTATAAAGTGAAAAACTAATGCTAAGAGATTACAATATATATATATATATATATATATATAATACTAGAGAGGGCTTAAATTACACAACTAATTAACTAAACTAGAAAAGAGTAAAATAACAAGACAGTATAATTAAATTATAGGAAAACAAATAAGTAACTTAATTTATTAAATAAACATAGAAAGCAATAAAAAAACAAAATTACCGAAAAAAGATAAGAAATTGACCCAAGAAAGTTTTAAGCCCTGTGTAGTAAACAATTTCCTTAAAACAGATGGGCTTAATCCCACTTTGCACCCTACAAATAGGAGCATTTTCCACTTTGCACCCTACAAAATAAAAATTATTCCAATTTGCACCCTACAAACCACTATTTCATTTCATATTGCACCCTCAACCATTTCAGCCCATTTAAGTCGTCTGAGTAAGGGTAAATTCGTCCATTCGTATTATTAACCGCCCCAATTTCCCTCCAAAAACTATACATGAGCAAAATTGACATATCACCATAGTAACTTAAAAAAATGATGAAAAATAGAAAATAAGTTTTACGGGTACCATATTCTCAATTTCTCTTCTAACTTCTTCAAATTCAATCCAGTGTCGTCCTCTTTTTTTATGTTTGAAGAAAAATGGGTTGGGTGTTAAGAAAAAAGAATGAATTGTGTTTACCATATTCTCAATTTCTCATCTTATTTACGTTTTGATTTTCAGTTCGTTAACAACTCTATTATACTTGTTTGTAGAATTAGTAATTAGGGATAACTACATGTACATTCTCAGAATTACTCTAGATTAGTTTCAATAATTATATGTAAAGTGAAAAAGAAAAAGGCGGCAATGGATTCGACTTGAAGAAGAAAGATGAGAAATTGAGTAAACCCCCGTAAGACTTGTTTTCTATTTTTCATTTTTTAAAGTTATTATGGAGATATGTCAATTTTGCTCATATATTATTTCTGGAGAAAAATTGGGGTGGTTAATAATGTCAATGAACCATTTTACCCTTACTCTGGCAACTAAAATGGGTTGAAAATGATTGAGGGTGCAATCTGAAATGAAATAATGGTTTGTAGGGTGCAAAGTGGGATACATTTTTTTTATAGGGTGCAAAGTGAAAAATACTCCTATTTGTAGGGTGCAAAGTGAGATTAAGCCAAACAGCTGCACATCGGGGCTGCGGACCAAAGACCACTGGAGACGGTGCGGAGCTGCGGGGCGGGGTGGATTGCGGGCTGGAATGGGCTGGGAGGCGGGCTCGGGGCGGCACGCAGTAGGGAACGGTCGCGAGTGGCTGTTAATGGAGAAGATGACACGCGCCCCTCTTTAAAACAGGTGCCGCCAACTGATTGGGTCGTTTATTTATTATGTTTTTGTGTGTTGTATTTATGTGTATTAATTAGTGTATTTATGTTGTGTATTTATGTATATTGTTGTGTATTTAAATCTAATTAATGTTGTGTATTTAATCTAATTAATGTTGCGTATTGTTGTAATTTATGTGTTGTTTTAATTAATGTGTTGTTTTAATTAGTATTTTATTTTAATTAATGTGTTATTGTAATTAATGAATTATTTTAATTAATGTGTTGTTTTAATTATTGTGTTATTTTAATTAATGTGATAGGTTTTAATTATATAGTATAGAGTATGATTAATTATTTAAAGTAATTTTAAATAAAATTATGATATACTTATAAATATAGAAAGGTGTATTGGAGGAACAGAAGAAGAGAAATACAAAATAAAAATATTCCAAGGGACTTATTTGGAGATTCATCGAATGGAGGAGCCGACTGGTTTCAGGGGAGAAATCAGTAAAATGATATATTTTCTTGTATTTCCAGTATTTTCGATTTGGAGAATTTCCTTTCTTGTTTTTGTATTTCCTTCCTTGTTATAAAAATGTTATACAAATGTTTGTTTGCGTATTATGTATTAATTTTAAGTTACTTTAATTATTTATTCTCTTTAATTTTAATATTTTAATATAACTAATAATTAAATTACGAGTGCTAATAATTATTACTATTAGTGCTAATAATTATTACTATTATTACTATTAATATTAAAAAAATTTAAAACTATAACATTAATAGGTGAGAGTGGACAAAGGAAAAAAATAGAATTAATTCATCCACGGAGCCCGGCCATTGAAGACAACCAGACAATGCTCGGGGCTGGCATGGGGCTCCAGAGCCCCGGGCTAGCCCTGCTCCATTGGAGATGGCCTCATGGTGCTAGAGGATCGGCATGAAGTATTATATACTCCGTATATAACATGGGTCTGAGGAGCAAAAGTTAAGTTTCAGAACCAATGTAAGAGATATGGGCTAAAGCACCAACACTTGTGTCCTCGTTGGGCTCGCTCACAAGCCAACTCTTCTCTTATCGCTCTTATGACACTTGATTACAAATTTTCATTCACCCAACACAGTAATATATAATACTCCTATATTATATATGGTTTGCTTGCTATACCAGCTTATCCAAAAAAAATTCCTATAATATATACTTTTTGAAGAAGGAAATTATAAAATAGTTACTTTTCTATTAAGGATAATAATTGTGTATGTGGTTAAGTACACCTGTCACCTAATCATGAATTTGAACCCACATCTAAAATTACATGTACTACAGTACTGCGTAAATTAGCTGGAGAGTTGCACCGTTTTCTCTGTGCACCCACAATGGCGGGAACACTTCAAACCCTAACTCTCTATTTTTCAGTCGCTGGAACTCCACCTCTCCGGCGCCGGTATCCATTCCCTCGGGCTTCTTACTCCTCCTTTTCCGGCGCCATGTCTAACACAACGCCACTGATCATTTGGAAACTCCGTTCAGTTTCAAGAACACGCGTTATTGCAGCAAGTTCACATTTTGGTCAGGTTCACTGCACTCCAATTCTTGCACTCCCATCTGATATCACTCATATGAGAAATAAATGTTGCTTAACAATTTTGGTTTGTAGGGAAATGGCAATGGAGAAAGAAGATTTCCAAAACTTCCTAGTTCGAGTTGGACCAAACCATTGGCGAAGTTTGTGGCTGATAATTTTCTTCCATTAGGTGTTTTTTAAGTGTATATATACTTACTGAAAATGATTAATTGCATTTCGTATCCAGAGGTTGTCAAAGTTGTATCTTAACCTTTTCAATTTAATTTGATAACTTGTTACGGTATTTGGTCACATGAATTCAGTGTGAGATAGAATGTAAGATGCATCATGTTAAAGAATGCAGAAAAAAAAGAAAAAATGAAGGTTCTCCACTTGAGAGTTCTTTAATACTTGTGTTCGAATTAAAATGTATGACTCTATTGTTAAGATTCCTTAAAAAATTAACATGAATACATAACATGTAAATTAACATCTCCATTTTACTCTGTTTTTAGTACGGAGAACGATAGTTTTTTTTTTTTTCATGGGTATAATAGTAACCTTATAACTCTTGGCGTTTACCTTACAAAAAAAGATAGCTATATTCAACTGCTCTAAAATTACATGTACACTCCTTGCGAGCAAATTATGAAGAGCTAGCTCCTGTTAATAAGTTTTGTTTTATTGGTTCCTCGCACTGGACCACTTGATTTCCCCTTAGTTGTTGAAAGAAAAAGAGATGGCATTTCCTATCCGTAGTTCAGAAGCACATTACGTATTTATAATATTTCTTCTGATGCTGTTAAATAAATTGTTGTCAAAAGTGCTTATGTGGTGAATTGACGCTTTGCAGTAAGATCTAGTAATTTATTTCATGATGACCATCAAAATACGTCTTCTAGCGAGTAAATATCACTTAGAATTTCATTTCCTACTAATGATACTCTAAGGACTAGGAATTTTGTGGTTATGAAATATATAATTTTGAAAATGTAGTGGTTTTGAAGTGTGCAATGGTCAGCGAATGGGGGAAAATGGCTCCAAGTTTTCATCCAGTGCAACATAGGTAGAAATGTACTGTCTTTCCTTCCCATGAAGTATATTTTTTTGCACACTCAATGCTGGTCTTGATAACTTCAAGAAAAAATAATTAAAGAGTGTCTGAAGTAGCAGATGCAAGGAATGCTACCCTAACCTCATTATTCATTGATATTTTCATATAAGTTTAAATAAATGACTAGTTAATAGCAGTGCTGCCATACTGCCAGTGTAACTGAAATGGGATACATATGGGTGATGTGGGAAAAAAATATGGTTTCCATAAAACCCTTATCATATTTCTGCATCATTCACAAGGTGTAACAATAATACTAGTTTCATGATGTTCTTTAGCTTGGTTAATAATGTGATGCAACAGGCATATAGTAATGTTTTACCCATATTGCTTTTGTTTACATATGAAGCTGACATTCAATTGCAAGATCTAGGTTCCATTCTGAAGTTGCATAAATGTTGCTTGCAGCTCTTATCTCTGGAGTAGTATTAGGACTTGCAAATCCTACACTTGGTTGTCTCGCTGATAGATATTATCTGTCAAAGTTTAGCACCTTTGGAATATTCATTATCTCAGGCAAGTTTAAGCTATCATACAATTTTTTCCTTGATTTAGTACATTTTACATTTTACCGATGATTATGTTATTAGTAATATTTTTTGGTACTTCCACTAATTATCATTATTTCATGTACTCCTCCATTGTTTTGTTTTTTTACAGGATTGACATTGCGAAGCGATGAAATTGGTGCTGCTGCTGAAGCATGGCCAGTTGGACTCTTTGGGCTAGTATGATCTTGCTTTTTTGTTCACATTTCTCCGCTTTCTATGTTTTTTTTATATACGCTTATGGTCAGAGGGGCATGGGGCTAGGGTGCGGGGAAGTAGCTGCAGATGGCTGAAACTAAACCATGGCTGGCTTCCAGACACCAATTTACATTCGAAGTATCCCTTATAAGTGACTTTATAAAACTAATTTGTTCTCCATCTCGACTTCCTGTTGTGCAGTGACTGGCAGCTGGCACAACTGAGAACCTCCAAACTCCAACAACCTATTATGTTATAACAATCCTTTTGCCTTCTTTTATAATAGCTAGCATTTTATGTAAATATTTGTTATGAATTTCATTGTGTTCAACGTTATCTCTCACATTCTTGGCCTGTGTCTTACTTCGTACCTCTCTACTAAAATCCAGGTTTCAATTTTAATTTTCACTCCTTTTTTGGCGAAGTTCATTTTGCTGCTCAGGCTCCAGCCACAAGAATTTGTCACAGGTTTGGAATAAGCTGTGCTTTGATATTGCAATAGACATGTTCTCTAGATCTGAATGAAAATTTCTCTGGGCGATTAAGTGTTGCTTGTAAGGTACTTCTTTTGAGAAGCTTAGAAAATTCTTTAGAGGTGTGGTTGTGATACTATGAAAAAAACAGAATAGATTCTTTCTAGAGTCCTACATTTTACAAGTCCTATGATAGTTCTTTAGTTTAAGTAATGAGCCATACATCAATTTTGTTTGAGTTCTCTAGCTGATTGACATATTTTCATGTTAAATGATCGTATTCTTCTCGGATCCTTATTCGAAATTATGTATTTCATTTGTTAGTCTTTTCCTGTCATTTCTCATTTTTTGCTCGGAAAACTGATGTTTAATAAAATAAAATATATTAATTTTTTTCACTAAGAGGGAAAATTGCAGAGAATCTTCATCTCTCTCATTTCTATTTTCCAGTTTCTTGTTTAACAAGTTGGAACTTCTGGTTTCTACAGGACTTGCTATATTTAGCTGTATGCCTACGACATTATCTAGTGGAGTGGCATTAACTCGGGTACAAAGAATTCCATGAATTTTCCAAAAGAATGCTCTTTGAATGATTTCTCAAACAGAAAAAAGTATCTGTTAGTTTGACCGCAGGTTTGATTTCGTAAAAACAGCTAGCTGGAGGCAACTCTGCTCTTGCTCTGGCAATGACTGTCATATCTAATTTATTAGGAATTTTAATGGTATGTTCTGGAGCTAAATTACCAATACTCCAAATAGCATTCAAATTTTAGCACAAGAGTGCTCTATTTGTTGCCCTAGCATATCACTGATAACTTGTCCATCTAATGTCAAGCGAACTGGCTATAAATAAAATTATGTATCATGATAAAATAGAATCACGTGAAAGAGAATTCGATGCCAATGATAATTATGTTAGACATCATTTTTCTTCTCCAACTGCTTATTGTCACAAATTTCACAGTAGGAGTAAGCAATATTTTCCCCAAATTGTCTTGAAACAAAGATAGTGTTCTGGGTTCATTTAGGAGAACTCACTTCTGTGCTTTTTTGGATGTTCACTCCCTATGAAACCTCTTACTTGTTGTCTTGGGAATTTAGTTGGTTCTCGTCAACTTACTCTCTCAGATGAGATTGGTTCATGGGGTTTAGATGCACATTTTCACATTTCCATATACAATCCACTAGCTCATTCAGAGATGTGTTTGATAAAGCATTTAAAAGGGAGGAATGGGAGTACTCCACTTTAACCTCAAAACCTTAGAACCACTTAAACCTTTGGAATCATCAATTACCACTTATCCTGAAGTTTTTCGTGAGCCTCGATTACCTTCACTCCTCCCTCAAACTGTTCGACCTCCTCTAGACTTGACTTTTACCTGTTTTCTCCACAGATATCACTCTACACTGCCCCCCACCTTCCTTACACTTTCGAACCTCCTCTAGACATGAATCTTCACTTTTCCTTGCAAACCTTCTCCTCACAGACATCACTTTCACTTTTCCTTCCCTCAAACTTCCACCATGGCCGCCCACCAGCCATAAAACAAGTCATTAGAAATGGTATTTTTGTTGAATATAGCCCTTCACCGCCAATTGGTTCCCATTTCTCTTCCTATTTTGCTATTCAGTTGCCTTCGAGGAACATGTTTCTGAGGAGTCTTTGAGATCGGGGAAATGGTAAGGATGTTAGGTTTTTGGAGGCTGTAAAAATAATAATTCAGCTAGATTATTGATTTGAAGTTTTGGTGTTCGGTTAGTGTCAGTGGTGTGTAGGGCTTGTCTGGCTGCCTTGAAATAGCCAGGTTCGCTGGTGTGGTAGTTGACAGGTCATATAAGTCCTTGGGTTAGTGACAATGAATGTGTATTTCCACCTAATTTTTTTGAATTGTCGAATTGTTCTTTTTCCTATAAATAATTCTGCACACTTTAGCTTGTTTGAGTATAAGTAATGTCGATACTTTCTAATTATAAAATTGCAAAATGACTACTCTAGTGTTGCTTAGCAGATACCTTTTTCTGTCTCAAAATTCATCGCTGCTGGAGTCGGTGTCTCAGTTCCAACTGAGAAGTTGTTGAGAAGCCTTGTTCTCACACTTCTAGTTCCTCTCATTTTAGGAAAGGTGAAGCTTTTCTGGCATGAATTGTTGTGTGAATGATTATCATTTTCTCAAAGTATGACTACACAATGCTTTTGAAATTTGTTAGTATCTTCCCCTAATTGTCTCTCTTAATCCAGGTTGCTCGCGAGTTCTCTAAAGGTAAGGCCCTCTAAATGTATTTAATTATGCGTAACACCTCTGATTGTGACTATTTTTTTTTTTTTTTTTTTTTTATGTTCAACACAGGAGTAGGTTGGTTCTTCAAACGTGCGCTTAACCAAATAATTCATGCTAATAGTTATATCTATTTACATAAAGTGTTCATATTAAGGCATACCAATTTTCATGTGCCTATTCAATAATATATGTTTGCATGCGTGTGTTATATCAAATAAACCTATACCATGACATACCATGTGGTTATGCGTTTATTGCAAAATATCAATTTTCTTGTTTGTTCTTCTTTTCTCATTTTCCTCCTGTCTATCATTTATAAGCTGAATTAGATGTATTCTGTTTGTGAATCAATCTGACTTTTTTCAGACGCAAAAGTTTATAATTTACCTGATGCTGATAGCATACTGGCGCACTCAAGTTTAATAAATTTGATCATTATCGAAAAAAGTTTATTGTTTTATCACTTTTCTTTGGTTTTATTGGCAAGAACTACTACTTGTCATTAAAGTTTTCAAAATAGTTATCCTGGCTTTACAAACTTGATAAACATCTCAAAAAGCTTCTTCTTCACTTATTTCTTGAATAAGATCTACTGATTCTGAAGATACCAGATAGTCTATCCATTTGGACGATTTGCTTTAGCAGTTAGTTCCTTATATTTACTGGGTGTTATGGTACCTACAAAGTGCAGGTTTTGCGGACTTTGCAGATGGAAATCGTAAGCTTTTGGCAGTTATTAGTGCAACCTTGCTGAGCTTCGTAAGATCCAGTGTTCATTTTCCTGTCACCTGTTCCGTCTTCGTTTACACATGTACTGCAGGAATCATTACCAGCCATGTTTTTATGTCTGTATAGGGCAATACAAGAGAATATTTTATTTTTAGTTGTTTTAAGTCTTACTAGATGCCTTTGTGTTCCTTGACCTGATGAAAATGTTGGATGCACCGTTGCCATATGAAAAATGTTTTTCTATCATTGTATCCATCTGCGTGCACATTTAGAAGTATTTTAGATTAATCATTTAATTAGGTAAGGATCTGATCTAGTATGTTGGAGTTTAGTTTCTTCTTTGATAATCTTACTATAATCTAGTGATCCAGATGGCGACCCCTTTGTGTTGTTATGGTGTTTCAAGCACCATATTAGTGTTTGGAAGCAGTTCCTCCTATCTGGCACTTGCAAAGAAAGTAGCATGAGAGCTTGTGTAATTTGCTTCATGGTTAGCCTGCCTCAGTCAGTGATGGAATTCTTTGAATTAGGGCCTTGGCTTATAGACCCCTTGTTTTGCATTCTGTCCGAGTCCCCAGGATCTGCATAGCTGATTCACCCAGGAATGGGGAATGCATAGTAGGACAACATTGAAGATATAGAGATATGCGTTGTGGAATGTAACTATTAAAAAGGATTAGTTTTATGTCTTGTGTACTTGAACCCCAGTAGTAACGTTTGTCATGTGTAATATAGTAACGGACAATCCCTTTTCTGACAACTTCAGAAGTCTTTTATATCGAACCATGTGAACAAATGGGACCAATATATAAAGAATTTGTGTTTTCTTAGTGCCTACCTGATAACACAACTACTAACGAAATGAAGAGAAAAGGAGGGTTGAGAAGAAGGATTGGTTTGCTGCGCATGTGGATGTCCTAAGAGCCTATCCATGGAAAAGCACTATAAATACGTGTAGTATTATATTTAAGCAATCAGGATGTAAAACGCTAGAAACACGTAGTTTTATAGGCCCCCGTCTTCTTTGACTTCCATTGTGATATAATTGGGTGCTAGTAGTGTCACAATAATATGTTATTTCTTTTTGAAACTACCTTGAATTTTAAATCATAGATGTGCATAGACTTGCTTCCGGAGTGCAGGCATGGGGTCAACTACCCAACTTAGCTACCCTAAATCATCACTATGCTTGTGTGGTGTGTGATCTAATCTAAATGTTCTCCGTTACATCCTTCATTTTTCTGATGGATTATTATAGTAGATACTCTAGCATGAATTTTCCCTTTCATTCTTTTCTGCAATTTATCCTTCTGTTTAGGGTTACATTTTTGTTCTGTGATTTTTCGGCAATCAATTATCACTAGTCTCCGAATTGCATTTCTGAAGTCAACTTTCCAGATTCAGATCCTCTACAATTTTCCAATCTTGAAAAGAATTTTTTGTCTGATCGCAGGTCCCCTGGATTCAAGTTAGCAGATCAAGGTCACTTCTTCTAATGGTGAAACCAGCTATTTTTCTTGTAGCTGTTTTGATGGGAGCGTATGTTTCTTCCTCTTTCCTTGCCATTTTTCCCATTATCATCATCATCATCATTTTGCTTTGTCATTATCATTCTAAAAATTGTTTTTCCTGTGATTGGGTTATGCTATTGAAATTTACAAAGATGTGTAGCTTTTCATGGCATCAATTCCAAATTGTTTGGCCATCCTATAAAAACTGCACCTCTGGAAATTCAAGCTTTAAATCATTATTATTGCAAGTAGTACTATTATCTTAAAAAAAGAAAATGTAGTACTCATTTTATGCATTTCCAGATTCCAAACAACTGAAATTGGCCATTTCTATCCCTCTAACCATTACCCAGTTCTATTGTAAGAGGCACAATGTGATTTTTTTTTTATTTCGCGCATTGCGACTTGGTGTCCTAAAGAATTCTTCATTTCCCCTCTCTGAATTATCGCTGTACTGTGTCTTTCCAATAATTGTAACACTTTAAATTATGTTATATTGATGTTTTTTTTTACCTATTGCTTTCTTTCAAGATGACTAACCCAATCTAGTACTAGATAATACTTCCATTGACTGCAGTTTGTTTCTCATCACTTTTTAGGCTCCAAGCCTCCATGTATGGTGTAAGCATATTTGAGTTAAAATGACGTGAAAATGATTTTAGATCTGGTATTTCATTTCAATTCTTATCAGATCTTTAAACAATACACATGTTCTTAAATTTCCCAATCCATAGGGACTTATTGATAATGGAAGATGCCTTATTCTTTAATCGATCGTTATTAATAATCTATACATATGATTCTAGAATGGCTTTCATTTCTCAATGGGTTATAAAGAAGCTGCGTCATCTAATATTCTTTCCTGATAAATTACATACAGGCTTCTACATGCTATCCTGTTAGGCTTTAATGCTTTGGCAATCCAAAGTCTTTCTGCTGTTTCTGGAGGTAGTAAATCAACTTTTGCAAAGAAAGAGAACGCTAGTGCTCTTCTGCTAGTTGCAAGCCAGGTGACTGTTGCTTTGTTCATTTACTTCAAGCTGTCATTCTCAGCTTCATAAAATATCCCCTATAATCGACATGCTAGGGACGTTTATATTTCTAGTCAAATAAACCAACGTGCTTAATTTGGTTCGAAATAGAAAACCATAGCATAAATTGCAAATAATATAGTCTAATTTTGTAATAAGATATGGTTCCCCAATTTACGTTGCATTGATTTTGTAGAAAACATTGCCTGTGATGGTAGCCGTAGTAGAGCAACTTGGTGGTGCTTTGGGTGTGTCTGGCCTACTAGTTCTTCCTTGTGTAGCAGCTCACTTGAATCAGGTCATCTCACAGTTGTGCTCACTTTTCACTTTACTCCATAGCTCATTTCAGCTGACAGAGATTTTTATTTTGTAGATTATCATCGACTCCTTTCTAGTGAGTATCTGGAGAAAAAAGGAAGATGAATTCAACAGTGCAAAGGTTGCATAAAAGAATTTGTTAACACAACATCATAATCATCTCTTTCAGTTTCTCCACTTCAATTTATTTATGTTAGAACATGTATTGGTGTTTTAATGTTTGATTTTTTTGGCACTATTGAAATTTGATTTGGATTTTGAATCTGCTATTGCTTTAAGAAGTTTTAGAATAACAAAACCATTAGTGACTATTCCAATATAAATAATTATGGATGACATTTAAATGTTGGAGTTTAAGCTAACAACTGATTCATAGATTTTTTTTTTTAAATAAAAATAATTAGGTAAAGTATAAAAAGTAGAATAGTTTGTTTATATATTTATTAGTGTGTATCTAATAGGACTCATAGGAGTCTCTTGAACTTTTAAACTAGGTAGTTCTACCGTTTGGTACAGATGTAAAATAAATGCGATTTGAAACTTGAGAAATTGAAAAGGTCTGCTTAAAATTGGATTCAAAGAAAAGTCTAATTCATGGTTGCAACGTGAGTTGACAATTTCTTATATATCCTAGTTGAAGAAGGGAATCAAATCTTTTTAAAAGGTTTATCCCGAAGGAGAAACCCCCCTCCTGAATCAGAGGTCCCTTGACCAGGAAGGATGTAAATCGAGGGATGTGCACGGATGACAGGGTTCTGAGGGAGAGAGCCAACATGATACCAACCCCAACACAACCCCCACAATATTTCAGTGGAGAATTGTGCCACACGAGGTTCGAACCTGCGTTGCCGGAGGAAAGATTCCCAACATCACCCCAAGCCTTACCACTCCGCTATGCCCCTGGGGACTAAGGGAATCAAATCTTATTCCTATTCCAGGTGGGTAGAATGTGATACTAACTTGAGATTTATAGGGTTTCCAAAGTTATAACAGTAAATATGACACGATAAGTCGATAAGTGTATTTGATGAAATTTACTTCACCGTTATGTGACAAAAAAAAAATAAAATAAAATAAAATAAAATAAAAGAAAGCAATGAATAATCAATTTTTTTGATTACGGCATCGTTCAAAATGTTACTAAATTTTATGCTTATTAATGAATCATCCAAACAATGCATTAAAAATAAAAATTGAATTATCCAAACAACTCCTATAGCTTGTTCGGCTGTCAGGAAAGTGATGGAAAATTATTGAAAAATAAAAAGAAAAAGAAAGTCATTTTTCTTTATATGTTTGGTTGTGAGGAAAATTATTTTCTTGCAATTGTTTGGTTATTAAGAAAATTTAAGAACATAATATATTTGATAAATATTTTTGTTTGATTATGAATTACGTTTTTTATGTTGATAAAATATTGTATAAATAATCACGTTTTTATTATATTAATTTTATTATAAATTAATTTGACGCTATTTTATATTTTTTAGTCACCAAATTTATATCAATCTTCAAAATTAATAGGGGGTTATTGATAATTTTTTAGGTAAAAATGTGCTTTTGCGTCATTTGATGGGGCATAATTATTATATGACTTGATAATGTAATTTTTTGCTAATAATAAATAAGCACAAAGGAACTTTCGGTATGAAAAAATTACAAATGAGATATTTTGATAGTTAGACAAAGTATTGAGAGTGTTTTACAATTTACTGTAAAATTTTCTTATCATAAAATTTTCTTATCAAATTGTAGGAAAGATGAAGGAAAATAATAATAATAACTTTACTTTTCGAACAACATGTGGATGAAAAAAAAACTGACATCACTTTCAAACAATACATAAAAGTCATGACAGAAGGGAAAATCTCTCTCTCTCTTTCTCACACACACTCGTTCTCACTTTTTCTTCTTTCTGAATAATATTTCAAATTCTGCTGTGAACGCACAAAAACTCTCTCCACAGCTGGACATTGGATGTAATGCTGCACCAACATTTGGATTCTTAATCAATTCCCGTATTCAAGCTCTCAGGTTCTGTGTGTGTGTGTTTTCTTTTTGCAAGATTTTTTGCTTTTGATGGTTCATTATGGCCTGTTTCTGTAGATTGTTGTTGTAAATTTGATAAAATTTCCAGGCTATGTTGACAACTTTGGTTCTTTTTATTCTGGAGAGTGAGTTCTTGCTGAATTTGTTTTGATTGAACCATTTAGATCACGAAGATCTAGCACTTCTCATTTGTTTTCTCTACTAGCATAGAACTGTCTCTTTTCAGTTTTTTCATCAATTACCTGTACAATTGGAAGCTGCTTTAGATTATATCTTTATCTGTTTGCATGATGCTTATGTGTGTGGGAAGAAATTGTACCTTTTCTATGTCTTGTTGATGTGTGTATATGTGAAAGAACAAATAAATAGTTACTGTTTTGAATTTTTATTCTCTATATATACACATGGAAGATTTATAGATGTATATCCAAATGAGATGTGGAATGTCTATGATTCTGTGGAGTAAATTTAGTTTGTTGTGAACAAGGAAAATTCATGAAATTAAGCAATTTCCAGTGTATATCATATATTGAACCTATATCCTATCCTTTGGATCTAATTTTATCAAGCTACTTGATGTAGCATTTCTTAACTTGAGTTCAATCCAAGCATTTGTGATGATCACCTATTTTATATCACTTTGATGTCTTCTAAAAGTAAAATAAGCAGAGTATAACAAGAATTAGTAAGAATCAACATATCACAATCCTACTAGGAAGCTGTTAGGAGGTGAAATCCTCCATTACCGACTGATATTCGCCGGAAAGCGATCGGAAAATATTGTTACAGGAAGAAAGGAATTAACAGAAAATTAAATTTTTATTAATGAGTAAAAGTGGAAAAATTAGTCAATTACACCTGATCATATAATCAGTATATATACACGTTGAAAAGAGCTGAACTAAGAAAAGCGTGAAAACTAAAATACAACTCTAATACAAAAACAATGAAAATTACAACTTCAGTCCCTATACTAAAATCAAATTACAAACTCTATCAGAAATATGGTACCTAATAGTCCCCCTCAAGCTGGACAATACAAATCTTTGAGGGACAGCTTGGACTTGATAAATTCGAAAGGTGGACGAGGCAATGCTTTAGTGAAGATGTCTGCAAGTTGCAGACTAGTTCTTATAGGGAGTATCTTGATGGTTCCTCTTGAGACATGCTCCCTAATGAAGTGTACATCCACTTCAATATGTTTAGTCTTTGCATGGAAGATTGGATTGGAGGCTAAGTCTATTGCTGACTTATTATCACAGTAGATAACAGGGGACTGTTGCAAAGGAAATTGAAAATCTTTAAGTAAACCTTGAATCCAGATCAAATCACTAGTAATGTAGGATAAGGCTCTATATTCTGCTTCTGCAGAAGATTTTGACACAGTGGGTTGGCGCTTTGATTTCCAAGCAACAAGTGAGCCTCCTATAAAGGAGCAATATCCTGTGGTTGATTTCCTGGAATCAAGGCAAGAAGCCCAGTCAGAATCACAAAAAGCAGTAAGAATAAGAGGTTCATTCCTTTTATAAAAGAGCCCTTGACCAGGAGAGCTTTTCAAATATTTAAGGAGTTGATGAGCAGCATGCATGTGTGCATCAGTAGGTTGAGAAAGGAATTGGCTTAATTTGTGGACAGTGAATGTGATATCTGGTCTGGTGATTGTAAGATATATCAAACGGCCTATAAGTCTTCTATAAGAAGAGGGGTCAGAAAGAAGATCAGTGGAGTCAGAATGCAATGGTAATTTTGGATCCATGGGAATAAAGGAAGGTTTGGCTGCCAGGTATCCAGTGTCATGCAAAAGTTGGAGGGTATATTGCCTTTGAGAGAGAACCAATCCAAGGTTAGAATATGCTAGTTCAATGCCAAGAAAAAATTTTAATTTGCCAATGTCCCTAAGTTTAAAATGATTTTGCAAGGAAGATTTAGTAGATTCTATCAATGCCAAATTTGGACCAGCCAAGATTATATCATCAACATAAACTAAAAGAGCAAGGAAATGCATACCTGATCCTTTAGTAAACAAAGAATAATCATGTTTAGATTGAGTGAAACCAAGAGTGCAAAGAACCTCAGTTAGTTTGAAATTCCACTGCCTACTAGCTTGTTTTAGACCATAGATTGACTTATTTAACCTGCAAACCAGCTTAGTACTAGAAGATATAGAAGGTAAAGAGGAAGAATCAAAACCTTTAGGTATATCCATATATACCTCCTCAAGTAAATCACCATTTAAAAAAGCATTATTAATATCTAATTGATGTAAAATCCAGTTTTGAGAAGCAGCAACAGACAAAAGAAGTCTCACAGTAATCATTTTTGCAACCGGAGAGAAAGTACTAGTGAAATCAACACCTTCTTTTTGGGTGAAACCCTTAGCTACAAGTCTGGCTTTATATCTATCTATGGTTCCATCTGGTTTTCTTTTGGCCTTGAAAACCCATTTGCAGCCTATTGGCTTTTTAGAGGAAGGGAGAGGTACAATAGACCAAGTGTTGTTAGTTTTCATAGCTAGGAGTTCATCTTGAATAGCTTGGACCCAATGAGGATTAAGAATGGCCTGTTTATAAGATTGTGGTTCAAAGTGAGAATCCAAGTTAGCAATGAAAGATTGAAAGGAGAGAGATGTGTTAGAAGGGCTATATTGACCAGAAATAGGATATTTAGTTGTGACAGAAAGATTACAAAGGTAATCTTTAAGATAAGAGGGTTTGTTGGAGATTCGTGAAGATTTCCTTGGTTGATCAGGATTATTATATGTGGAAATGGATGGAGTAGGAGTGGGAATGGTGGGGGGTTCCAGAGTGGATGAAGTGGTGGGTGGAGGGTGAGGTAAAGAAGTATCAAGAGGTAGGTTAGAGGCTGGAAAAAGTCTCCCATCATTAGGAGAAGAGGAGGGGGGAATATGCTCAAAATTCTCGAAAGGAAAAATTGATTCCTGAAAAGTTACATTTCTTGAAAAGAATATCTTGTGAGAAGTCAAGTCATACAGTTTATAGCCTTTTATACCAGTTTGATATCCAAGAAAAACACTTTTAACAGCCCTTGGATCAAATTTAGTTCTATGTCTTAGAAGGGTGGAAGCATAAGCAAGGCAACCGAAAACCTTAAGGTGATCAAGGTCAGGAAGCTTGTTATAAAGAATAGAAAAAGGAGAAGAGTTATTAAGTAGGATAGATGGAAGTCTATTGATAAGATAGACAGCAGTAGAGATGGATTCACACCAAAAGGTTATAGGCAGAGATGATTGGAAAACAAGAGATCTAGCAACATTGAGGATGTGTTGATGCTTCCTCTCAACTATGGAGTTCTGTTGGGGTGTTTCAACACAAGAGAGCTGATGTGTAATCCCTAGGTCCAGAAAAAGGGATTTAAAGAGCAACTCTTGAGCATTGTCAGTCCTAAAAGTCTTGATAGTAATTCCAAACTGATTTTGAACCATTGTGATGAATCTAGGAATGGCTTTACTAGCTTCAGATTTATGTGAAATCAAATATATCCAAGTAAACCTACTATGATCATCCACAAGTGTAATGAAATATCTATATCCCCTATAGGACTGAACATGAAAGGGCCCCCAAATGTCACAATGAACAATATCAAATAAATGAGAAGCAATGTGATTATGATTATTGAAAGGTAATTTCTTTTGTTTAGCTAAAGGACATATATTGCAAGGAATGTTACTAAGCGATGTAGGCACAGAAATATTAAGAGAATGTTTCATTGCATGCAACTTTTTACCAGAAGGGTGTCCAAGTCTTAAATGCCACAAATCAACAATGCTACTATTACAAGAAATTGAAGAATGAACAACAGAAGGAACAACATTAATGAAATACAGTCCATGAGCAAAATCACCCTTGCCAATCATTTTCAGGGAGGTCATGTCCTGTATGAAAAAGTTCAAGGGTGAGAAAGTAATTGTGCAATGAGACTGATGAAGTAAGGCACCTACAGAAATCAAATTGAATCTGAAAGAAGGTACAAAGAGAACATCATGTAGAGTGATAGTAGGACTAATATTGACATGACCCATCTTATTAACTAAAAAGGAAGCATTATTGGGGAGTGTTACAGAAACATTAGAGCAAGGGGTAATAGAATGCATAAGGGAAATGTTATTGCATATATGGTTAGTCGCTCCAGAATCCAGAAGCCAAGTATTAATGTCAAATATAAAGTCAAGATTAGATGAAGAAGAGCATATACCTGTTGTAGAAGTGACATTAAAAGATGCAGTGTTAGAAGTCTGACCAGATGGCAAGTGAGCAGCCAAAAGAGATGCTAGATTGTTGTATTGATCAGAGGAGAGTCCTTGAAAGAAGCCTTGCAAATTTTGAGGTGGTAGTGAAGGAACTGATGAAGAAATATTGTTGGTACTCTGAAATGATTGTGGTGGCCTTTGAAAATTTTGAAATGGCCTCTGAAAGTTGGGTCGGTACCCAGGTGGAAACCCATGCAATTTGTAACAAGTATCCTTAGTATGACCAGGAAGATTGCAATGGAGACAATATGGTCTTTCTTTTCTCTTAAAAGCAGTGTTTGAAGGTGGTCTTGAGCCAGAATTAAGGGGCATATTTGCATTAGGTGTATACTGGCGAGGGGGGTAAGTGCTAAGGGGGTTTTTGCTAATGGCTGAGACAGTGTTTGGTGGTGGGGTGGAAAGACATGAAGAGGTATTAAAAGCTAAAGAAGTAGGAGGAACAGAATCATTTGAGGAATTATTGAGTGACTTATGAGCCTCTTCTTGAGAAATCAGACTGAATGCTTTAGATAAAGAAGGCAAAGGATCCATTAAAAGCAATTGAGTACAGGCATTAGAATAAGACTCATTCAATCCCATCAAGAACTTCATGCATTGTTCATGATCAAAGTATTCTTCTAATAGAGCATGTTTAGGGCAAGTACAAGTACAAGAAACACAACTACATAAGGGAGTAAAATTTCCTAATTCTTCCCATAAAACCTTCAACTGAGTAAAATATTGAGTGAGTGTAAGTGTACCTTGATGCAATTGCATCAAGTCTCTGCGTAGCTGAAAAATTCTAGGACCACTTGATTGTTTAAATCTTTCATATAGATCTTTCCAGATTCCAGCAGCAGTGCTTTTGTAAAGGATACTCTGAGTTATATCCGGTGAGACCGAATTCAAGATCCAAGAGATTACAATATCATTGTTCCTATCCCAGGCTTCTATTAAAGCATCATTTCCAGTAGGTCTAATTAATTTGCCATTTACAAAACCAATCTTGTTCTTTGCGGATAAAGCAATTGACATGGCTCTATGCCAAGATTGAAAATTATGATCTGTAAGAACTTGATTGACTAAATTGAGACCGGGATTATCAGAAGGATGGATGTAGAAAGGACTGCGTGGATCATCCAAATTAGGAGATGAGGAAGAGGAGGAAGAGATTGTAGTTTGAGTGAAAGAGGGATCTGAAGACATACTCGGTAGGAAGAATTAGGAAAAATAGATGAGAAATTGAAAGAGAGAGCAGCGGAAATTGATTTAGATCTTTAAGGAAAACCTGCTGATACCATGTTAGGAGGTGAAATCCTCCATTACCGACTGATATTCGCCGGAAAGCGATCGGAAAATATTGTTACAGGAAGAAAGGAATTAACAGAAAATTAAATTTTTATTAATGAGTAAAAGTGGAAAAATTAGTCAATTACACCTGATCATATAATCAGTATATATACACGTTGAAAAGAGCTGAACTAAGAAAAGCGTGAAAACTAAAATACAACTCTAATACAAAAACAATGAAAATTACAACTTCAGTCCCTATACTAAAATCAAATTACAAACTCTATCAGAAATATGGTACCTAATAGAAGCTCACATATTGTCTTTAGTCTTTTTTCAGCTATGCTCTGGAAAGTTATATTAGTTTTGCTGGTTGGATTTCTTGCGTGGGCATATCAGGCATTTTGCCCTCCACAACCCAAAATATGTGGTTCCCCTGGTGGTCCAGCCATCGAAGCACCAAGAATTAAGCTTAGAGATGGAAGATACTTGGCCTACAAAGAACACGGAGTCCCCAAAGCGACTGCTAATTACAAGATCATCTTGGTTCATGGCTTTGGCGAAAGTAGACACAAGGCCCATCTTACTACATCGGTACTTTAGTAACTGATTCTTGAATCTTAAGAATTTTTTTTCGGAACTTACCAATCTTTGACAAATTAATAACATTTCAGGAATTGGTCGAGAAACTGAGAATACACTTTGTATCGTTTGATAGACCAGGTTACGGAGAGAGTGATCCTGACCCAAAACGAACCATAGAAAGCACAGCACTAGATATAGAAGAGCTCGGTGAGCAATTAGAACTTGGTCCCAAATTTTATATCATCGGATATTCCATGGGAGGACAAGTGGTATGGGGATGCCTCAAGTACATCTCTCATAGGTATTTTTTTATATTTTTTTATATTTTTTTTTGCTCACAGGTAAAATTAGATGCATCAGTTGTTTCTATTAAGTTCACTTTGAATTTCTCTACAATATTTATCTATCTAGACAATGTACTATTAACATTGCAATTAAGTGAGATCATGGATCAAAATTTCGATTCGAATGTATGTTTCGGTCAGTCAAATATTTGAAACTTTTCGAGATTATTCGGAAATGTTTCGGAAACACTAAGGAAAATTTGTAAAAAAAGTTACTAAATTTAGAAAAATAACAGAGTTTAAGGCAAATAAATAGTTTCGGAATTACATCTTGTTTTCGTTTCGCATGATTCAAAAACGGAAACTTTTCGATGTTTTCGACGGAAAATATGGAAATTTTGTTCCATGAGTGAGATAAACTATTTAAGGTACATGGAGAAAACAAACTTGAAAATTAATTTCTCGATTTCTACATTTCCTAGCGTTTGTTAGTAGAGTTTGTTCACTTAGAAAATGATGACAGGCTGGCAGGAGCAACATTGATTGCTCCAGTTATAAATTACTGGTGGTCTGGTTTTCCTGGAAATTTAGCTAAAGAAGCATATAATCAACAATACCTCCAAGATCAATGGGCATTACGAGTGGCACACTATGCACCGTGGCTCATTTACTGGTGGAACACTCAGAAATGGTTTCCTGGCTCAAGTGTTCAAGCTGGAAGAGCGAACTATACTGCCCCGGATCTTCAAGTTCTTTCACATCCAACTATGAGACTGCGTAGCAGGGTACGCGTTTTTTGAAATCTTGTATCAAACTAGTAATATATATGCCAATATATATCCATCCTTGAAGTTGAAATGGGCTTTTCATAATAAGAAAGAATATCAAATAGTGTAATTTCATCGGTGTATTGCATGTTGATGTTCGTTTATTAATTATAGGAGTATGCTACACAGCAGGGAGTACACGAGTCCCTTCACCGTGATATTATGGTTGGATTCGGACATTGGGAGTTTGATCCTATGAATATTGAGAATCCCTTTGTTGAGCGTGAATTAGGTTCTGTTCATTTGTGGCAAGGTGTTGAGGATGGACTCGTGCCCGTTATGCTGCAGCGCTACATCGCTGAGAAGCTTCCATGGATACACTACCATGAGTTGCCGAATGCTGGACATTTGTTTGCCCATGTTGATACTAGTGCCAAAGATGCTATTTTGAAGACACTATTATCTGAGGATAATAAGTGATTATAAAAGTAAATTATATGTACTATATACAATTATAAACTGTCATGTTTTGAATAATAGAGACAATTATAAGCTTAAGTATGACTTGCCCTAACTAGTTTTTACTAATAGCAATAGTTTTTTGGTTTGCTTTTCTTACAAGGGGTATTTTTGCATTTTTCTCCAAATATATATGTTTGTACCGAAAAAATCACCATCGATTAAACGAGGAGTATCAGCTCGATGAAGGGCTGAAAAACGGTAATGGGCCGAACCGAGCCAAGTGAATTGGATCAGGATCGGATCCACTCTGATCCGAAAATCAATCCGACCGAAATTAAACGGGTCACAAGCCCAATTTGAGATACAGCCCAATTGTTATAATTAATTAATTTTGGCTAAGTGTAAATTAATTAATGACTAAATTAATTAATTTATGGGCCTGGGTCAATTAATCAATAAAGTCAAGTGATGGATAAAAGCGGACGAGCCCAATGAGCCCAATAAAATATATTGGCTATTATGAATTAATTAATTAATTAAGTTTATTAGTTAATTAATTGGGCCGAGTATTATTAATTGGCCCATATAATTAACAAGTGCCAAAATAAGTAATTAATTGAATAATTAATTACAATTAAGAAATAAAGTTAAATGGCCCAATTATCAGGCCAACTAATCCGAAATGGCCCAAAATGACATGGCCCAGCCGATTAAATCGGCCCAGTGATCCAAATGGCCCATACGAAATTTAATTAAATGATGGTCATTTAATTAAATAGATAAGACCAATTAGTTAGGAAGTGGCCACATAAATCTCTCTAACCAAAAGAGATGGATTAAAACACAATCACTTCCTAATTTATCTCAAGTTGGTTACTACGTTAAAGCTGAATTTCAAATGGGCAGAACAACACGTTTCTTCTCCAACAACTACCATTAACATTAATTTTCAGCAAGCAAGAAGAAGAAAACCACCTTCAAAGTAGTGGAGATAGTGGAGGAATTCAAAAGTAGTGGAGAAAGTGGGAGATAGGCCATCAATTGAGCAGTTTTTCGGCCATCAGCTCATCAGTTTCCACCTATAAATACTGCAGGACAGCCATACGCGCAAGACACACACACAACTCAATCAACAAAATTTTCAGTCTACACTGATCGGCTCAACGCCTCACTGGAAGTCCAGCGCACCGCTGCTTCTCTCGTTAGCAAACACCTGTTAATCCCTTGATATCAACCGTCCCTCCTCAACCACCAGCGACTCCTGACCGCCTGAAGCCTTGCCGCCGCCGCCGCCGTCAGAACGCTGCCTCGAGCGAAACCCCTTGATAGCAAGCAGATAACACGTTGTTTCTGTCAAGTTACCAGCCTGCCAACTCCTTGATATCAGTCTGTCCCTCCTCAGCCACCAGCTATCCCTGACCGCCTGAAGTCCTGCCGCCGTCTTCCACCGTCAGCTGAAGCTGTCTCGAGCGAAACCACTCGATATCAACCAAGTAGCAAGTTGTTAACCGTCATGTAAGTGCCCACGTATTTATATGACAAACTCATTGAGTAGCCATCTGCCTGATGAGCTCGTCGTCAAGTAGCCATCTGCTTGACGGCTATCGATCGAGTAGCCATCTGCTCCGTCGATGCCCTTTTCAGTGGTCACCCGCTGATTAGGAGCCCGATTGGTGGTCATCCATCGAGGTTTGGCGAACCATTGACGGTGGTCTTCCGTCGTCAATGTTACTTTCTGTCAACAAGCTGTTCTATCATGCATTATCAGCTCATCGGCGGGTTTACCTGCCGATCAAGGAGTCAATTTTCAGAACTTACTAGACTAATCAACTCATCTGGCAGATCGTGCCAAAACAGGAGACTTCATCGTTTTGCATATTTTTGTAGTATTTGTATAACGGGGAACTTATTGATTTTCTTGTAATATTAATGGAAGTAGTTTGGTTCGCATCTCTTGATTTATTTTACTGAAGTATGCTTTACGTCAACGGATTTTCATTTATATGTCGTTTTTTGTCAAGATTATGTCTTCTGTCAAGGTGAATGTTTAAACTGATTGATCGTCAAGTCATTTGTTGATTTACAAATTCGCTGATATGTTGAGCAGGCCATCGATTGGTCATGAGTTTTTGGCATTTATGAGAGGTTTTCATAAATTATTTAAGCCTTGCGGCCAAGCAGGCATAGAAAAGAATTAGGGGTAGTGTTTGCCTACTCTGTCACAATCGTTTAGAAGTCAGCCTTATCAGGACAACTTATCTCAATATAAATATGTCTTTATCAGGACACTTATGTTATTATTACACTGATATCAACATGTCCATTTTCAAATCGTTATGTTTGCACGCACAAACATTGGCACGCCCGCATTTATTTTACATCATATCGAGGCATTTTACATCGAGCTATTGGCTCGTCGAGGCATCTGCTGACAGGTTTACAACAAACAATGTTTTGTCACGCCTCGATGCCAAACATCCCTCGATGTCAGCTCCTCGATGCCAAGCATCCCTTGATGTCAGTTTTATCGCAAACAATATGATGGCACTTCTTGATGCCAAGGGTTGCTCGATGTCGAGGTGCCCTCGCTGTCAAAATTAACGCAAACAATATTTTGGCACGCCCAGTGGGACATGCAAATCTTTCTGTAAAAAACTCACTAGCCACAAAATAACTTGGCTCGGCGAGACTTGAAAATTTTTCTATGAATTATTTGCCAAAAAACGATTATCAGCCAAGTACCATTGTGGCTAGCTGACACTTGATAATCTCTTTGCCAAACAGTCAATCAGTTGATACTAAGTGGTTATTCTTTTGTTGTCATCAGATGATACCACAGATACCAAGAAAGACTCGATCAACCTTGACGAGGACACGTTCTGACCTAACATATACTCTGGAAAATCTATCAACGGTTCCGCTAACTATGGAAGGGACCGACAAAATCGAGGAACTGACTGCAGAGGTTCGCAACTTCACCAGGGACCTTGAGACCAAACATGAAGAATGGTCTAACGTTGTCAGGAAAACATGCTAGACTCGGCCACTGCTGCTAGTCAGGCCAATACGGAAGCCAGCAACATTGTAAATAACTCCCTGATGCACTTGGAAGCAAAGATGACATCACTCACAGAGAGCATCAATGCTCTCGCCAACAGCATACAAGCGCAGGCCTGGACTGGTCCGCAGAGGACTGCCGTCGACAAAGGCAAAGGCCCCGCAATCCAGACCGGGGGAAGTTCATCGAGGGATGAGACGCCTTACAAACAAGGCAACGGACAATCTAATGTCCCAGACAGGAGATGAAACACCTCCAAAGCAAGGAACAATCGTCTAGACTCGGGGGGCAGGTCCGAAGAGGACCCATCAGAGGCCGTCGGATACGGCCGAGAAGGACATTAGGGCAATTCATTGGCCTATGACAGGACTATTCATCGAGCTGCAGAGTGTCCAGAAGACCTCTTGACGGTAAATTAAGCTGAGGAGATGTTTGTCAGGAGACAGGGAAACAGGGCATCGAGGTATAATAAGCCTCACCCCGAATACATCGATCAAGTGCCGTTTCCATTGAACTACAGGCCGCCGAACTTTACTTTGTTTTCGGGCGAAGGATCACAATCTGCCACAGAGCATCTGGCTCGATTCTCCTTAAAATATGGCAACATTACTAACGAGTTGAAACTGAAACTGTTCCCCAACTCCCTGACAGGAATGGCGTTCCATTGGTACGCCAATTTGAAGCCTGGATCGGTCCCTGACTGGCCATCCATGGAGAAGGTTTTCGTAATGAACCACTATCAGGCCCCGCTCGAAGTATCTGTCATCGAGCTATCAAACATGAGACAACTGACATGACAGACTGTCGAAGAGTATATGAAGAAATTCATCAGAGCCAAAGGTTTCTGCGCCATCCCGTTGTCGGAAAAGGAATGCATCAAGATTGCCATCCATGGCATGCATTTTGAATTGAGAAAGATCATGATGGCGCAGTACCACGAAGACCTGTTTGAGTTGACCGATCATGCGGTCCGATATAAACGAGTGCTAAGAGATGAGAACAGCCGATAGCCCAGAGGAAATTATTATCAAGTGGGTATGGCTGATTCCAGCGAGGAACAGATTAATCAGGTCAGTCGACCGATTGAGCAGCAAGGTATCGTGATCGGATTGGCGAAAATGGTCTGCCCCAAGAACACCGTCTGTCCAGCCCTCGCCAAACCGAAAGAACCTCAGCCTACCATCAAGGTGCCAAATAACTTGGTACGTCGAGATGCTGAGTACAAGATTGACAGGGAAAGACGTTATTCCTTTGATGTCTCAAAAATAGAGGCCATATTCGATCAGCTGTTGGCCGACAAGATCCTACGACTCAAAGGGGATCACGTGATTCTATCGTCGATGAAGATAGCAGGTAAAAAATATTGTAAATATCATGATGTATGGACTCACTCGACAAACGAATGTCTAGTGTTCAGGTGGATGGTGCAGGATCACCTCGACGAGGGCATCTTGAGATTTGCCCCGGATTAGAAAATTACAAAGCCGATGACGGTTGACACCAATCATTTCCAACAAAACGAGGTAGGAATAAATGTGATAATGGTCACGGATCCGTCAACTGGTGAGAAATTATATGTTGATGAAGAGCTAGATTACTCGCCGATAAGCAGGGAAATGGGTTTGTGTGCGAGATGCCAAACTGAGTTGGCAACATTTCCGTTGTTCATCAACCCAGCAATATATGGCCCATACATGCCTTGGCCAGGTGCAATGCCGTCAGGGTATCCGTATCAAATGATGCCGTAACCGCAGGCAACACCCCAAACAGCGCCGCCACCACAAGCGGTACCACCACCTCGACCGATGGGACCATGTCCGATCCTGGCTCCAATTGAATACACAGAATATGCAACATTAACGGCGGAACAACGCCGAGAACAGGCTAAGACCAGAATGCCTCGACGACATCAGTAAGGCACTAGCCGTAGCAGCAGAATCAGGGAGAGATTCCCTGATAAAACACCAACCAGGCAGGTCAGATCGACCGCCAGTCGCAAAGACAGGACACATGGTCCGTCGCCGAAAACTACACCGCCAGGCTCATCAAGACCGCGAACTGTTCATACTCCTGCTGATACGCAGGTCGATCGATGGGTACCCGTCAGGCATCCGAAGTTCTCTGGAGATCGAAGGGTCGATCAGATGACCCCGAACACAGTATAGGCGTTACTTACGCCAACGGAAAGAGTTGGAAATTGCTATGGGAAAGCCCCGATGAAAGAATCAGCAAAGAGACCACCGTCAAGGGAACTAAAACTGAAACAGGGAACGAGTGAGGCCAAGGGCTCGACACAAATGGACACTTCCAAATGGACCCCAGGGAAAGCTAAATTTGGCACTATCGATTTGGAAGAAGATGACTTATTGGCTGACGAGGAAGACGGCAATGATCTCAAGGCAAAACTTGCCAAGATTTTCGACGACAAAGGCAATAAGGAAAACGAGGCCAAACCTGGCCAAGCTGTCGAGGCCAAATCTGGCCAGGAAGTCGAGGCCAAATCTGGCCAGGAAGTCGAGAAACAGGAGGTTGAAAAACAACCCATCGAGAAAGAAACAAATGAAGTGGAAACAAAGGCAGTGGAAGATGCTGCCATCAGTCAGCCGACGAACGGCTCGACAGTGATGGAATGCAACGTCGTCGATTCTGAACTTATTGAGTTCGTCAATGAGGAACTGGAGTATTTCACTGATGGCTTTTGGGACGAGGGAATGCCAGTGGTACAAATGGCAGAAGACTTAGAACTGCTATCGGTCGATGACGAGAAAGAGACCGATCGGGACAGGAAAGTCGAAAGTATATTCCAGAAGTCACCATCCTTCATGACCAGACACATCAGGCCATTATACGTATCAGGGCACATCGACGGAAAACCCATCGACAGAATGCTGGTCGACAACGGGGCAGCCGTCAACGTAATGCCATCATCAACGATGTACAAGCTGGGTAAGGTCAGCGAGGACTTGATGGAGACTAAGGTGATCGTCAGCAATTTCACAGGGGGAAAGGCTGACACATTAGGAATCTTGCCTGTCGAGGTAAAGATTGGAAAGACCAGCCTGAAAATCGCTTTATTCGTGGTAGATGCTGCCACATCCTACAACGCCTTGCTGAGAAGGGACTGGATTCATTCAGCCCTATGTGTACCGTCCTCTCTGCATCAATGTCTTTTAATTTGGGGAGATGCCCCTGAACCCGAGATCATAATGGCCGACAACAGGCCTTTTACCGCAAAGATCAACGCCGTCTAGGCGACGTACTATCGAGACGATGTAGGACCTTACAGATTCATCGGGCAGGATAAATACGGACGACCAAAAGAAGTCACTTCGAGCAAGAAGTTGACGCAACTTGAAATGGCTTGTTTAGCCAAAGAGCTAAGTCGGACTTGCAACGTCAAGGAAGAAGGGCCACGCGAACAGCACTGTCAGTCCTGATGAACTGTCCTGATGACGAGGTACCATCGGCCTATAAGGCCGACGGACTGGAAATCGATGAGATCGTTGTTATCGGGCCAGAGCAAGAAGCATGTGCCGATTTGATTCGAAGGTTTCGAGCCTACGTGGCCGAATGTTATACAGGAGATCTCTTTTTCGAGGGAGAAACGCCAACAACAGATGGCGATGAAATTCAGTTAGAGGAATTAGCAACGGCGCCATCCAAGCTCGATGATATCAAGATCCAAGTTTAGGACCCTGTCATCGAGATTGAGTTAGGTACCGAAGGTGATCACAGGCCAACTTACATCAGCCCATTGCTTGATGATGGCCAGAAGGATCGATTGATACAGGTGTTGAAGGAATACAAGGACTGTTTTGCCTGGAATTACGACGAGATGCCAGGATTGAGCAGGGAATTGGTAGAACACCGTATTCCAATACTTGAAGGGTACTTGCCCCGGAAACAGCCCCTGAGAAGGATGTCCGTCGAGGTCTGCAGACTGATCAGGGAGGAGATTGAAAAATTATTGAAGGCCAGTTTCATCGAGGTGGCCCGATATCCGGAGTGGGTAGCAAATGTAGTTCATGTGATGAAGAAAAACGGGAAGATCAGGATATGCATCGATTTCAGGACCTGAATCTTGCATCTCCTAAAGACGAATACCCGATGCCAATGGCGGACATGTTAATCGATGTTGTCGCTGGCAATATGTTCCTGTTAGCCGTCGACGGAAGTGCAGGTTATAATCAGATCTTTGTGGCTGTTGACGACATACCAAAGTTGACTTTTCAATGTCCCGGTAGAATAGGCACCTTCCAATGGAAAGTGATGTCATTCGGACTCAAAAACGCCGGAGCCACTTATCAACGAGCCATGAACTGCATTTTCAGTGAGTACATCGATGACTTTGTTAAAATTTACAGCGATGATATCATTATCAAATCGGCTAGTTATGATGAACATCTAACAAATTTGGCGAAGTCATTTGCCAAAATGAGAAAACATAAATTAAAGCTTAATCCCTTGAAGTGTGTTTTTGCAGTTGCGTCAGCCAATTTTCTTAGCTTCTTAGTGCATCGCAAGGGGATTGAGATTGACAAAAATAAGTCCAAAGCTATCCTGACAGCTAGACCTCCATCGACGAAGAAAGAATTACAACAATTCCTTGGCAAGGTCAACTTTTTACGGAGGTTCATTTCCAACTTGGCTGGAAAAACGAAGGTCTTCTCGCCTTTGTTGAAGTTGAAGGACAAAGAGGAGTTTTGCTGGCAAACGGAGCATGAGCAGGCGTTTCAGGAAATCAAGGATAAGCTGACAACGCCGCCTGTAATGATGCCGCCTGTCAAGGGGAAACCCTTGAAATTATATATATCTTCCACGGAGGACACCGTCGGCGGATTTGAACGAGCAATCTACTACTTGAGCAGACACTTGACAGAAACAGAGCAGAGGTACTCGCCGATAGAGAAGGTATGCCTTGCGTTGTTTTTCTCTTGCAAAAAATTACGTCATTATATGTTGCCTGTGAAAGTGTTAGTTATTTCTAGTATTGATGTGATAAAGTATATGATAGCTAAGTCTGTGATGAGGGGATGGATCGGTCGATGGGCCATTCAGTTGATGGAATATCAGTTGCAATACATACCGCAAAAAGCAGTCAAAGGCCAAGTATTGGCTGATTTTCTGGTTGACCATCCATGTATTAATATTGATCAAGCCGTTCTTAAAGAACTGGACTCGATGACAGTGGAGATCAAGCCATGGACATTGGCTTTCGATGGGTCTAGAACCGATAGACTATGCGGAGCAGGTATCGTTTTGATTTCTCCATCAAATGTAAAAACTAAGCTATCGATTCAATTTGACTTTGAATGTACTAACAATCAGGCCGAATATGAAGCCTCGATAATCGGACTAGAAATGCTCAGGGAGCTCGACAGTAAGTCTGTCGTCATCGTCGGGGACTCGCAGTTGGTTATCAGGCAGATACAAGGTACTTATAAATGCCGAAACCTAACACTTGACAAATATTATTTAACTGTGATGTCTTTGTTGTCGGAATTTGTTGACGTTACATGTTATCATGTGACGAGAGGAAATCCAACAGTTTGGCCCTATTGGCGACTGGTATCGATCTCCTTGATGACGTCGAGGAGTCTCACTACATCGTCAGGAGACGACAATGTCCGTCGTTCATGTATCGAGACAATATTCTGACTGTTTTGAGCGTATTTCAGGACCCTAACGACTGGAGAGAGCCGATCAGAAAATATCTGGCTGATCCGTCAGACAGAGCATCTCGACAGACGAGGCTCAGGGGAGTCAATTATGTCTTGATGGGAGACCAGTTGTTCAGAAAAAGCCACGACGGCGTGCTCTTGTTATGCGTCGATCAACAAGAATCCATGAGAATTATGATGGAAGCTCATGAAGGAATTTATGGGGCCCATCAAAACGGTCACAAGTTAGCATAGCTGCTTCGCCGATATGGTTATTACTGGCCAAAAATGGTCGGATATTGTGTACAGTTGGCAAAAGGTTGTGAGAAGTGCCAACGGTTTGGGGTGATTCAGAGGATCCCCATCGAGGAGATGAATGTCATAATCAAGCCATGGTCTTTCAGATGCTGGGCCATCGATATCATCGGGGAGATTTATCCCTCGTCTTCCAAACACCATCGATACATTATTGTGGCCACATATTACTTTACTAAGTGGGTAGAGGCCAAACCACTCAAACAGGCCAATCAGGCCGAAGTGATGAAGTTCATCAAGGACTTAATCATTCATAGGTTTGGCCTGCCACAGACCGTTGTCACTGACAGGGGACTGATGTTTGTCGGTCAGGAAATCAAAGAGTTTGCCAGATCGATGGGTTTTGAGTTGGTCCATTCAACACCATATTATGCACAAAGGAATGGCCAAGCAGAAGCTTTTAATCGAGTCCTTAAGAACATTATCTCGAAAATGATCGAGGAAAACCCAAGAGTTTGGCATTTGATGCTGTCAGAGGCATTGTGGGCTTATTGGACCAGCAAACGGACAAACACTGACACCACTCCGTACAAACTGACTTACGGACAGGATGCCGTTCTACCGATGGAAATCAACGTCCGATCATTCCGGGTGATGCAGCAAAATGAGTTGACACCCGAAGAATACATTGAGAGCATGCTCCAGCAGCTCGATGAACTCGACGAGGTCAGGGTTGCCGCGTTAGACAGAATCGAGGTACAAAAGAGGCTAGTCGCCCGATGCAACGATAAAAAGATACGCAGGAAACAGTTTGACGTCGGGGACATGGTCTGGAGCAGGGGCGGATGCTCTTGGGGACTGGGGGGGGGCCATGGTCCCCCCAGAAAATATTAAAAAAAAAAATTTATATATCTTATATTAACATTTTTTTAAGTTGCAATTCCTTGACTCTACTTTAAGTATTGACAACTTTTATTATATAAAAAGAAAAGTCTTCCACAATTTAAAAGTTACTGACACAAGGTAAGGAGAGAGAGACACAATTAATATCACTCATTTATCGGAGAGAGAGAATGGATTCAATTGGAAATTTTTGGGAGATAAAAAAAACCTAATCAATTGCACTTCACCACCATTAGTATCTGCAACTTCCAAAATTCTGTAGCAAGGGAGCAATTTTCGGCAGGTAGACGGCGCTCTTCATCTCATCACTCTGTCTCACGCCCAACCCAACAGAGAACGGCTCCACCTCACAACTCTTTGTGGAATTAGATATAATTTGTGAAATTAGGTATAAATTTTGAATTAGATATAAATTGTGATAAATAGAGATAACTTGAAAATGTGATTGACTGGTGAAAGGATTTTTCATTTATGTGATATTACTATTAGGATTTAGGTATATCATATATGATATATGTGATTAATGGGGTATATATGATTAATTGTAAAATTGATGAAAGGGGAAAACTATTTGTTTTGAAATTGTATGAATGATGTATAGAGTACCCTCATTTGTGCTTCAATGTGAGTGTAAATGAATAAAATATCTTAAAGAAAAGGAATTTTATTGCTATATATTTATACTTTATATATGTAGAAACAGGAGAATATATATAGTATAGTCATTAAGTGTCATTGTTTTTGTGTGGACACTGCCACACAGGACACTGGACAGTGTGTGTGTGAAAGTGAGTGGAGTTTCTTTAATCAATGGGTATATATTTGTGTGGACAGTGTGTATGTGAAGGTGAGTGGACTTTTTTTAGTTAATTGGCTATTAAGTTGATTGGAAAAAAAATAGGGAAATTAATAAAATTGTTATTAGTCTTGAGTTATTTGAATTGTATTTACATTATTGACAACTTGGAATCTATTTTAGTGTTTTGGGTATGTAATATTTGGATATTTAAAATTATTCTTAATTTGGAAATCAATAAGGGTGATAAACTTTTTAATTTGCTTGTTAAATTTGTTTCCTATTGTAGGAATTATTGTCCTAATGTCGACGCATCAATCCAAGCGATTAAAAACTACTACTATTGATGGATTTTTCAAGAGTGGTCGTGAAGCGCCATCAACTTCTAATGTTGATACTTCGCATGTTGATGAGCGTGGTTCTAATGGACTTTCTACTTTCGGAATCAGAGTTATGCCTAATCAAGAATTCAATAGTAATTTTTTGGAACGTGATCCAGGGAAACGTATTCCAATTTGGCAATATCCCGTTGATCAACGTGATGAAATTCGACGTGCTTACATCGGATTGGGACCATATCAGATTTATTTAGCTCAATATCCTTTTTCAAACAATGAAAAACATCATCGACGATTTCAACATTGTTGGTTTGCTCAATTCTCTTCTTGGTTAGAATATTCACCTACTAAGGATGCCGCTTATTGTTTACCATGTTATCTTTTTGCTAGTAAGGTTAATCCGAAGTTTGGGGCGAATGCATTTACGGTAGAAGGATTTCAAAATTGGAAGAAGGTAAGTAATGGAAAGAGATGTGCCTTTTTAAGTCATATGGGAGATCATTCTTCCCCACATTCACTCGCTTTAAGATCATGTGAGGATCTAATGAGTCAATCCCGACATATTGACAATGTCATGAAAACCCGATCAGAAGAACAAATATTGAATAATCGTTTGAGACTCAAAACATCAATTGACTGTGTTCGGTGGCTTGCATTTCAATCATGTCCATTTCGTGGTCATGATGAAGGGCCAACATCACGTAATCGAGGGAATTTTCTTCAGTTGGTGAACCTTATGGCAAATGGTAATGAGAAAATAAAAGCAAATGTTTTAGAGAATGCTCCTTCTTTTGCTAAGTACACGTGTCCAAAAATTCAAAAGGAGATTTTGAGTATTATTGCTTCGAAAGTGAGACACAAAATTCGTGAAGATATTGGTGATTCAAAATTCAGTATTCTTGTTGATGAAGCACGAGACGAATCTAAAAAAGAACAAATGGCTCTTATTTTGAGGTATGTCGATAAGAGTTCTATTCTCCAAGAACGTTTTTTTGATATTATAAGCGTTGAAAATACTACTTCATTGACTCTAAAAGAAGAGCTTATGACTATCTTTTCTCGACATACTTTGAATGTCGGCAACCTTCGAGGTCAAGGGTATGATGGTGCTAGCAATATGCGTGGTGAATGGAATGGATTAAAAGCATTATTTTTAAATGATTGTCCATATGCATATTATGTTCATTGTTTTGCGCATCGACTTCAACTAGCTTTAGTTGCATCCTCCAAAGATGAGAAGCCTATTTTTGAGTTTTTCGAACAACTAGATTACATTGTCAATATTGTGGGCGCTTCATGTAAGAGAAATGAACAGTTAATTAATGCACAAAAAGCTGAAATTTCTCATTTGATATCCATTAACGAACTTGAGACTGGGACGGGAGCCAATCAGATTGGAACTTTGCAACGAGCTGGAAGTACTCGTTGGAGTTCTCATTTTTCTTCGGTTTGTAGCTTAATCACCATGTATACTGCCACTGGGACTGTACTCGAAGGTATAATGGAAGAGGGAGCCAATAATTCTCAACGTGGTCAAGCTCATACTGCTTATAAGTACATGATATCTTTTGAGTTTGTTTTCATCTTACTATTGATGAAGGAGCTAATGGGGATTACCGAGATACTTTGTCAAGCTTTGCAACAAAAGTCCCAAGACATCTTAAATGCTATGCATTTAGTCTCCACGACCAAACAACTCCTTCAACAATTAAGAGAACATGGTTGGGATAATTTTTTAAATAATGTTACATCATTTTGCGAGAGTAATGGAATTGAAATTTCTGATATGAATTCCGCTTATAGTGTAGCTCGAATGGGTCGAGGAAAATCAATTCATCAGCCGCGGGAAATTAACATTACTATTGGGCATCATTTTCGTTATGATATCTTCGTGAAGGCAATAGATACTCAGTTGCAAGAGTTGAATTTCAGATTTAATGAACAAACAGTCGAACTCTTAACTTTGTGCACCGCTTTGGACCCAAGGAATTTGTACAAGTCTTTTAATGTAGATTACATTTGCACTCTTGCCGAAAAATACTACCCTGAAGATTTCACAAATCAAGAAAGAATTGTTCTGAAGTTCCAGTCGGAACATTATTATCTTGACGTGATCCGGAATCCGGATTTTCGTGAGTTGTCCACTATTGTAGCATTATGTGAAACATTAGCAAAGACGAACAAATCTCAAACATATCACTTGGTTGATAGGTTGATTCGTCTCATTTTACTTCTTCCGGTTTCAACGGCTACTACAGAACGAGCATTTTCCGCTATGAAGCTTATTAAAACTAGACTTCGAAGCAAAATGGAAGACAAGTTTCTTGGAGATTGCATGATTCTATATATTGAAAGAGAGATTGCCGAGTCTTTTAGCACAGATTCTATTGTTGATGCTTTCTATGCAAAGAAAAAACGTCGGTCACAATTGAAATGATTTGTATTTTTGTAAATGTATGTATATTTCAACTTTTGCGTGCAAAGTAATATTATTTTATCTTGATGTATTCTTTTATTATTTTATCAAGTCGTTTTGAAAAAATCGAATACACTATCTCAAAAATTATGGCCCCCCACCAAAATTGGTCTAGGTCCGCCCCTGGTCTGGAGGACTGTTTTGCCACTTCATCAACGCGAGAAAAAGTATGGCAAATGGAGCGCGACATGGCAAGGACCATATGAAATCTTTTCGATAACTCGAGGAGGGGGCTACATCTTGAAAAAGGCAGATGGGAATCTCTGTCGAGACCCCATCAATGGAAGATACTTGAAGAAGTTCAAGCCCACCCTTAGGGAATCGATGTGTCTAGAACATCAACGAGCTTTGGAACTGGAAATCGAACGGCGTCAAGAGTACTTCAATGTGCCGATCCCTCTGTAAATATAAGTTAAGTTTATTTTCAGTCTTGTTTTTATTTCCCTTTCCATTTCGTTAGACTAAGTTTTTAAAATTAATACTAGTAGTTGCATTTATTTTCAAATTTTGTTCAAATACTTCTATTTTAATTTAAATTTTTGTTTCCCCGATTTTTAAGTTTTTACATCAAGGCATTTCGTTTAAGTCTGTTGGGTTGATCCATTTTTTAGTTAAGTTTTGTTGACAAGAAAGTTGTGTTTTTGCTTGCGAAGTTGTTTGTTGAGTTGCAAAATCAATGGCTTCGATTTTTGGTACTTAGTCATAGTTGGTTTCGGTTTTGGAGAAAAACACAAGATAAACCAAGCCAAAAGAAATTCTACTAAGGAAAGGAAAACTAGTCTATGGCTATCAGGCCATTACATCAAACAAAGCAACAGAAAATAAAATAAGACCTTGTTCATCAGACCAGTCACTTGAAGAAGTGAATTTGGTTAACTGCCAAAATTTTGGCTGACTGCTAAGTCCTCGATATATTACTATAAGTTATTTGATATCGAGTTTATTCAATGTCGAGAGGCCCACTGATATCGACGTGCTGTATTAATAGGTGTCCGGATATCAAGAGATCTCTTGATATCAAAGAGATCCATAGTATCTTGATACCGAAAAGATCCATACTTGGCTGACATACAGGCTTCTACATGCTATCCTGTTAGGCTTTAAAGCTTTGGCAATCCAAAGTCTTTCTGCTGTTTCTGGAGGTAGTAAATCAACTTTTGCAAAGAAAGAAAACGCTAGTGCTCTTCTGCTAGTTGCAAGCCAGGTGACTGTTGCTTTGTTCATTTACTTCATGCTGTCATTCTCAACTTCATAAAATATCCCCTATAATCGACATGCTAGAGACGTTTATATTTCTAGTCAAATAAACCAACGTGCTTAATTTGGTTCGAAATAGAAAACCATAGCATAAATTGCAAATAATATAGTCTAATTTTGTAATAAGATATGGTTCCCCAATTTACGTTGCATTGATTTTGTAGAAAACATTGCCTGTGATGGTAGCCGTAGTAGAGCAACTTGGTGGTGCTTTGGGTGTGTCTGGCCTACTAGTTCTTCCTTGTGTAGCAGCTCACTTGAATCAGGTCATCTCACAGTTGTGCTCACTTTTCACTTTACTCCATAGCTCATTTCAGCTGACAGAGATTTTTATTTTGTAGATTATCATCGACTCCTTTCTAGTGAGTATCTGGAGAAAAAAGGAAGATGAATTCAACAGTGCAAAGGTTGCATAAAAGAATTTGTTAACACAACATCATAATCATCTCTTTCAGTTTCTCAACTTCAATTTATTTATGTTAGAACATGTATTGGTGTTTTAATGTTTGATTTTTTTGGCACTATTGAAATTTGATTTGGATTTTGAATCTGCTATTGCTTTAAGAAGTATTAGAATAACAAAACCATTAGTGACTATTCCAATACAAATAATTATGGATGACATTTAAATGTTGGAGTTTAAGCTAACAACTGATTCATAGACTTTTTTTTTTTTAAATAAAAATAATTAGGTAAAGTATAAAAAGTAGAATAGTTTGTTTATATATTTATTAGTGTGTATCTAATAGGACTCATAGGAGTCTCTTGAACTTTTAAACTAGGTAGTTCTACCGTTTGGCACAGATGTAAAATAAATGCGATTTGAAACTTGAGAAATTGAAAAGGTCTGATTAAAATTGGATTCAAAGAAAAGTCTAATTCATGATTGCAACGTGAGTTGACAATTTCTTATATATCCTAATCCTAAACCAACACATGTTGGCTCGCTCAGTTGGTAAGGAACGGGCTCCTTCCCCTCAAAAGGTTGTGAGTTCGATTCCCACTGCCGTAAGGGTTGTGTTGGTGGGCGATCTGTAAGAACCTCTGTAAGTGATCTTTGGTCCCTGAGGCATGCTTTGGCCCGTGGTGGTGACCGGAGCCGAACTCACCCAAACTTTTTTGTAAAAAAAAAAATATATATATATATATATATCCTAATCCTAGATGAAGGGAATCAAATCTTATTCCTATTCCAGGGTGGGTAGAATGTGATACTAACTTGAGATTTATAGGGTTTCAGTTATAACAATAAATATGACACGATAAGTATATTTGATGTAATTCACTTCACTGTTATGTAACCAAAAAAAAAAAAAAAGCAATGAATAATCAATTTTTCCGATTACGGCACCGTTCAAAATGTTACTAAATTTTATGCTTTTTTTTTTTTTTTTTTTTATAACCCAGGTGTACAAGCTTACACTCGACTAATCCTGGACCCTCAGAACCCTTGCCCTAGAATCCTGAAGGATGTAAATCGCAGGATGTGCCTCCACCAAGCCCCGGGTTCCCACCATACTGCTGTACACTCTGCGCACAAAGGAGTCTTCACCACAAATGACCCTTAGATAGACCCATAGAAATGCTTCCATCCAAGTTCCAGATGGGATTCGAACCCCGGCCTGGAGCAAGCCTTATGGATTATTGGTCGACCAGTTGGAGATATGCCCTGGGGGCTACTAAATTTTATGCTTATTAATGAATTATCCAAACAATGCATTCAAATAAAAATTGAATTATCCAAACAACTCATATAGCTTGTTTGGCCGTCAGGAGAGTGAAAGAAAATCGTTGAAAAAGGAAAAAAAAAAAAAAAAAAGGAAAGGAAAAGAAAAAGAAAGTCATTTTCCTCTATATTTTTTGTTGTGAGGAAAATTATTTTCTTGCAATTGTTTGGTTGTTAAGAAAGTTTAGGAACATAATATATTTGATAAATATTTTTGTTTGATTATGAATTATGTTTTCTATGTTGATAAAATATTGTATGAATAATCACATTTTCATTATATTAATTTTATTATAAATTAATTTGACGCTATTTTATATTTTTTAGTTACCAAATTTATAGTAATATTCAAAGTTAACAGGAGGTTATTGATAATTTTTTAGGTAAAAAAGTGTTTTTGCGTCATTTGATAGGGCATAATTGTTTTATGACTTGAGAATGTATTTTTTTTTTGCTATTAATAAATAAGCACAAAAAAGTTTTCTATAAAAAAAATATTATAAATAAAATATTTTGACAATTAGACAAAGTACATAGGGTGTTTTGCAATTTAATGTAAAATTTTCCCAAAGTTTTCCCGTCAAATTGATGGGAATTTTTTTTGCAGGAAAGTTGAAGGACTTTCCTGAACAATACGTGGAAGAAAACTGACTTCACTTTCAAACAATACATAACAGAAGGGATGTAATGCTCCACCAACATTTGGATTCTTAATCAATTCCCGCATTCAAGCTCTCAGGTTCTGTGTGTGTGTGTGTGTGATTATTAAGAAAATTATAGTAGTTGTGTGTGTTTTTTCTTTTTGCAAGATTTTTTGCTTTTGATGGTTCATTATGGTCTGTTTCTGTAGATTGTTGTTGTAAATTTGATAAAATTTCCGGGCTATATTGACAACGTTGGTTCTTTTTATTCTGGAGAGTGAGTTCTTGCTGAATTTGTTTTGATTGAACCATTTAGATCACGGAGATCTAGCACTTGTCATTTGTTTTCTCTACTAGCATAGAACTTTCTCTCTTCAGTTTTTTCATCAATTACCTGTACAATTGGAAGCTGCTTTAGATTATATCTTTATCTGTTTGCATGATGCTTATGTGTGTGGGAAGAAATTGTACCTTTTCTATGTCTTGTTGATGTGTGTATATGTGAAAGAACAAATAAATAGTTACTGTTTTGAATTTTTATTCTCTATATATACACATGGAAGATTTATAGATGTATATCCAAATGAGATGTGGAATGTCTATGATTCTGTGGAGTAAATTTAGTTTGTTGTGAAGAAGGAAAATTTTGGATTGGATTGCATGTAATTAAGTGAGAAGGACAAAATCATGAAATTAAGCAATTTCCAGTGTATATCATATATTGAACCTATATCCTATCCTTTGGATCTAATTTTATCAGGCTACTTGATGTAGCATTTCTTAACTTGAGTTCAATCCAAGCATTTGTGATGATCACCTATTTTATATCACTTTGATATCTTCTAAAAGTAAAATAAGCAGAGTATAACAAGAATTAGTAAGAATCAACATATGACAATCCAACAAGGAAGCTCACATATTTTCTTTAGTCTTTTTTCCAGCTATGCTCTGGAAAGTTATATTAGTTTTGCTGGTTGGATTTCTTGCGTGGGCATATCAGGCATTTTGCCCTCCACAACCCAAAATATGTGGTTCCCCTGGTGGTCCAGCCATCGAAGCACCAAGAATTAAGCTTAGAGATGGAAGATACTTGGCCTACAAAGAACACGGAGTCCCCAAAGCGACTGCTAATTACAAGATCATCTTGGTTCATGGCTTTGGCGAAAGTAGACACAAGGCCCATCTTACTACATCGGTACTTTAGTAACTGATTCTTGAATCTTAAGAATTTTTTTTCGGAACTTACCAATCTTTGACAAATTAATAACATTTCAGGAATTGGTCGAGAAACTGAGAATACACTTTGTATCGTTTGATAGACCAGGTTACGGAGAGAGTGATCCTGACCCAAAACGAACCATAGAAAGCACAGCACTAGATATAGAAGAGCTCGGTGAGCAATTAGAACTTGGTCCCAAATTTTATATCATCGGATATTCCATGGGAGGACAAGTGGTATGGGGATGCCTCAAGTACATCTCTCATAGGTATTTTTTTTATATTTTTTTATATTTTTTTTTGCTCACAGGTAAAATTAGATGCATCAGTTGTTTCTATTAAGTTCACTTTGAATTTCTCTACAATATTTATCTATCTAGACAATGTACTATTAACATTGCAATTAAGTGAGATCATGGATCAAAATTTCGATTCGAATGTATGTTTCGGTCAGTCAAATATTTGAAACTTTTCGAGATTATTCGGAAATGTTTCGGAAACACTAAGGAAAATTTGTAAAAAAAGTTACTAAATTTAGAAAAATAACAGAGTTTAAGGAAAATAAATAGTTTCGGAATTACATCTTGTTTTCGTTTCGCATGATTCAAAAACGGAAACTTTTCGATGTTTTCGACGGAAAATATGGAAATTTTGATCCATGAGTGAGATAAACTATTTAAGGTACATGGAGAAAACAAACTTGAAAATTAATTTCTCGATTTCTACATTTCCTAGCGTTTGTTAGTAGAGTTTGTTCACTTAGAAAATGATGACAGGCTGGCAGGAGCAACATTGATTGCTCCAGTTATAAATTACTGGTGGTCTGGTTTTCCTGAAAATTTAGCTAAAGAAGCATATAATCAACAATACCTCCAAGATCAATGGGCATTACGAGTGGCACACTATGCACCGTGGCTCATTTACTGGTGGAACACTCAGAAATGGTTTCCTGGCTCAAGTGTTCAAGCTGGAAGAGCGAACTATACTGCCCCGGATCTTCAAGTTCTTTCACATCCAACTATGAGACTGCGTAGCAGGGTACGCGTTTTTTGAAATCTTGTATCAAACTAGTAATATATATGCCAATATATATCCATCCTTGAAGTTGAAATGGGCTTTTCATAATAAGAAAGAATATCAAATAGTGTAATTTCATCGGTGTATTGCATGTTGATGTTCGTTTATTAATTATAGGAGTATGCTACACAGCAGGGAGTACACGAGTCCCTTCACCGTGATATTATGGTTGGATTCGGACATTGGGAGTTTGATCCTATGAATATTGAGAATCCCTTTGTTGAGCGTGAATTAGGTTCTGTTCATTTGTGGCACGGTGTTGAGGATGGACTCGTGCCCGTTATGCTGCAGCGCTACATCGCTGAGAAGCTTCCATGGATACACTACCATGAGTTGCCGAATGCTGGACATTTGTTTGCCCATGTTGATACTAGTGCCAAAGATGCTATTTTGAAGACACTATTATCTGAGGATAATAAGTGATTATAAAAGTAAATTATATGTACTATATACAATTATAAACTGTCATGTTTTGAATAATAGAGACAATTATAAGCTTAAGTATGACTTGCCCTAACTAGTTTTTACTAATAGCAATAGTTTTTTGGTTTGCTTTTCTTACAAGGGGTATTTTTGCATTTTTCTCCAAATATATATGTTTGTACCGAAAAAATCACCATCGATTAAACGAGGAGTAGCAGCTCGATGAAGGGCTGAAAAACGGTAATGGGCCGAACCGAGCCAAGTGAATTGGATCAGGATCGGACCCACTCTGATCCGAAAATCAATCCGACCGAAATTAAACGGGTCACGAGCCCAATTTGAGATACAGCCCAATTGTTATAATTAATTAATTTTGGCTAAGTGTAAATTAATTAATGACTAAATTAATTAATTTATGGGCCTGGGTCAATTAATCAATAAAGTCAAGTGATGGATAAAAGCGGACGAGCCCAATGAGCCCAATAAAATATATTGGCTATTATGAATTAATTAATTAATTAAGTTAATTAGTTAATTAATTGGGCCGAGTATTATTAATTGGCCCATATAATTAACAAGTGCCAAAATAAGTAATTAATTGAATAATTAATTACAATTAAGAAATAAAGTTAAATGGCCCAATTATCAGGCCAACTAATCCGAAATGGCCCAAAATGACATGGCCCAGCCGATTAAATCGGCCCAGTGATCCAAATGGCCCATACGAAATTTAATTAAATGATGGTCATTTAATTAAATAGATAAGACCAATTAGTTAGGAAGTGGCCACATAAATCTCTCTAACCAAAAGAGATAGATTAAAACACAATCACTTCCTAATTTATCTCAAGTTGGTTACTACGTTAAAGCTAAATTTCAAATGGGCAGAACAACACGTTTCTTCTCCAACAACTACCATTAACATTAATTTTAAGAAAACCACCTTCAAAGTAGTGGAGATAGTGGAGGAATTCAAAAGTAGTGGAGAAAGTGGGAGATAGGCCATCAATTGAGCAGTTTTTCGGCCATCAGCTCATCAGTTTCCACCTATAAATACTGCAGGACAGCCATACGCGCAAGACACACACACAACTCAATCAACAAAATTTTCAGTCTACACTGATCGGCTCAACGCCTCACCGGAAGTCCAGCGCACCGCTGCTTCTCTCGTTAGCAAACACCTGTTAATCCCTTGATATCAACCGTCCCTCCTCAACCACCAACGACTCCTGACCGCCTGAAGCCTTGCCGCCGCCGCCGCTCAAAGTCAGCCGCCGCCGCCGCCGCCAGAACGCTGCCTCGAGCGAAACCCCTTGATAGCAAGCAGATAACACGTTGTTTCTGTCAAGTTACTAGCCTGCCAACTCCTTGATATCAGTCTGTCCCTCCTCAGCCACCAGCTATCCCTGACCGCCTGAAGTCCTGCCGCCGCCGCCGCCGTCTTCCGCCGTCAGCTGAAGCTGTCTCGAGCGAAACCACTCGATATCAACCAAGTAGCAAGTTGTTAACCGTCATGTAAGTGCCCACGTATTTATATGACAAACTCATCGAGTAGCCATCTGCCTGATGAGCTCGTCGTCAAGTAGCCATCTGCTTGACGGCTATCGATCGAGTAGCCATCTGCTCCGTCGATGCCCTTTTCAGTGGTCACCCGCTGATTAGGAGCCCGATTGGTGGTCATCCATCGAGGTTTGGCGAACCATTGACGGTGGTCTTCCGTCGTCAATGTTACTTTCTGTCAACAAGCTGTTCTATCATGCATTATCAGCTCATCGGCGGGTTTACCTGCCGATCAAGGAGTCAATTTTCAGAACTTACTAGACTAATCAACTCATCTGGCAGATCGTGCCAAAACAGGAGACTTCATCGTTTTGCATATTTTTGTAGTATTTGTATAACGGGGAACTTATTGATTTTCTTGTAATATTAATGGAAGTAGTTTGGTTCGCATCTCTTGATTTATTTTACTGAAGTATGCTTTACGTCAACGGATTTTCATTTATATGTCGTTTTTTGTCAAGATTATGTCTTCTGTCAAGGTGAATGTTTAAACTGATTGATCGTCAAGTCATTTGTTGATTTACAAATTCGCTGATATGTTGAGCAGGCCATCGATTGGTCATGAGTTTTTGGCATTTAGGAGAGGTTTTCATAAATTATTTAAGCCTTGCGGCCAAGCAGGCATAGAAAAGAATTAGGGGTAGTGTTTGCCTACTCTGTCACAATCGTTTAGAAGTCAGTCTTATCAGGACAACTTATCTTAATATAAATATGTCTTTATCAGGACACTTATGTTATTATTACACTGATATCAACATGTCCATTTTCAAATCGTTATGTTTGCACGCACAAACATTGGCACGCCCGCATTTATTTTACATCATATCGAGGCATTTTACATCGAGCTATTGGCTCATCGAGGCATCTGCTGACAGGTTTACAACAAACAATGTTTTGTCACGCCTCGATGCCAAACATCCCTCGATGTCAGCTCCTCGATGCCAAGCATCCCTTGATGTCAGTTTTATCGCAAACAATATGTTGGCACTTCTTGATGCCAAGGGTTGCTCGATGTCGAGGTGCCCTCGCTGTCAAAATTAACGCAAACAATATTTTGGCACGCCCAGTGGGACATGCAAATCTTTCTGTAAAAAACTCACCAGCCACAAAATACCTTGGCTCGGCGAGACTTGAAAATTTTTCTATGAATTATTTGCCAAAAAACGATTATCAGCCAAGTACCATTGTGGCTAGCTGACACTTGATAATCTCTTTGCCAAACAGTCAATCAGTTGATACTAAGTGGTTATTCTTTTGTTGTCATCAGATGATACCACAGATACCAAGAAAGACTCGATCAACCTTGACGAGGACACGTTCTGACCTAACACATACTCTGGAAAATCTATCAACGGTTCCGCTAACTATGGAAGGGACCGACAAAATCGAGGAACTGACTGCAGAGGTTCGCAACTTCACCAGGGACCTTGAGACCAAACATGAGGAATGGTCTAACGTTGTCAGGAAAACATGCTAGACTCGGCCACTGCTGCTAGTCAGGCCAATACGGAAGCCAGCAACATTGTAAATAACTCCCTGATGCACTTGGAAGCAAAGATGACATCACTCACAGAGAGTATCAATGCTCTCGCCAACGGCATACAAGCGCAGGCCTGGACTGGTCCGCAGAGGACTGCCGTCGACAAAGGCAAAGGCCCCGCAATCCAGACCGGGGGAAGTTCATCGAGGGATGAAACGCCTTACAAACAAGGCAACGTACAATCTAATGTCCCAGACAGGAGATGAAACACCTCCAAAGCAAGGAACAATCGTCTAGACTCGGGGGGCAGGTCCGAAGAGGACCCATCAGAGGCCGTCGGATACGGCCCAGAAGGACATTAGGTCAATTCATTGGCCTATGACAGGACTATTCATCGAGCTGCAGAGTGTCCAGAAGACCTCTTGACGGTAAATCAAGCTGAGGAGATGTTTGTCAGGAGACAGGGAAACAGGGCATCGAGGTATAATAAGCCTCACCCCGAATACATCGATCAAGTGCCGTTTCCATTGAACTACAGGCCGCCGAACTTTACTTTGTTTTCGGGCGAAGGATCACAATCTGCCACAGAGCATCTGGCTCGATTCTCCTTAAAATATGGCAACATGACTAACGAGTTGAAACTGAAACTGTTCCCCAACTCCCTGACAGGAATGGCGTTCCATTGGTACGCCAATTTGAAGCCTGGATCGGTCCCTGACTGGCCATCCATGGAGAAGGTTTTCGTAATGAACCACTATCAGGCCCCGCTCGAAGTATCTGTCATCGAGCTATCAAACATGAGACAACTGACATGACAGACTGTCGAAGAGTATATGAAGAAATTCATCAGAGCCAGAGGTTTCTGCGCCATCCCGTTGTCGGAAAAGGAATGCATCAAGATTGCCATCCATGGCATGCATTTTGAATTGAGAAAGATCATGATGGCGCAGTACCACGAAGACCTGTTTGAGTTGACCGATCATGCGGTCCGATATGAACGAGTGCTAAGAGATGAGAACAGCCGATAGCCCAGAGGAAATTATTATCAAGTGGGTATGGCTGATTCCAGCGAGGAACAGATTAATCAGGTCAGTCGACCGATTGAGCAGCAAGGTATCGTGATCGGATTGGCGAAAATGGTCTGCCCCAAGAACACCGTCTGTCCAGCCCTCGCCAAACCGAAAGAACCTCAGCCTACCATCAAGGTGCCAAATAACTTGGTACGTCGAGATGTTGAGTACAAGATTGACAGGGCAAGACGTTATTCCTTTGATATCTCAAAAATAGAGGCCATATTCGATCAGCTGTTGGCCGACAAGATCCTACGACTCAAAGGGGATCACGTGATTCTATCGTCGATGAAGATAGCAGGTAAAAAATATTGTAAATATCATGATGTATGGACTCACTCGACAAACGAATGTCTAGTGTTCAGGTGGATGGTGCAGGATCACCTCGACAAATGCATCTTGAGATTTGCCCCGGATTGGAAAATTACAAAGCCGATGACGGTTGACACCAATCATTTCCAACAAAACGAGGTAGGAATAAATGTGATAATGGTCACGGATCCGTCAACTGGTGAGAAATTATATGTTGATGAAGAGCTAGATTACTCGCCGATAAGCAGGGAAATGGGTTTGTGTGCGAGATGCCAAACTGAGTTGGCAACAGTTCCGTTGTTCATCAACCCAGCAATATATGGCCCATACATGCCTTGGCCAGGTGCAATGCCGTCAGGGTATCCGTATCAAATGATGCCGTAACCGCAGGCAACACCCCAAACAGCGCCGCCACCACAAGCGGTACCACCACCTCGACCGATGGGACCATGTCCGATCCTGGCTCCGATTGAATACACAGAATATGCAACATTAACGGCGGAACAACGCCGAGAACAGGCTAAGACCAGAATGCCTCGACGACATCAGTAAGGCACTAGCCGTAGCAGCAGAATCAGGGAGAGATTCTCTGATAAAACACCAACCAGGCAGGTCAGATCGACCACCAGTCGCAAAGACAGGACACATGGTCCGTCGCCGAAAACTACACCGCCAGGCTCATCAAGACCGCGAACTGTTCATACTCCTGCTGATACGCAGGTCGATCGATGGGTACCCGTCAGGCATCCGAAGTTCTCTGGAGATCGAAGGGTCGATCAGATGACCCCGAACACAGTATAGGCGTTACTTACGCCAACGAAAAGAGTTGGAAATTGCTATGGGAAAGCCCCGATGAAAGAATCAGCAAAGAGACCACCGTCAAGGGAACTAAAACTGAAACAGGGAACGAGTGAGGCCAAGGGCTCGACACAAATGGACACTTCCAAATGGACCCCAGGGAAAGCTAAATTTGGCACTATCGATTTGGAAGAAGATGACTTATTGGCTGACGAGGAAGACGGCAATGATCTCAAGGCAAAACTTGCCAAGATTTTCGACGACAAAGACAATAAGGAAAACGAGGCCAAACCTGGCCAAGCTGTCGAGGCCAAATCTGGCCAGGAAGTCGAGGCCAAATCTGGCCAGGAAGTCGAGAAACAGGAGGTTGAAAAACAACCCATCGAGAAAGAAACAAATGAAGTGGAAACAAAGGCAGTGGAAGATGCTGCCATCAGTCAGCCGACGAACGGCTCGACAGTGATGGAATGCAACGTCGTCAATTCTGAACTTATTGAGTTCGTCAATGAGGAACTGGATTATTTCACTGATGGCTTTTGGGACGAGGGAATGCCAGTGGTACAAATGGCAGAAGACTTAGAACTGCTATCGGTCGATGACGAGAAAGAGACCGATCGGGACAGGAAAGTCGAAAGTATATTCCAGAAGTCACCATCCTTCATGACCAGACACATCAGGCCATTATACGTATCAGGGCACATCGACGGAAAACCCATCGACAGAATGTTGGTCGACAACGGGGCAGCCGTCAAAGTAATGCCATCATCAACGATGTACAAGCTGGGTAAGGTCAGCGAGGACTTGATGGAGACTAAGGTGATCGTCAGCAATTTCACAGGGGGAAAGGCTGACACATTAGGAATCTTGCCTGTCGAGGTAAAGATTGGAAAGACCAGCCTGAAAATCGCTTTATTCGTGGTAGATGCTGCCACATCCTACAACGCCTTGCTGAGAAGGGACTGGATTCATTCAGCCCTATGTGTACCGTCCTCTCTGCATCAATGTCTTTTAATTTGGGGAGATGCCCCCGAACCCGAGATCATAATGGCCGACAACAGGCCTTTTACCGCAAAGATCAACGCCGTCGAGGCGACGTACTATCGAGACGATGTAGGACCTTACAGATTCATTGGGCAGGATAAATACGGACGACCAAAAGAAGTCACTTCGAGCAAGAAGTTGACGCAACTTGAAATGGCTTGTTTAGCCAAAGAGCTAAGTCGGCTTTGCAACGTCAAGGAAGAAGGGCCACGCGAACAGCACTGTCAGTCCTGATGAACTGTCCTGATGACGAGGTACCATCGGCCTATAAGGCCGACGGACTGGAAATCGATGAGATCGTTGTTATCGGGCCAGAGCAAGAAGCATGTGCCGATTTGATTCGAAGGTTTCGAGCCTACGTGGCCGAATGTTATACAGGAGATCTCTTTTTCGATGGAGAAACGCCAACAACAGATGGCGATGAAATTCAGTTAGAGGAATTAGCAACGGCGCCATCCAAGCTCGATGATATCAAGATCCAAGTTTAGGACCCTGTCATCGAGATTGAGTTAGGTACCGAAGGTGATCACAGGCCAACTTACATCAGCGCATTGCTTGATGATGGCCAGAAGGATCGATTGATACAGGTGTTGAAGGAATACAAGGACTGTTTTGCCTGGAATTACGACGAGATGCCAGGATTGAGCAGGGAATTGGTAGAACACCGTATTCCAATACTTGAAGGGTACTTGCCCCGGAAACAGCCCCTGAGAAGGATGTCCGTCGAGGTCTGCAGACTGATCAGGGAGGAGATTGAAAAATTATTGAAGGCCAGTTTCATCGAGGTGGCCCGATATCCGGAGTGGGTAGCAAATGTAGTTCATGTGATGAAGAAAAACGGGAAGATCAGGATATGCATCGATTTCAGGACCTGAATCTTGCATCTCCTAAAGACGAATACCCGATGCCAATGGCGGACATGTTAATCGATGTTGTCGCTGGCAATATGTTCCTGTTAGCCGTCGACGGAAGTGCAGGTTATAATCAGATCTTTGTGGCTGTTGACGACATACCAAAGTTGACTTTTCAATGTCCCGGTGGAATAGGCACCTTCCAATGGAAAGTGATGTCATTCGGACTCAAAAACGCCGGAGCCACTTATCAACGAGCCATGAACTGCATTTTCAGTGAGTACATCGATGACTTTGTTAAAATTTACAGCGATGATATCATTATCAAATCGGCTAGTTATGATGAACATCTAACAAATTTGGCGAAGTCATTTGCCAAAATGAGAAAACATAAATTAAAGCTTAATCCCTTGAAGTGTGTTTTTGCAGTTGCTTCAGCCAATTTTCTTAGCTTCTTAGTGCATCGCAAGGGGATTGAGATTGACAAAAATAAGTCCAAAGCTATCCTGACAGCCAGACCTCCATCGACGAAGAAAGAATTACAACAATTCCTTGGCAAGGTCAACTTTTTACGGAGGTTCATTTCCAACTTGGCTGGAAAAACGAAGGTCTTCTCGCCTTTGTTGAAGTTGAAGGACAAAGAGGAGTTTTGCTGGCAAACGGAGCATGAGCAGGCGTTTCAGGAAATCAAGGATAAGCTAACAACGCCGCCTGTAATGATGCCGCCTGTCAAGGGGAAACCCTTGAAATTATATATATCTTCCACGGAGGACACCGTCGGCGGATTTGAACGAGCAATCTACTACTTGAGCAGACACTTGACAGAAACATAGCAGAGGTACTCGCCGATAGAGAAGGTATGCCTTGCGTTGTTTTTCTCTTGCAAAAAATTACGTCATTATATGTTGCATGTGAAAGTGTTAGTTATTTCTAGTATTGATGTGATAAAGTATATGATAGCTAAGCCTGTGATGAGGGGATGGATCGGTCGATGGGCCATCCAGTTGATGGAATATCAGTTGCAATACATACCGCAAAAAGCAGTCAAAGGCCAAGTATTGGCTGATTTTCTGGTTGACCATCCATGTATTAATATTGATCAAGCCGTTCTTAAAGAACTGGACTCGATGACAGTGGAGATCAAGCCATGGACATTGGCTTTCGATGGGTCTAGAACCGATAGACTATGCGGAGCAGGTATCGTTTTGATTTCTCCATCAAATGTAAAAACTAAGCTATCGATTCAATTTGACTTTGAATGTACTAACAATCAGGCCGAATACGAAGCCTCGATAATCGGACTAGAAATGCTCAGGGAGCTCGACAGTAAGTCTGTCGTCATCGTCGGGGACTCGCAGTTGGTTATCAGGCAGATACAAGGTACTTATAAATGCCGAAACCTAACACTTGACAAATATTATTTAACTGTGATGTCTTTGTTGTCGGAATTTGTTGACGTTACATGTTATCATGTGACGAGAGGAAATCCAACAGTTTGGCCCTATTGGCGACTGGTATCGATCTCCCTGATGACGTCGAGGAGTCTCACTACATCGTCAGGAGACGACAATGTCCGTCGTTCATGTATCGAGACAATATTCTTACTGTTTTGAGCGTATTTCAGGACCCTAACGACTGGAGAGAGCCGATCAGAAAATATCTGGCTGATCCGTCAGACAGAGCATCTCGACAGACGAGGCTCAGGGGAGTCAATTATGTCTTGATGGGAGACCAGTTGTTCAGAAAAAGCCAAGACGGCGTGCTCCTGTTATGCGTCGATCAACAAGAAGCCATGAGAATTATGATGGAAGCTCATGAAGGAATTTGTGGGGCCCATCAAAACGGTCACAGGTTAGCATGGCTGCTTCGCCGATATGGTTATTACTGGCAAAAAATGGTCGGATATTGTGTACAGTTGGCAAAAGGTTGTGAGAAGTGCCAACGGTTTGGGGTGATTCAAAGGATCCCCATCGAGGAGATGAATGTCATAATCAAGCCATGGTCTTTCAGATGCTGGGCCATCGATATCATCGGGGAGATTTATCCCTCGTCTTCCAAACACCATCGATACATTATTGTGGCCACATATTACTTTACTAAGTGGGTAGAGGCCAAACCACTCAAACAGGTCAATCAGGCCGAAGTGATGAAGTTCATCAAGGACTTAATCATTCATAGGTTTGGCCTGCCACAGACCGTTGTCACTGACAGGGGACTGATGTTTGTCGGTCAGGAAATCAAAGAGTTTGCCAGATCGATGGGTTTTGAGTTGGTCCATTCAACACCATATTATGCACAAAGGAATGGCCAAACAGAAGCTTTTAATCGAGTCCTTAAGAACATTATCTCGAAAATGATCGAGGAAAACCCAAGAGCTTGGCATTTGATGCTGTCAGAGGCATTGTGGGCTTATTGGACTAGCAAACGGACAAACACTGACACCACTCCGTACAAACTGACTTACGGACAGGATGCCGTTCTACCGATGGAAATCAACGTCCGATCATTCCGGGTGATGCAGCAAAATGAGTTGACACCCGAAGAATACATTGAGAGCATGCTCCAGCAGCTCGATGAACTCGACGAGGTCAGGGTTGCCGCGTTAGACAGAATCGAGGTACAAAAGAGGCTAGTCGCCCGATGCAACGATAAAAAGATACGCAGGAAACAGTTTGACGTCGGGGACATGGTCTGGAGGACTGTTTTGCCATTTCATCAACGCGAGAAAAAGTATGGCAAATGGAGCGCGACGTGGCAAGGACCATATGAAATCTTTTCGATAACTCGAGGAGGGGGCTACATCTTGAAAAATCCAGATGGGAATCTCTGTCGAGACCCCATCAATGGAAGATACTTGAAGAAGTTCAAGCCCACCCTTAGGGAATCGATGTGTCTAGAACATCAACGAGCTTTGGAACTGGAAATCGAACGGCGTCAAGAGTACTTCAATGTGCCGATCCCTCTGTAAATATAAGTTAAGTTTATTTTCAGTCTTGTTTTTATTTCCCTTTCCATTTCGTTAGACTAAGTTTTTAAAATTAATACTAGTAGTTGCATTTATTTTCAAATTTTGTTCACATACTTCTATTTTAATTTTAATTTTTGTTTCCCCGATTTTTAAGTTTTTACATCAAGGCATTTCGTTTAAGTCTGTTGGGTTGATCCATTTTTTAGTTAAGTTTTGTTGACAAGAAAGTTGTGTTTTTGCTTGCGAAGTTGTTTGTTGAGTTGCAAAATCAATGGCTTCGATTTTTGGTACTTAGTCATAGTTGGTTTCGGTTTTGGAGAAAAACACAAGATAAACCAAGCCAAAAGAAATTCTACTAAGGAAAGGAAAACTAGTCTATGGCTATCAGGCCATTACATCAAACAAAGCAACAGAAAATAAATAAGACCTTGTTCATCAGACCAGTCACTTGAAGAAGTGAATTTGGTTAACTGCCAAAATTTTGGCTGACTGCTAAGTCCTCGATATATTACTATAAGTTATTTGATATCGAGTTTATTCAATGTCGAGAGGCCCACTGATATCGACGTGCTGTATTAATAGGTGTCCGGATATCAAGAGATCTCTTGATATCAAAGAGATCCATAGTATCTTGATACCGAAAAGATCCATACTTGGCTGACATACAGGCTTCTACATGCTATCCTGTTAGGCTTTAATGCTCTGGCAATCCAAAGTCTTTCTGCTGTTTCTGGAGGTAGTAAATCAACTTTTGCAAAGAAAGAAAACGCTAGTGCTCTTCTGCTAGTTGCAAGCCAGGTGACTGTTGCTTTGTTCATTTACTTCATGCTGTCATTCTCAACTTCATAAAATATCCCCTATAATCGACATGCTAGGGACGTTTATATTTCTAGTCAAATAAACCAGCGTGCTTAATTTGGTTCGAAATAGAAAACCATAGCATAAATTGTAAATAATATAGTCTAATTTTGTAATAAGATATGGTTCCCCAATTTACGTTGCATTGATTTTGTAGAAAACATTGCCTGTGATGGTAGCCGTAGTCGAGCAACTTGGTGGTGCTTTGGGTGTGTCTGGCCTACTAGTTCTTCCTTGTGTAGCAGCTCACTTGAATCAGGTCATCTCACAGTTGTGCTCACTTTTCACTTTACTCCATAGCTCATTTCAGCTGACAGAGATTTTTATTTTGTAGATTATCATCGACTCCTTTCTAGTGAGTATCTGGAGAAAAAAGGAAGATGAATTCAACAGTGCAAAGGTTGCATAAAAGAATTTGTTAACACAACATCATAATCATCTCTTTCAGTTTCTCAACTTCAATTTATTTATGTTAGAACATGTATTGGTGTTTTAATGTTTGATTTTTTTGGCACTATTGAAATTTGATTTGGATTTTGAATCTGCTATTGCTTTAAGAAGTATTAGAATAACAAAACCATTAGTGACTATTCCAATATAAATAATTATGGATGACATTTAAATGTTGGAGTTTAAGCTAACAACTGATTCATAGATTTTTTTTTAAATAAAAATAATTAGGTAAAGTATAAAAAGTAGAATAGTTTGTTTATATATTTATTAGTGTGTATCTAATAGGACTCATAGGAGTCTCTTGAACTTTTAAACTAGGTAGTTCTACCGTTTGGTACAGATGTAAAATAAATGCGATTTGAAACTTGAGAAATTGAAAAGGTCTGATTAAAATTGGATTCAAAGAAAAGTCTAATTCATGGTTGCAACGTGAGTTGACAATTTCTTATATATCCTAATCCTAGACCAACACATGTTGGCTCAGTTGGTAAGGAACGGACTCCTTCCCCTCAGAAGGTTGTGAGTTCGATTCCCACTACCGACGTGATGGTTGTGTTGGGGGGCGATCTGTAAGAACCTCTGTAAGTGACCTTTGGTCCCTGAGGCATGTCCTGGCCCGTGGTAGCGACCGGAGTCGAACTCACCCAAACTTTTTGGTACCAAAAAGAAAACAAATATATATCCTAATCCTAGGTGAAGGGAATCAAATCTTATTCCTATTCCAGGGTGGGTAGAATGTGATACTAACTTGAGATTTATAGGGTTTCCAAAGTTATAACAGTAAATATGACACGATAAGTATATTTGATGTAATTCACTTCATGTTATGTAACCAAAAAAAAAAATGGAAAGCAATGAATAATCAATTTTTCCGATTACGGCACCGTTCAAAATGTTACTAAATTTTATGCTTATTAATGAATTATCCAAACAATGCATTCAAATAAAAATTGAATTATCCAAACAACTCGGAAATTGAAAGAAAATTGTTGAAAAAGAAAAGAAAAAAAGGAAAGGAAAAGAAAAAGAAAGTCATTTTCCTCTATTTTTTGGTTGTGAGGAAAATTATTTTCTTGCAATTGTTTGATTGTTAAGAAAGTTTAGGACCATAATATATTTGATAAATTTTTTTGTTTGATTATGAATTATGTTTTCTATGTTGATAAAATATTGTATGAATAATCACGTTTTTATTATATTAATTTTATTATAAATTAATTTGACGCTATTTTACATTTTTTAGTTACCAAATTTATATTAATCTTCAAAGTTAATAGGAGGTTATTGATAAATTTTTTGGTAAAAAAGTGTTTTTGCGTAATTTGATGGGGCATAATTGTTTTATGACTTGAGAATGTATTTTTTTTTTGCTATTAATAAATAAGCGCAAAGGAGTTTTCGATAAAATAAAATTATAAATAAGATATTTTGACAATTAGACAAAGTACATAGGGTGTTTTGCAATTTACTGTAAAATTTCCCCAAAGTTTTCCCGTCAAATTGATGGGAATTTTTTTGCAGGAAAGTTGAAGGACTTTCCTGAACAATACGTGGAAGAAAACTGACTTCACTTTCAAACAATACATAACAGAAGGGATGTAATGCTCCACCAACATTTGGATTCTTAATCAATTCCCGCATTCAAGCTCTCAGGTTCTGTGTGTGTGTGTGTGATTATTAAGAAAATTATAGTAGTTGACTAGTTGTGTGTGTTTTTTCTTTTTGCAAGATTTTTTGCTTGTGATGGTTCATTATGGCCTGTTTCTGTAGATTGTTGTTGTAAATTTGATAAAATTTCCAGGCTATATTGACAACTTTGGTTCTTTTTATTCTGGAGAGTGAGTTCTTGCTGAATTTGTTTTGATTGAACCATTTAGATCACGGAGACCTAGCACTTGTCATTTGTTTTCTCTACTAGCATAGAACTTTCTCTCTTCAGTTTTTTCATCAATTACCTGTACAATTGGAAGCTGCTTTAGATTATATCTTTATCTGTTTGCTTGATGCTTATGTATGTGTGGGAAATTGTACCTTTTCTATGTCTTGTTGATGTGTGTATATGTGAAAGAACAAATAAATAGTTACTGTTTTGAATTTTTATTCTCTATATATACACATGGAAGATTTATAGATGTATATCCAAATGAGATGTGGAATGTCTATTATTCCGTGGAGTATATTTAGTTTGTTGTGAAGAAGGAAAATTCATGAAATTAAGCAATTTCCAGTGTATATCATATATTGAACCTATATCCTATCCTTTGGATCTAATTTTATCAAGCTACTTGATGTAGCATTTCTTAACTTGAGTTCAATCCAAGCATTTGTGATGATCACCTATTTTATATCACTTTGATGTCTTCTAAAAGTAAAATAAGCAGAGTATAACAAGAATTAGTAAGAATCAACATATGACAATCCAACAAGGAAGCTCACATATTGTCTTTAGTCTTTTTTCCAGCTATGCTCTGGAAAGTTATATTAGTTTTGCTGGTTGGATTTCTTGCATGGGCATATCAGTCATTTTTCCCTCCACAACCCAAAATATGTGGTTCCCTTGGTGGTCCTGCCATCGAAGCACCAAGAATTAAGCTTAGAGATGGAAGATACTTGGCCTACAAAGAACACGGAGTCCCCAAGGCGACTGCAAATTACAAGATCATCTTGGTTCATGGCTTTGGAGAAAGTAGACACGATGCCCATCTTACTACATCGGTACTTTAGTAACTGATTCTTGAATCTTAAGAATTTGTTTTCGAAATTTACCAATCTTTGACAAATTAATAACATTTCAGGAATTGGTCGAGAAACTGAGAATACACTTTGTATCGTTTGATAGACCAGGTTATGGAGAGAGTGATCCTGACCCAAAACGAACCATAGAAAGCACAGCACTAGATATAGAAGAGCTCGGTGAGCAATTAGAACTTGGTCCCAAATTTTATATCATCGGTTATTCCATGGGAGGACAAGTGGTATGGGGATGCCTCAAGTACATCTCTCACAGGTAAAATTAGATGCATCAGTTGTTTTTATTAAGTTCACTTTGAATTTCTCTACAATACTTATCTATCTATTATAATGCAATTAAGTGTAATAAACTATTTAAGGTACATGGAGAAAACAAACTTGAAAATTAATTTCTCGATTTCTACATTTCCTAGCATTTGTTAGTAGAGTTTGTTCACTTAGAAAATGATGACAGGCTGGCAGGAGCAACATTGATTGCTCCAGTTATAAATTACTGGTGGTCTGGTTTTCCTGAAAATTTAGCTAAAGAAGCATATAATCAACAATACCTCCAAGATCAATGGGCATTACGAGTGGCACACTATGCACCGTGGCTCATTTACTGGTGGAACACTCAGAAATGGTTTCCTGCCTCAAGTGTTCAAGCTGGAAGAGCAAACTTTACTGCCCCGGATCTTCAAGTTCTTTCACATCAGACTATGAGACAGGGTAGCAGGGTACGCGTTATTTGAAATCTTGTATTAAACTAGTAATATATATGCCAATATATATTCATCCTTGAAGTTGAAGCGTAATTTAATCGGTGTATTGCATGTTGATGTATAGGAGTATGTTACACAGCAGGGACTACACGAGTCCCTTCACCGTGATCTTATGGTTGGATTCGGACACTGGGAGTTTGATCCTATGAATATTGAGAATCCCTTTGTTGAGCGTGGATTAGGTTCTGTTCATTTGTGGCACGGTGTTGAGGATGGACTCGTGCCCGTTATGCTGCAGCGCTACATCGCTGAGAAGCTTCCATGGATACACTACCATGAGTTGCCGAATGCTGGACATTTGTTTGCCCATGTTGATACTAGTGCCAAAGATGTTATTTTGAAGACACTATTAACTGAGGATAATAAGTGACTATAAAAGTAAATTATATGTACTATATGCAATTATAAAATTTGATGTAGGACAAGTCATACTTAAGCTTTTCCAAATTTATATATATGTTAAACTGGCAGTTTGGTTTGAATATGTATCGTCCTAAAAAGGAATGGAATCTAAAAATAAAGTTCGGTCAAATTAGAGCGAATTCAAGCCATTAATTCGATATTATATTGCCATTTAATGTACCTTCTTGTTTTCCTTCCAAAGGTAACCTTTGTGAAGTTCGATGGAAATTTTTATCTATACCGGGTTTGACCGAATCCAAAGTAATTACATGGTAAGTGTAATACACTTTCTCTGTGATTGGATGAACTCCTAGGAAAGTGATCAATCACAAAGCACAATATATTTGCTTGGTGGTTGGATGAGTTTGTTCAAACTGATTGGACAAGAATTTTCCAAGTTTGATTAGATTTAATTTCATAGTTTGACAATTTAATGAAGTTTAATATAGTGGGTGATCTTAAATGTCTGTGTTCAATTATAATTATTTTGTTTCTGTTTTTTTTTTTTTTCAATTGTATAAAATAAGATCATCTATATCTATATTATTATTATTATTATTATTATTTTATACATATAAAAGTACGAGTTCAAAAAATAGAATTTCTTGAATTTTTTGTGAAGATTAATATGCCCTTACTTAAAATTTATTTTAAATGACAAAATAGGGAAAAAAAATGAAGCATACTTCTACATAAACAGTACCACTTGAAAAAATATATCTTAGAGTTCCTTTCCCTATCGAAATTTTAAAGTTCATATAGAACCATATAAAAGCTAATTTCATGTATATGCATAGGCTAATCAACACTAGCCACCACACCGTGTCATTAGAATAATGAATATTAGTAAAGTGAATTAGTGAAGATGATAGAACATAAATCTATTTTTTTTTTTTTTTTTTTTTTGTAAATTTGATTATACTCAAAATTTCATGGAGTTCTTTTCATGGAATATGGGATCGATTAATGAAAATTGGTGAAACTGAGAAATGTCGGTTAAAATATGTGAAAATGATAAAAATTAGGGTGAAATTGGTGAACACTTGTAAAGTTGATAAATAACTTGTGAAGCCAGTAAAAAGGCGCCCAAGAAATCGATAAATACATATGGAATCACATAACATTGGGAAAAAATCGTAAAAATCAGATAAGACTGGTTAAATTAGTGAAAAACGGATGAAATCGTTAAAAACTGGTGAAATCAGTGAATAGGGGAACAAATGTAAAGTCGGTGAAGTCATGTGATATCAATGAAATATGAGGTGAAATTGGTGAAAAAATATGTAAATCAATAGAAAAACGTGTGAAATAGGTTAAAACGAGTTATATATGTAAAAAAAAAATTATAGTTTAACCGACAAAAATAGGGTAAAACCGGAAAAACAAAACAAATCGACGAAAAAAAAACAATTAATGTGGGTAACACCGATAAAAGAACGGATAGATCGAATAAAAATATATATTAAATCAATGCAAAATGAATGAAATCGATAAAATGATGTGTTAACCCGTGAAAAATTGATTAAATATGTGAAAACTAGCTTAGGTTAGTAAACAAATACATTTCAAATGATATGATATTATTTCAAATATAAATAAATAAGTAGTGTTCTTAAAATAGTGCTTTTTAAATGATAACTGCTATAATGGAATTAAATAAATAACTTTGTTACGATCTTATTTTAGAAAAGAATTTAGAAGATCTTAAGAACAAATCAATCATTATTTTATACTCCGTATTTGATTACAAAATTTAAAGTCAATATTTTTTGATGAAATAATAATTTTAATAATAATTAAATTGAATATTAGACATTCATTTGTGCTATTTTGTGACATGAAATAATTAATTTTACTATAATTTATAAAATTTACTAATAAAATTAACTAGACATGTATAATGTACGTGTGAAAGAAAAAATGCTTATGACTTAGCTAATTATGTAATTTTTCTTTGGCTAGGAAGCAAAATATAAATAAAATCCAACAATATGAAGACATGAATAACCTCGAATATAAACATTAATAAAGTTGGTGAAAAAACGTGTGAAACCAGTTAAATAAAAATTGTGAAATTCGTGAAAAACTAATGAAATTGGTGGTACTCGAATTTTCATGGAGTTCTTTTCATGGAAATAGGCGAAATAGATAAAATCAATGAAAGTCAGTTAAAACATGTGAAAATGAAAAAAAATGGGTGAAATTGGTGTACACTGGTAAAGTTGTTGAAAAATGAATGAACCTGGTAAAAATGCGCGTATAAAATTGATAATTACATTTGGAATCGAATAACTTCGGATGAAATTTGTGAAAAACAGATGAGATCTGTGATATTAGTGAAAATGGATGAAATCGTTAAAAATGAATGAAATCAGTGAATTGGGGAACAAAAGTGAAGTCTTCAAAACATGGAAATCAATTAAATATGAGGTGAAATTGGTGAATAAACATGTAAAACCGTGGGAAAACGAGTGAAAACTGTAAAAAGAAAAAAAATAGTTTAACTAACAAAAACAGGATAAAACCGGTAGAAAATGGTTTAAATTGAAAAAAATAAAAGAAATCGACGGAAAAAAAAAATAATGAAAGTAGGTTAATTTCGATAAACGAATGGGTAAATCGAAGAAAATACTATATTAAATCAATGCAAAGGTAAAAAGATGGGATAAACCCGTGAAAAGATGGATTAAACTAATTTAATTGAATAAGTGAAAAACTTTTTAGGTATTACGGTTACTTAATCCTATCCCCAATAGATTTAATAAATTGGGGTTGGATGTCCTGCACATAGATATGAGAGGACAAAAAGTTGTTCGCAAACAAATGCATTTCAAATAACAAATACACATTTAAAACAAATAATTTTAAATGAAAACTACTATGATGGATTGAAAACTAAATAATTTTGTTATGATCTTATTTTAGAAAAAAATCTACAAGATCATATGAACTAATCAATCAGTTATATTTGATTACAATAATTTAAAGACATCATTTTTATTAATTAAATTGAATATTAGTAACTAATTTGTGCTATTTTGTGATATGATAAAGTTTATTTTACTATAGTTTATAAAATTTTCTAGTTCCTTTAAATAAAAATGTAATTCTCAAAATAATTATGTCACGTAAACTGTAGACGTGGTAGTGGGCGGCATCACTATTTTTTAATAAAAAAAAGTTACGAAAAAAATAAACATTAACTACTAGTTTTAATTCTTATCTAAAACTTTAAATAAAAGATGAGTGGGCCTAGTATTTGGTAACATTCTTCGTGGCCCAAAATCTTTATTTAAACTGGTAGTTGGAGAGTCCCAACTACCAAGTACCACCTCTTTGTCCAGCTAATTTAATACAGTTACAGCAAATTCTACTCAATACTTTACCTATCTTTTCGTTTCCGTTGATGACTTGGTTTCGTTTTTTCTTTTTCAGATTTTTAAAATCTTTAATTAAATAAATAAAATCTTAAAGAAAAGTTGAAAATTAACCAAGGAAAACCTTTTGGCTTTTATTCTTCACGTCATTACCCCCGGATCATTAGATAGGAATCAAAAAATAAAGAGAGAAACATAAAAATATCAACGGTATAAACGAAGAGTTTCAAAGTAAGCATTGCACAATCTCCAACATGATTTTTGGGAGACAAAAAAAAAAAAAGAATAAATCTTCCATTTTTATACCACATATCCTAAATTTAACACCCATAAAATGAGGTTTTTTTTTTCTAGAAAAATAGATAAAATTGTCACAAATTTATTTGTTTTTCAAGTTTAGGAGATATTTTCTAGACCTTTTGGTTGAAAATACATCAAATTATTAATTTTGATAATGTGGTGGTTTTACAGTGATGACGTAGTATCTTCTAAACCACATAAGTACGGGCCGACTAGGGTGCGGCCCTATGTAACTGGCTGCATGTGCGCCCCCCCCCCCCCCCCCCCCTTAAATCGCACCACGTGGCGCGGTAACTAAGTGTCTTTTTTTGTCAAGGTTGCACCGGTGATTAAATGTCCAATCTACCATTTTCTTTTATTTTTAAATGAAAATCAAAATAATAACTTAAAATTGAAAAGTCAATTATATCCTTTTTAATTAACTTAAATTTAAAACACTTAAAACTTAATTACACAAAGACACTTATACCCTTTCACATAATAAACCTAAATTTATTTCCATGATTTAAAAACACAATTAGGGTAAAACTAAATTTCATCTTCCAAGATTAAAACAAGCCAACAAATTCGAAATTTCATGATTAAAAAAATCAATTACAAAAATTCATCTTCCACGATTAAGAATAGTAATTACAATTCAAAATTCATCTTGCACGATTAAGAAAACTAACTAGAAGTTCTTTCAAAATTTATTAATTCCACTAGATCATATATCCTATAAATCGTCGCTTCCAAAACTTACATTAACATTTTTTTTTTCAAAAATAAGTTTGTTAACTTTACGATTTTATTAATTTTACTCACATGTTGAGTTTTTAGCACTGTTCACCAGGGATGAAAATATTCGTAAGAATGAATTTATGAACTTTCTAGTAATTAATATTCATATTTATTTAGAGAGAGAATTGCAATTGTGGTACCAAACTATATAGCGATTCCAACTTGTGGTACCATAAAAAATGAAGTTGATCAATTTGGTACCGTAATTTAAGAAACTGAATCACATTTGGTACCACCGTTAAAATTGGGCGTTAACTGCTGACGTGGCAGTTAAGTTTTATTGCAGAATTGATACCATTACTTATATTGACTGACAATTATACCCCTAAATTTGCAAGTTGTCAAAATAACCCCATATCTTCAAATTTACTAATAATTTTAGTCCACATTGTTGTCCAATTTCAAAATTGACTCGTATAAAACACTTGCGGACCAATTTAGATATTTAACTTAATATATTTACATATGTATTTAACTAATATAATTTATAAATAATATTAACAAACCAAATAATATATGAACATAAATTCGATAAAATATTAATTAAATTTAAAATTTATATAATGATATGAATATATTTAATATTTATTAAAAAATTAATTATATATTATTAATAAAATAATTATAATAAAAAAAACCCTTCTTCTATCTTACACATTTTTAGTTCGACATCAATAAAATATTTAGAGTTTCATGAACGATACGATAAAAAAAACTTATATTCGTGCTTTAAAAAATAAATAAACGTGTAATTAATGTGAACCTTAACTTACTCAATTTATATTTTTTTATATATACTTTTCTTCTACTTGTTAATTTCAAATTATGATAGGTCAACACATTTAAACATTCCATCAACATATTTTTCTATGATAATTGAATAATAACAATCATATGGTACAACTATTGTTTTTTTTTTTAACAGAGGTACAACTATTGTTTTACTATCTAAGTTTTCAATTGTTTTGCACATCACTTCCTAATATTTTTAGTATATGACACGTGGTGCCCTAACGAATTCGTCATAAAAGCAAATAATATAAATGAAAATAAATCGAAAGTTAGAGCTAGCAAGTGCAAACAAAGTAATTATAGAGCAAAGTGTAAAACAACTCAAATGTGATAAATTGGTTTGCTAAAATGAGAAAAAGATTATATACTTATATAACCACATAATGTACAGCTATTGCATTAAATAATTCTCCTAATTGAACCTATAATTCAGATTTTATAGTTTGGGAAAGTTTGACTGTAATACTAATACTAATAGTGATTCAAAAGTACATCCAAATGAAACGCCGTCTATTGTTCAACAATTTTAAAATCACTTGACATCATAAAATTAGAAATCACTTTTTGTGTTGTTAAAACAAAAAAAATAAAAATTTCAAATAAGTAATTCTAAAAATTACATTGTAATTGTATATATACTTTAGTCTAATCTCTTAAATCCAAGTAGATCAGCTTTTTCATGTCGAATATGTTCAAAGCGTCCAACCGGTAATGAAAATAAAAATAAACTGTAATTTTTTTTTTGATTTGAACTTTTTTTGTCTCAATCTAATATATATATATTTTTTTCTGGTTTTTCAAAATATTTTTGAAAAGTCGTAAAAAAAATTTAATATTTATTTGGTCGAACGAAATTTTAATCCATAATTAAACCGGAAGAAACTTCAATATTACCACCTGAATCGAAAGAAGTAAATATATTTATGAAAACCATATATAGAAAAATATACAGTATATTAGTATGGCCTTATATAAGTTTGACTATAGCAAGGAAGGTGGGCGAAACGTCGCAATCGCATTAGGCGTTAGTTTTTCTATGATTTTTCTTTTTTCTTTTAGAACAATTTTTATATGAAATGTAGAAACAAATAAATAAAATGAAAAAAAAAAGGGGCAGTTCATAATCCAAAATAATCACAAATACACAAACACTCTCAGCTTCTTCCATTGTTACTGAGTTTCTAATTATTTTACATCCACATTCTTCATCTTTAGTGTTTCTTTGAGGTAAGGTACTCTTTCTCTCTCTCTCTCTACTGTGTGTGTATGTTTATTATTATTATTAATGAATCTATCTATCAATCTGTTAAATGTGTTATTTTTCTTCCTAAGGGATATTTCGTTTGTGCACTGTTTCTTGAAATTGAAGATGTTATGAATGTATCTAGGTTATGATTCTTAAAATTTTTCACTGTTTACTTGCTGTTTCTATTATCATATCATTTTCTCTTCTCATGTATTGAAAATGGTGGAATCGGAAATATGGGATTAGTTTGTCTATATGCAATTCTAAATAGAAAATGACATCTCTATTATTGTACCCATTTTCCCCGATCTTTTAAAACATAATACTATATCCCAGAAAAGAAATAATAAGCAAGAGTGAACAATTACAATTTTTTTTTAATTTTTTTTAATATCCCGGTATCCAAAATTACACTAAACTAATCCATCATGGACACTTATTGTCATTTATATTTTCAGCTATGGCTTGGAGAATTATAGTAGTTTTGTTGATTGGACTTATAGCATGGGCATATCAGTCCTTATGCCCTCCATTACCCCGACTATGTGGTTCTCCCGGTGGTCCAGCCATCGAAGCACCAAGAATCAAGCTTAGAGACGGAAGACACTTGGCCTATAAAGAGCATGGAGTCCCCAAAGAGACGGCCAATTACAAAATCATCTTAGTTCATGGCTTTGGCTTAAGTAGACACGACGCTTCTATTGCTACATCGGTATTAATTTAAAAGTCTCCTTGTTTATTCACAATAATTTTCTTATGTTTTTGGATTTTGGATTTCAAATTAGTAAAACACTAGGTAAAATATTTTTCTTGCATCAAATGTTAGAACTTTAGGCTACATTTTTTGTCCATTTTCATTTTGTTTCTCGTTTTTCCTCACTGAAATTCAAGAACCAAGCATAGCGAAGGCGTTTTTACCCAAAAATTGCATCACAAACTAATTTGTATGTTTTTGCTTTTATTTCCAGGAATTGGTCGAGAAAATGGGAATATACTTTGTGTCGTTTGATAGACCAGGTTACGGTCAGAGTGATCCTGATCCGAAACGAACCATAAAAAGCACGGCTTTAGACATAGAAGAACTTGGTGATAAGTTAGAACTTGGTTCCAAATTTTACATAATTGGATTTTCAATGGGAGGACAGGCGGTTTGGGGATGCCTCAAACACATACCTAATAGGTGAGTTTAGCCACAATAAGGCTGTGTTTGGTTCTTGATTTTTAACCAGTAGAAAGCTGTGAAAAATCATCAAATGACAGAACATTGAGCTTATTTTTTGTTCTTTTTCTTTTTCGTTGCCTTTTCCTCAATAAAATCCAAGTTCCAAAAAATTGCCTTATAGTTTCTATTGAGTTCATACCAATGGTATTACGCTCAAACCCCCTCAGGTAAATCCTAATTACAAAGACTACTCCCACGGTTTCAAAAATTACAAAACACCCCATCTCGTTTTTTACCACGACACCCTTTATGGCGTTAAGAAAAATAAACCTAGGGGTCTGAGCGTACCATAATTGCCTTTATGCTTTTCTTGTGTTTATAGAGTTAAATTTGATTACTTAGGCTTGCGGGAGCGGTGTTGATTGCACCCGTTATCAATTACTGGTGGCCTGGTTTTCCTGCAAAATTAGCTAAAGAAGCATATAATCAACAATTCCTTCAAGATCAGTGGGCATTACGAGTGGCACACCATGCACCGTGGCTCGTTTACTGGTTGAATACTCAGAAGTGGTTTCCTGCCTCGAGTGTTGCAGCTGGAAGACCTAACTTTACTCTCCCAGATCTTCAAATTCTTTCACATCCTTCTGCGAAACAACCCGGCAACATGGTACACATTTTTTTTTTCTTCATCATAAAAGATAGTTTATTCAATCTGATCAATTATGTTCCATGTTATTAATGCTTGTTTGATCAATAGGAATATGCAACACAGCAGGGGATATACGAGTCCCTTCACCGTGACATGATGATTGGATTTGGGAAATGGGATTTCGATCCTATGGATCTTGATAATAGTACCTTAGAAGGTCCAGTTCATTTGTTGCAAGGTATTGAAGATGGAATCGTGCCTGTCACACTGCAGAGGTACATTGCTAAGAAGCTTCCATGGATACACTACCATGAGTTACCCAATGCCGGACATTTGTTTGCGTATGCTGACAGTGCCAAATATGCTATCTTGACGGCACTTTTGACAGGGAAAAAGTGACTTGGGACCGAAACAACTGGAGTTATTTACATGTATTTTATTGAAAAACTTAATTGGCTCAACTTTTGCTTTTGTATTTATGATTTGTATAATTTGCTAAGTTATCAGGCATTTTGTATATGAAACTGCAGGAAACAGCTTTATGCAAAGTACCAGAATTTACATGTATAATTTGCTTTTTTAAAAGCAAAATTTGATTGGAGAATTGACAATTTTTTTTCTTTTTTATAATAGTTGATGTCAGTGTAGTTAAAGCTTGTTTCTTATTGTGATATTTACTATTTTTAGTCCCTATTTTCAGCAGATGTTAGTTCTTACATTGTAATTGTTGTGGCTACCACTGTTATTGGTTTATTGGAAAATGTGGAAATCAGTTACACCAATTTACCATTACTAATTTTTGAAATGTAACTAAAATTTATTTAAAACAAACTATTTCAGATTCAGTAAGTTTGAGTTGAATTGCCAAAAACTCGATTAATCTTAGTTCGTGTACAAATAAAGCAAAACATTGATTTGATATCCACCACATTCTTTTTTCCCAAATCAAAATGTCTTTTTGTTTTTTCACAGTTTTAGTTCATTTTTTCACTGCAGAGGTACATTGCTGAGAAGCTGCCATGGATACAGTACCAAGAGTTACCCAATGCTGGACATTTGCTTGCGTACGGTGATACTACTACCAAAGATGCTATTTTGACGACACTTTTGACTGGACAAAAATGATGTGATTTTTTGGAAAGAAAGACAGACTTGGAAGAATTGGAACTGGAATTATGTACATTTATTTTATTGAAAAACTGAATTGGCTTAGACTTTTGCTTTTGTATTCACAAATCATTTGCTAAAAATATGGTATTTTTAAGTGCTTGAGCTTTTACTTAATCTAAAGATTTTTGAAAAATTACTTAAAAATAATTGAGAATAAAAAGCTGGAGTTGTTTGCATTTTAAGAGAAAAAGTGTTTTGTTGGATAGTGTTCGCAAATAAAGAGGAAAAAAAGACCGCTAAAAGCTAAAAGCAACCCATTTGCTGCTTCCGCTTTTCTATCCTTTTTAGCTTTTTTTTAGCAATTAATAATAACCATTAACTAGGGCCGGCTTGTTAAAATGAATATTACAAATGGTTTTCACAAAAGTGGCATTCTCACAATATGCTGATCAATGCCATGGTTCTTTCCGCAACCCCTACGGATATAAAGTACCCGGCTATGGTCATTCCACCATCACTTTAATTTCAGTGTCTTATAGCTGATTTTGACCATTATAGCTGTAAAAGACAATTATTCTAGCTCTATTATTTATTTATTTATTTAAACCATAAAAAATAGGTTTACCTATGAAAGCAATAGCAAGAGCCAATAAATGACTTGAATTTATTTTTTACAACTGTGAACAAAATGCTTACACAAATATTTTGCAAGAAAACAACAGGAGGCACTGTTATCAAACTACAAATTGTCCAAGGAACTGAACGGTATAAAAGCAGTAAAACTCTAAAAACCATGTAGTAGATGCTCATAACTTAAGTTGCCTTGAATATATATCGCATACAAAACCCCAAACCTTGCGCACTTTCACTTGGGCAACCCAGTTTCCGGGTTGATAAGAGAACGGCTTTCATCAGTTAACACCACCGGACCTCTTCCGGGTCTTGTGCAGATAAAGTAACTGACATCTCCTTTATACTTTTGTGCTGGAGTATTAGTCTCCTTAATTTCTGGAGGTGGAGACAAAGCTTCTATATCCTTCATGTCCAGAATGCCCGCGTCTTGTAATATTGTTTTGTCACCAATAACATAACTGAAGACCAGGGAAATAATATGTCAAAAGATTATATAAAAAAAGTCCTTCACAAGAGTAAATTACAAGAATATATTCACTAATCTTGACGGACAGTTACCTGCTCAGATCAGTATCTGATTGAGGGGGGAAGAAATAGAGAAGCCTCTGAAGAAGTTGGGCGGCAGCCTTTCTATTGTGTGAAATTAGTACGGCATTTGGCCCGGCGTCAAAAGTATAAGCCACCTGTGAGTGAAGTATCTTGTTGTTAGTTTACCTTATGCCTAAAAGAGCAAACTTACAGCAGCTACCAGTTTATTAACTGAGAAGTATGCCAGAGATTAAGAAAGTTAAGCTCGGGCAATTTTCCGGAGGCCTTGAATCATAGCTAAAAGTAGAGAAATATAATTGCAGTAAAGACAATAGACATGTTGGCCAGAAAATTCCAGGCTCAGAATAGTTTGAACACGGATATTGTCCGTATAAAGATTGATTCAAGTAGAGTTTATGGGATGTATCTATAAGCTACACACATATTATGGGTCGTTTCATAACATGAATAAACTCAAACACTTAAAACGATTGGCAGTCAAACAATCCAACTGTAACACACTAATAGCCAGGCCATTGTGACTATCTTGTCAACGTACATGAAAGGAGAATAAGAAACCCACATTGATTTGAACTTGTGTAACATTAAAGTTATTCGAATGGAAAAGGGTAAAAGAAAGAAAAAGGCACAAATTGTGTATTATTTTAAATGTAGATACATGTTCTAAAGATGACCATGTTGATTCGCACAGGATTAAATTACCTTAATGCCTAAAAGGCAATTGACAAATAGCTGCCACTGTATTCACTGAGAAGTATAAATGTACATGAAAAAGAGAGAGTATAAAGCCCACACTGAATTCATGTAGCATATAAGTTATATGCAGGGAAATAGGGCTAAAAGAAGGAACAATGCACATTTTGTCTATTGAATCAGATATGGATATGAGTACTAAATAAGCCATGTTACCTGCACGACATTAGATTAAAATTTCACACTTCAAAGAGAACGAGGAAAGAACCTGAGGTGTTCCTTCAAAGCGATTCCATTTCTCTACATAGCTGATTATCCTGAAAAATTAATGCCTTGATGAGATCACAATGACATATTTAAACAATTCAACTTGATGTGAATTGAGGTAATGAGATTATAATGTGGCACAATAATGTTAATGAATAATTGAATCAAAGAAGAAAAATGCCTACCTGTGAGATGTGTCATTCATATAGAAAATTGGCGGTAAGGTATCCAGACAGACTGCATGAAACTGATTACTGTCTGCACATGTCAAACGAGCAAAAGCTGGAAAATCACGGTTTTTAATTGCTTCCTCCATTTGAATTATCCGTTTTGGTACTACTTCCTGTAAAAATTTCAGTGCTTACATAAGATATGGAATTCTAGGTCTCATCTAAACAGGGATCTGACCATCCGACAAAAAAAAAATTGTGGACATAATTTAAGTCCTCAGAATGTCAAATTTATTATTTCTAGCTTCCACCACTATGTGAAATATTTAAAAATACAACGAAGAAAATGTACCTTTGCTCGATGTTCAACAAGCATACTGGTTTCAACAGTATCACGCATCCCTGAGGTACTACTAGTTTCCTTCTGTTTTGAACTTACCTGAAATCGGTAGTAGCAGTACGTTAATAATACACAAATTGACAAATTCCACTATAAACAAAAAATACGTGATGCTTGTCTTATTAGCAGAAATATCAGCAAAAGCTAAAGAACTCAACACAATATGTAATCATAAAAGTCCACCTATTGTGAAGATGGAAGGAGTCATCACGTCAGAGTGGGAAATTTAATCAACAAAATATCATGCAAAGTGGAAAAAATTGCTACTATATCCTAGATAATTGCCATTTTGAGTTAACGAAAAAGTGAAACTCCTCATTTCAATTCGTTCTCAGTAGAAACAAACTGATTAGGAAAAAAAGAAAGAAAAATATGGACCTGAATACCATCATAAAGAACTTATTATCAATAAGGTATTGAAAAAAAAAAATAGACTTACTATAATACTAGTAGTATTTTATTATTTATACAGTGCACTTTAAGTATGAGTCCCATGAAGTAATATACGGTGGGTCATTGCCATTTAAAAGAGAATAGGTACATCTAAACCAAGTAATAAATGTGATTTTTAAACAAGAAAGAGCGGGCAGGTACCACTGCAATGATAATAACAAGGTCATCCCAGTGTTTCTCATCTGTAAGTTGAACGGCAATGCTGTCACTTCCATTTTCCTCCTTCAGCCATCAAAGAAAGTGAATTAAAAATGTGACAACGGGGATCACATGCTCTTAAAAAAAGAATCCATGACAATAAAACTTCGAAATCAAACTTACTTTTCCCATGATCCACTTGACAAATCCACCATACAGGCTGCGACAAGCACTTCCTGAACCTTGCCTGGATTAAATATACAAAATAAATATTTTTCTCTTTGCTAAATTTCCTGTAACTCTAGATGGACCAGATATTAGTGACGCTTGGAAAATATATGACATGCAAAACCATGTTGATAGACAGGGTCGGTGTGTGGTCTTATAAGTGCCACTATAGACGAAAGAGATTAAGTTATTCAATATCATAAAAATAAACATGCAAGCTTGCAAATGCATAAAATGGCTCACATGAGACAGATACCACAGACCAAATGAACTTGGAGTAATGCACACGAAGATACAAGCAATTACCTGGCAATAGCAGATAGTCTACTGTGGTCTTCTTTCACATTCATTAGCTTAGCAAGGGAAAAAACTGTAGAAGTAAAACATAAGTGAGAGTTTTGTCATTGTATCTTGTTCAAGGAAAAGAGTAGAACTGAAAGATTACACTGCAGATAGCAGAAACATGTAGCTTGATCTATATAGAGTAGATCAGTATATACCATATTATGTGCATATACATCAACAGTAAATCTCAAGCTTGAAAAAACAAATTAAGATTTATCCTATACATGTTTGATCCCGGAAGTAATCTATGTTTAATGACTTAGAATAAATTTAAAATTTTAAACTCTTTCAAGAACTTTTAAGACATTCGAATACAGAGCTTGTTAAACATATACACTAGTACCGTTAACAATAAAAAAAGGAAATGTCCTATGAGTCCATTCTGATATGAGAGATAAATCAACCAATTCGGCCTAATAATGGAAATAAAGTCGACCAAAGCTTACACACGGGTACATGATGATCTATGAAGTATCGAATCATGGATATTTACTTAACAATAGAACAACCATTTCCAAATCATGAATCACCAATCCAAAATTGACAGTTCATCTCTTCTTTTAGTAATTTTCTTTCCGCATGTACATAGATCAATTTAATGTATTGAGTAACAGAAGTCATCAGATGATCAATTTAACAATATGGAAAAAGAAAGCACCATAATGCGTCTTTCTCAAGCAAGCGCAGGAGGGAAATTTTATGTTACCTAGGCATGCCAAACCAGCAGCTGATGAAGCCAAACCAGCAGCAGTTGGGAAATTGTTATACGAAACAACGTGCACATGCAGGTTTTCCCAATCCTTTTTTGTGATCTTAATACCTTTCTTTTCATCCTCGATATCACTAGCACGTGAGCGAAGTTCCCTTAAGCAATTCTGGTATCGGCCCCCAGAAAGAGATACCTCCTATACTTACAAGAAATTCATGGTAAACATACATACCAGAATCTCTTTTGCAATTGTACAAAGTCAGCCTGTCTCATCTTTTGATTAGTTCATCACAACTGTTATACATATAATTCTCAACTAAGTATTTAATCTTATCATGATTGTATCATTGAAATACAAAAGCAATCAAGTCTACCAGCCAAAAACATGTCAATATATAAGCTTCTATTCAGCTTCAGGTATCAATATAATCCATTTTTTCCAGGTTAGCTACCTTAGTTCAAACTGTCTAATCTTTTGATAAAATCATTACTTTAATAATAATAAAAAATAAAATAAAAACTTAGCTACCTTAGTTGAAACTGTCTTGATAAAATCATTACTTTAATAATAATAAAAAATAAAATAAAAACGTTCAAATTGCGTTCTCCCCCTACGGTAATTAATCAAGATAACCGGCCAAATCAGGAACATCAATTCATCATCACATATAAGCTTCTACATAGATTCAGCTCAAAATCAAATGCAAGAAAAGAACGAGGTCGTCAAATAGTATACCTTGCCGTTGAGCCACATGCGGTCGTGAGTAAAATCAGGACTAACGGCGACAGAGGTGGTGGTACAGAGGTGGTCGGGGTCGAGAGTGACGCTAATACTGTCGTTGATCGGAAGAATTAGGTCTTCATCTCTCTTTCCCCAATACTTAATCACCGCTATGTTCGTTGGCGTCTGCGCAGTCACCGTAAACACCCAATTTTCCGCCGCCATTTCTCGTATAATTTTCTTCTGTGATTAACGCAAGAGAATGTTTGTAAATGTGTAGTGTGTGTGCGTGTTGGATCGGATCTCAAATAAGGAATTGTGATATGCTGAATATATTTATAGATAGATAGATGCACATGTACTTTGTGTTCCAGTCAGTGTGTGTGCTTGTGTTGTGTGGGTTGGTCATAGAATAGAAGAGGAGCCAACAAGAGTTGGAAATTTTAAACGTTATATGTGGGTCCTACCTTTTTCTTATTTTATTTTATTTTATTTTATGAGACTTGACAACAAAAATGGGAATATAACTAACTAGACTAGACGTCCCACTCTCATCTTCTAAGTTTTATAATATACTCCTACTATTTTTTACAAAAATTCCATAAATATGTATGTATGTATGTAAATATAATTATACTAGACTGTACAGCAATTACTTCATTAATTGAAAATTTTAAGCAATCAACATCTGTCAGTTTAGTTGGCTATAATAAGATACTCCCTCCGTTTTTTTTTATTTGTCGCTTTGGGTTGGTGCACACAAATTAAGGAATGCAATAACTAACCACCTTTTTTAAGCAAAAAATCCAAAATACCCTTTTAATCAAATAATAACATCATTAATTAGCATTTATTACAAGCAATAACAAGAAGGGTAATATTGGTAGAAAACAATTAATTTTACATTGAAATCCTAAAACGACAAATAAAAGTAAACAAATTTTTTTGGCCAAAGCGACAAATAAAAAAAAACGGAGGGAGTACAAAACAGACATAATAAAGAATAAGTATATATAAAACGTACCATATGGTTAGATGAGATTATAAAAATGCCTCAAGTTTTAATAATCACTACAACTCCTATAAAGATATGATAAATAACAGGGTCAGGGCCATCTTAAGATTACTTCCATAAAATAAATTTAAATGCTTTATATAATAAAAAACATAAATTAATTTACTATAGGGTCAATTCAAATTTAGTGGGTTCAACTCAACAAGTCAAGTAAAATTATTCCACATTTTCTAGGAGTAGGGAGTAGAATGAATGCCAAATAGTCTCGTGACTCTCGTTATATATTGAACAGAAAAACACCAACATTTCAACAAAGTGGCATTTGTTTCCTTTTTTTTATTTTTATTTAATGATCGCATAAAGAAGTTTAAAAGTTTGGTAGAGACGGCAGCCGCATACGCTGAACATCCATTTGTAATTTTTCTTTACCAAACACACAAATAATTCAGTTCAGTTCAGTTTACACACTTATTTGTCAGCTGATGCCATTATTATCTCATTCAAAATTCCACAAAATACAATACTTAGTTCATTTCGATTTTAATATAAATAAATAAAAAAGTTCATTTCAATTTTACTTGCTATTCATGTTTTTGCACACACTAGTTTCACATTTTCTACATGCATAATCTTAAAATCAAGTTATTTAAGAGAGAGGGTGAATAAGTTCAAGAAACAAGAATATATGAATTCATTCACTTGGACCATAGGAAGATAAATTATCATATTACATACTAACATTTTTTTTTCAGAGTGAACACAAACTGACAAACATATAAACTAAATAGCTCGACTGGAGGCAGGTTGTGATACATAATTCTACTCTGCAAAACTCAAGCGTCAAAATTCACCACCAATGTAATTGAAAAGTGTAAAACCTCTTAAAATTGTAGTAATATATCCTCAAACTTCATTTAGTCGGAATCTGGGTCGCCATCTACAATATCAGGATATCCATCTGAAGATTCATTATCTGATTCAAACAACCCTTTACTTCTCACTGTATTTCGTATAGTATTAGACATCCTTTCAAGAATTGCGGTGAATTCTTCATCATCTTTGGTTTGCAACTCATGTTTTGAACTAGAAGACTCTGGTTCATATACTTCAGAAATTACAGCACTCTTCACCGCAATATCTAAAGCACCGGCACCAGGTTGATCGCCTACAAGATGATCAACTGCAATACTGTGTGATTCAACCATTAGATCATCCCCATCACTTATGCCTTTGTTGGTAATGTAACTTGATGATGCTCTCACTTCACTTGCCTCCGGAACGTGTGTAAAAGAATCACCCTGAACAGGAATGTGGGTAAAAGAATTACCCTGAACAGGAACGTGTGTAAAAGAATTACCCTGAACAGAAGGCAGTTTTACTGGAAAAGGATCTTTTGGAGGTTTTTCAATAAAATTCACATTTTGTTGCCCATCGGAGACTTGAATTTCTGATTCAATATTGTTTCCAACCCAATTTTCTTTTAGCTCATCATCATCTGATTCGGGCTCACAAAGGTCGTTGCCCGGTTTCCCAGAGTGAAATGTGTAAACTTGTCTGTTTTCATTGGTATATACAGTATCAGGTTGAAGTTCCAGCAATGAACGGGCCCTCGGGTGTATGAGTACTTCCAGGCTCAAAAGTGCGTGTCCACAAAATTCAGCAAGTTTTGTTCCTGTCTCTTGCATGCCTGCAGAATTCATAATATAGACACATTAGGATGATTCATGCATAGTTCCAGGGAAATAATTACTTTGTACAGTGACAAGCTGAAAACGTTTTCAACAATAAAATCTTGTCATAATTAAATGACTTCAGAAAAAATGCCAATGAAAAATGCAGTTTTTTTAATAAGCAACAGATTTTTGAGCAAATTCAGAATATTGAAGCTTATAGTGCAACTTTGGTTTGACAAATATAGAGAGGGATTTGAATTCTGCATGTTCTGATGCAATTTCCCAAGTCAGGTTCAAGGGGAAAGAGGAGTAATGATAGAATAGAATGAATCACCTCTTCGGAAAAGTTCTAGACCCAGGCCTAGATGTGATGGGCGTACTCGGCCTGGTGAAAGCAGAGATGCCAAAAGTGCACGTAAGGTCGCCAGTTGATAGTTTGCCCAAACTGGTGTAGGTTCACCAGATAGAAAAACCTTTCTTTCTTCCCTGGACCATCCCTCTTTACAAGCATCTATAGCCATATTGATAAGAAGATAATCAACATTTGCTCGCCAACTTTCAGATCTCATAGATCCACCCTGTTAACAATAATTTCATTTGCTGTAATCAGAAGACTGTAAGGTTGAATGAAAGGGATGCAACAGATCTATAAAAATATCATAGCAGCAACATACTACAGTGGTACATTATTAGACGTGGGATAGTTTAGTTCCTTCAGTATTGCAAAATTTGAACTCAAAAGGTGTTGTCCAGAAACAGATTATTAAACATTAGCTTGGCAGTTCATATGAAAAAGAAAGATGCCGGAAGGACAGAGAGGTATATACACTATTCACCAATACATGCAGGACGATGAAATATAAGAGATGTTGAGAAAAACATACCACAGTAAGAAGAGTTTCTAATGCTTCCAATGCGGCTATCTTCACAGTTATTGGAGTCAAATTATGCAGCGCTTCTTGGACATCACAAGTAAGCTGTTCTTGAACAGGTCCCATTATACTTGAGTGCTTCCTTTTCCTCTGACGAGACTCACTCAACAACTCTGCAGAGACCTTTGAGTATGTACCTAAATTTTTATCCTCCTCGCCACTAAGGAAATCTAAATCACTTAATATATTGTTTATAACATCCTGGTTCAGATGAATTGCAATCCCTGCCCAAAGAACAGAAGTGGATATAAGCACAAATGCTTATAAAATCATAAAAAATGTTCATATAAAGTGTTCTAGCTCATTATAAGAGCTAAATATAGAAAAATGCTTAATCATACAGTAATGGCAGCTAGAGAGAGAGAGAGAGAGAGAGAGAACAAAGAAAAGGTGACTTGGCCTACAATTTTAATTTTTGCAGATTGTCAGATGGCTGCTTACAAATATAAGATGCATGTAACTGAAATCAAGATAAAACATATACATTGGATTAACAATTTTCAAGGAACTAATGATGCAAATGATTCACAAACTCGCACAATAGGTCAGACATGAGCAAATCATGTAATATTTTTGGAGATTTTACAAGCAAGGTGTGGGGGTTAGATCAATCATCTCATAGATTAGTTTTAAATAACAATTTGCACTTTATAATGTGACAACTTACAGAAAAATTATGTGCCCATTACAGTTCTAAATTGCGAAAGCAACTTAAGGCGAAAGGGACATAGAGCACAAGGTGAATCGCACTGAGGAAGGCGTGCACCTTCCTGAGGCAAATTCAAAAAATCTCAAGGAAAAACAGCCAAATTCAAATATAACAAGGATCAAGGAAGACAACTTAACTTGTCCAACATATTCTCTATAAAAAACATCTATTACTAATAAATATAATTATAAATCAAGATAAGACAAACTTAGATAGATTATAGTTTCAAAAGATTAACAGATATTGAATTTCAACTAAATTACTAAAAAATTCAGCATCTAAAATACATAAATCCAATCAAATCAGCAATAATTATACAAACTATCATAAAAGTCAGCATTTTAAATTAGATGGAAACTATTTCAGCATCTTATCATAAATTATGAAACTTAAATAAAAAAGGAATAAGAAGAACTAAAAAGAATTTATCATATTTAAATTATCAGGAGCAACAAATGTGTTTTCATGTAGCCTCACGCATTAGGCAAGGGCCAGCTCCCCTCTAACTATGGTATGCACACTTGTTTTAGAATGTGAATTCAACCAGAACGGGAAAAAAATGAAAAGCACTATGAATACAAAAGGTGCCAAGCAATTATGGCATGGGTGCTATTTGTAGCATAATGCGAAGACTTTTTTAAAATTTTAAACAAATAGGTTCTGCAACGTTGAATGTACAAATGTCACTTAACCATGATTCAATAAAGTCATCAAACTACAAGAGAGCACAATGTTAAACAGAGGACTGCTATTGAGAAACAAAAGTAAAAACATGATTTTTCAAATGCAATAGACCATACCTATGCCCATTGAAATCAGTAGGACTTTCATTATTGAGTATGCTTTTATTCTTAGATCTGAGAATGCGCATCTCCTCAAGTACTCTGTCAGCAGTCGTACAATGTCTGCAACGTGTGGTAATAATTGGCTGCAAGAAGAATAATATTGGCTAATTTAACATCCAACTGTTGATGAAGATCGTAACTGGAGCAGATAGAAGAGTTCTAGTAAAGATGTGCCAATTTACGAGGTTAAGCAACTCTACATAGACTTGTGCAAGTACGGACTGATTTAGTAACAAATCAACTCCATCCCAAAGTTGATCGAATCCGGGCATAAGAGTTTCAATTCCACATTATATTCAAATTATATGTTCATAAAATTTTCACAATTAGGTTATGCCTCTCATATTATTCTGGCATAATACCATTATCGACGGACTTCTGGCAACAGAAAATAGGCTATAGAAGAAGATTTCAGTATATACAGATGCTTATATTTCTCAGATTATATTTCGGACTTAGTAGTCCTAAGGTTTTCTTTTCCAGAACCCTAATGTTCACTTTCACACAAGGTAGCTGAGTGCTTGTGCAGAGATTTTCAAACTTGTTCTGAAGTAGATAAGCTTGATGCCTTAAATTGAAACTGTTACCCTAATCACTTCATTATGCATGTAACCTCTGAGCTGAATGCTTTCAATTTTTTTATTGTGATTACATGATTTAATCTCTATTACTCTTAATTTCTACCTGCATTGTGATACATAGTTCATTGACATAATTCTACAGAAATTTTCAAATTGGATATGCAATTAGACTTACATCAGTCATAAAACTAAAAAAGGAGTATTATCTTCTGGCCGCAATTAGTTATGTCGAATTATTTCATGAACATAGCTCAATAACAATAAAGTCACTAGGTATAGAGTTTTTCCAAAATATATTCCAATTCAATTAAATTCACAAATCATGGGTTAAATTAAGGGATTTTTTTTTCTTTTTTGAGAATCCAAATCCTCATTCAATAAATAAAAGGATTTACATAGAATCAAATAAACTAGTAAAATTCACCTGCTCAACCCCTTGACGACAGCCATTAAAATTTCCAGACTATGCAATTGAAGAAGTGGAAGTTCTGAACAAATAAAATCTTGTTTCAGGGTAGTCATGAAAGCGTATGAGGACAATGACAACGAGCCATCAACCATCAGTACTCTCCGAGCAAGGGCTACTAGCCCACGAATAGGCACAGGAACCTGCCAATTAAAAAGAAATGCATTCAGTACGCATCATCAAGTCCAGCACAAGAGACAATCCTTCTTTAAATTTACCAACAGTAAAAGACAAGCCCAGTTTTTTCCGAATCCAGAAAATAATTCAGAGTGAGAATTCACCAGAACAGGATATGAGCTTGTGAGCATGTTACAACAGCCATGCATAAGAGTAGAAATTCTAGACCCCAGCAGTCGCTCAGGCCTACTTGAAAGATCTAAGTTTTGTTCTAAGCCTCCCAGGGGTGGTGGGGGTTGTTTTCCAGAGGGAAGCAAAGCCCTCATAGTTTCCATACCTTTGGACTCTGCAATAAAAAGAATAGGGTATAAATTCCCAAAAAATATCTGCAAGTACATTGGGAAGCTTCTCTCTTTTACCTTCTTCTAGACCTTGAAATGCATCATTCAACTGATTATTTATGGATAGCAAGATCTTATCCATCATTAAAGACCAGCTATCTTCATCTCCTTTTGATCTTGGAAGCAATGACAAGACATAACCAAGCTTCTGTAAATTAAACCATTTAGCCTATCTACATTGGCAAGTACATACCAACAAACATCCATATTAGAAAAAAAAAAAACAAGAACTCTCTCACCTTCGACACGCTGGCACTACATTTTCCAGACATGAGTTTTGAAACAATAGCAGCTTCAACCTGCCAATGATCATTGTTGAGAAAATAAGTTAAAACTAATTTTACTTTGGTCAAATACTGAAAATACATATAAGAGACATATCATGACTATATTAACCAAGTTGTAGTGCTGGTAAATTTAACTTACACTATCATAATGTCGGTGGACTGACAGTGGAAAAAGAGTAGTCATGGTGCATAACAGACAGATCGCTTCTTCCTGCATGGAACAAATAAATAATTTTGTAACGAGACGCGAAAATCTTTGTCCAATGCATATCCCTTAAAAGGTAAGATTTTAAAACAGAAAAAACCAGGAAAAAAAAGTGTATTTTCTAGTATTTTGGTGTAAAGATCAACATAGACTCCTGACTTTATCAACATTGATAGGACCTAGCCAACTAGCCCAATCAATAAGTTTTAGCCCATGATGATAAGTTGGAGTAAGCCAAACTCTCGAAGTATTTAAAATTATTCACACTTTATCGGGGTAATCTCCCCAACTCAAATAATTTACCTTCTCGTTGGGCCCAATCCATTGTCCAATATTGCTTCTTGGATAACACCATGCAGTCGACTATTTTCATATGTTAAGACCCACTAGTCACCCTATAAATATTGTAGGATTCAGCCAACCAGATCAAAATAATTAAACCCAGAAGCCAAAGTCTATGAATCATTCACTCTCTACTATCACAACCACTGTGGAATAAGGGTCATATACTCAATTTTCGACTGTGGTTATGTTTCTTCCTTATAAAGCCTAGCACCGGGTCTGAAGGTGTTTCTACTGATCCGATTTTCTTTAGAGGGTTTATTTATTATTTATTGAATAAATAATGTAAACTGACTTTTCACTGTTCCTGTAATTTGAAATAGTTTATAACCATATCATGGAGTTGAAAGAACTTTGAACAATTCAAGTAAGGGTTATTTGTTGCAAAAACTAATACCCATATCTTTGGATATTTTGCCCACAAATATTTACATCACAAAGTTTAAGCTGCTATTCCAAGAATTTTCGCATGGCTGTATACAATAGATCATTAGATCTATACTTTGAACCATATGATATCTAGCATACATACATGCAAACTGCCACTCAAACACACACATCTGTGAAGACTAGGGCAATACCACAAGCGAGAAATTATAGAACAGAACGAATTAGCGTATGAAAACATGGTACTATACCAACCAATGCTACAGCAGAGATATCCTCGCTAAACAACTTCAATACTGGCTGAATAATTCTTGTGGCTTGCGAAGTCCCATCTTTTTTCGCATTTGATAACTCGCTTATTCTGATTCACATTACAAAAGATAAAGAGAATTCATAAATGTCCTTCAATATGACATGGAATGAGTAATGAGTGCAGTTCAGCATCTTTGCACAACATAAAGATATCTGAAGATAATGAGTATTATATGCATAGAAAGAATTCAGTAATTCTTTCTCAATGAATGTGACAGTACATCAAACTAAACAGCTATCTCTCCACCATATAAAAATAGTGGGATAATTTTCACTCAGATTTTCTAAGGCATGATAAATTTCAAATCATCTTCTCAACTTCTAGAATTAGAACCAAGTTCCCTGCTAAAAGAGCTTATTTTCTCCCATCCTCCTGAGAATCATACTTTTCGTTAAATAGCATACTGAGGTGATCAAGCCATTACATATGTCCATCTCTACATTCTACACATACAAACTTTGTGAACACCTTTAAAATTCATGAAATTTGAGTATAAGTTTATAACACTAAAAAATTCCTATTCAGGTCACTGAGCACATTCTCTTCCAGTAAACTACTTGTTCCTTCCATATGAACCAAAAAATTCAAAGCGGAGCTATGTCCCTGATCTTCTCCTCTTGCTTCCCTAATAAAAACTCCAGTCTCCAGGCAACGCGAAAACCATTTATGAAACAGGAATAAAGATTTGATTTGATGTCTGCTAGCCACCACTCTGTTATCATAACTCTCTTACTGATTTTAATTACTCCAGTTGTTTTACTGAAGAGATACTATGTGGTTCCTTCTGGTACATAATGAATGAATCTAAACTGTAGCATTTGGGTGGAAGGGGAGGTTTTGGGTTAGTAAAAATGAACTGAGTCAAATGCCACAATTTGTTGTTGTATTAGACGGGTCAGTTCAAAGTGGGTCGGATGGTCGACCTAGACCAAAGGGTTCACTGGCTATAGGCCAGCAAAAGCAAAAATAGAACATTTAGGGTTGGAATCTGGTCAACCAAGAGGCTGCATCCATATTTCGAGCTTGATTGAATACCACAGAAGGCTAACCCCAAAAACTACATCTTTATCCAAGACACACTGATATAGTATTAAAATGCACATACTAACCGTGTAAACATATCTGATAATGAAGCACAAGAAGCTGCCATCACAAATTGAGAAACTACTGGAGGCTGCCATCAGAAATCACAAAAACAGCGTTAATAATTAAAAAAAAATAATAAATAAATAAATCACGCCATATACAAGCTAGTACTTGTTAGAGTGAAATTTGCAGCCTTACATTTTAAGCATAAAATATGCTCCCTCTACCGTGTAAAATAGGATCTCATCATCATTTTACAACAGGCATTCATTGCAATAATTAATTAGTGTCATGCAAAGTTTGAGTAGTATAATGTTTTTATAAATTTAATTGTCAGAAGAAGAGATTAGTTAAAAAAAAAAACCAACAACCTTCTGAGGAAAACCTAATAACTCGTGAGACTGATACATTCACATATATGCATGACACCTTAATTTAGCAATTGAAATTGAGAATATAAAGCACTATCTTAATAAACAAAACATTGAAAATGACAACATACAATGCAGCTTCTTTCTATGATGACAATACCCTTCATAAACGCGGATAAATCATCTCAAACCTCGTAAGTGTTCAACCGAAAACATACCTGAATAAGTGGGAGTAGCTTATTCAACCATACAGAGTATGAAGCTAGTAAGCGTTCCGTACTGCATTCTTGACTTGTCACACCAAGCAAACATATTCCAGCCCAACACTTGTCTGGCTAAAGCACATTCATCACAAATCAAACATATTAGCACCTTTATCCATTATTTATCAGCTTCTCAAGGAAAAATGAAAATTACAATATCCACAAACTAATATTTTTTTTTTAATTTAACTCTATTTGCACCACAGCTACCTCACGTTCCCAGAAATATCATATAATAAAAATAAAAATCGTTTTTACCAAGTTACTAGAGACAAGAGTGAGCAAGCGATTGATCCACGAGTCGACAGCGGCTTTCCATCCATCTATCAAATCTTGTTCGACGGTATGTGGGGACCACTCGGACAGCAATTTGTGAGCTTTCACGGTGGAGACAACGTATGACAGCTCAGAAGGGTTGCTGAACGGATGCTTGTCGTCTGGAACGTACTCTCTCAACAAAGAGCGGAGCAGCTTTGGCTTCAGAGCGACGTCGTACATGCCCTTAATCGAATCCGTCATCTTCTTTTTTCTTTTTCTTTTTTTTTTCTTTTTTGTGCAGACAATGAGAAAGGAATAAGGGTTTAGGGTTTAAGAAAGCTCCGTAATTGAATTTGAGGCGGACCCGAATTCCTTAAACCCTGACCCGAGTGTATGTTTGGAGCTGTTTGTTGTGGCCTAATAGTGGAGCAGGCCCATTTTGGGATTTGGTGGACTGCGTTAAATACGACCCAAGGATATTTAGTATACCCAGGCCGGTTGTTTCAGGCTCTTGGCTCAAAGTTTCAATTTTAAAATGAGCTTTTGAGTCAATATTTTTTTCTTTACGAGCTTTTGAGTCAATTAAGTATTTAATATCTATAATTCTTTGACTTATATCAACAGTTGATTGGTTTAGTGGAAGGGACTAATCATTACAAAGTAATAGACTCAAATTCGAATCTCTGTTAGAAAAGGTACCCACTTAATGTGTTCAACCCGATTCGAAAAAAATTAAACCCTTGAAAAACAAAAAACAAAAAATAAAATCTTTAAATTACAAAATGCCTTCCCAAGAAAACTTATGCAATTGTTTAGGGGCCCCAAGATTTTGTGGGGCCCAACACATTATTTGTAGCCCATTATAAATGTATAGACTATAGTAGTAAAAAATTTGTAAGAAGTTTATGTCACAAACGCCCCGAACTATGTTTCATCCTACATGGTTTCATCCTACATGGGCCCCTCAATAGCCCACTCTATCTCATAACTGATGTATAAATGGACCATTATAACAAAAAGAAGAAAAGAAAAAGAAAAAAGAATGTATAGCTAATAATCACGGCCTTTGCATTTATAATTTATATTCATAATAATGCTTAAAAAAAAAGTATGTAATAAATTTCAAGAGCCATCTAACATCGAATCGTCTGTTTTTTCTCCTCGTCCAATAAGGTGGTGTTTTCAACAAATTCATGGTTGGCTTTTTTTAGAGATTGTTCAAAAAAGTCCAAAATCACTTAAAATCAAAAGTTGTTAGTGTTTGCAATCTTAGAGATATAAGTGTTTTTAGTCCAAATTGAAGTGTTTTGTATAACATACATCAACTTCCATAATTTTTAGTATAAAGACAGAAATGCCCTCAAATTATGACTCAAATATATTGTGAAAAAAAAAATTATCAACTCTAGAACAAAACTCTGTGACCAATATATGAGTCCATAACTACATTAACAACATGCAAATTAATAAATATCAAGAACAATACACCAATCATTTACACATTATAAACACTGCAAATACAATAAAAGAACAATTTGTTAAACCAAGAATCAAATGAATGATACTAAAAAAATCTAACATGTAAACAACTAAAAATGAGGGACACAATTGTTACTGGCAAAAAAACTCACTTAAACCCTAATTAACAACAAATAAAAAGAAGACTCCTGCTATATTGAGAATCAAATGACATTTTGAAAACCCTCCGTAGAAAAGAATTAAAGAGAAAAAAATAAAATTTATTTACATTATCAGAAAATAAGAAAACTTAGTTCTTCAAAAAATTAATGTTAGTTATGTGTACACAAGTTTGTGTTGAAACAAGAAACAAGAAAAGAGAAGAGAATGAATTAAACGATAGATCTGAACAAATGTAAAGAGAATTGAGGGGCAAAAATGGAATAACATTTAAATTATAAGGATAAAATTGTCCTAACCAACTTTGAATAATGTACAAAATTGCCATTAGAAGTTAGAAGCAGCCAACCCCCAGCTTCTGACTTTTGTACGGTAAATGACTTTTTTTAAGAGAAGCTTAAGTTGTTTTGTTATGGAAAACACTCCAAAGTAACTTTTTTAAAGAAAAAAGCTGAAAATCACTTCTAATAAGTTGTCCAAAACACCACCTAAATGGGAATACCCCTTTTACTCTGCTTATCAGTTTCTCTAAACCAAATATTGAATTTTCAATTTTTAATTCTTTATCAAGTTTTTATTTATCTCACCTTACCATCAACTGATCAAACAAAATTCATACTTCTTGAGTTCTTGATATTTCAATTTTGAATCTTGCTCTCTTGGACTACAAAACAAGGTACAAGTAAGATTTATAGGTTTTAATTTTATTTTGTTCTAATTTATCAAAAAATATATATTGAATTTTTCTTTTTGAGGTTGCCAACAAGTAACAACAGTGGTTTTTTTTTTTTCCACTAATCTATGTTGGTACTTTTTTTATTACTTATTCAAGGAAATTTGGCATATATGGTTCTAATTTATATTAGGAACTAAAAGAATTATAAAAGTTAAACCTTCCCATATAAATAAGCCAATTAATATTCTTAATCAAAATTATTCGATTTAATTCGTATCCAAATATATGTGTTTGTTATAGAATAATATTTATTATACCTTCAATGTTGAAATAAGTTTTCCAAAATTAAAATCAATAATAATCTATTTACGATCAACTACATCTCAAGAAAGATTAAGTGAATTGATCATTTCTTCTATAGAAAAAGATATGCTAGAAATAAAACTATAATCCGAAGATTTAATCAATATTTTTGCATCTACTAAAGCAAGAAAAATAAATTTTACATAAAAAAAATTACATTGCATGCCCCGATACTAATTTTCGCCTAGTGATATTGCTAAAAATGTTTAGGGCAAAGCTGGAATTATTACCCTTCAATCTATTACACATACCACAAATTTAATTATAAAAATAACATTGTTGCATACACAAATATAGAGTTACATTACTTGGAAATATGTGACATATTTATAAATCCCTAACAGGGGTACAATAATATTTTTACGAAAGACATTACAAATAATAAATATGACGACGTTACATAAGTTATGAGACTAAATGAGAAAAATATTATAAATATATCGTTCATGTCTATTTAATGACCAAATTGCCCTTGGTCACAAAATTACCCATATCACCTAGGGCTCCAAAACATATAGGGTCAGCCCTGGATGTTATTCCCCCTATTAAAGCCTTTGTTGAAAACTACACCCATAACTTATGTAAATTTTCAGTTCATTTGGTTAATAAAGAAAGACCGATTTATCGAATCGACCGTGGAGGATGTATAACTATGGTGGTGGATGAATAATACTAATAATAATAATAGAAGGCATGGATCTACAAATGTTTCTTTTTCTATAGCATTTGTGTTGTGGCCTTGTGGGGCTCTTCGGCACTACCAAAACCGTGCACGCCTGGCCTGGGAGAAGAGAGAAAGCAAAGCAACCCTATTTTACCCCTTGATGATGTAGTCCTCATACCCAAAGGCAAGGCAACAAAGTGGCACACTCTTTAGCTATGTTAGATAACTTTCCTACTCTCAATTTATCCATTTTCCCTAGCCCGATTATGGAATTTGTTTAATAAATTCCCTTGAAAATAGACGGAAAATGAATTATCTAAAATTTTGGCTTTTGCAAATCTGTTTATGCTAACTTACAAATTAACAAACTATACAGAAGTTGCATTTAGTTCAACAATTTCTCTATATTCAATTAACTTGAATCCACATTTCTACAAAGCGCAAAATATACATAATATAGTCAATCAGAAAAAATGCTCCATGCGATGAAGCAAAATCTCAAGTATCAAAATAAAGTCAGACATCAAGGTAGAATACTTTCTAGGTTGCACATAGTTCAAACATCTAAATTTCTAATTACCAAAAACTATAGAAGCAAAAGAATATTTAAAGAAGTCAACCGGAAGGTGATCTGCCAAAACTCGGTCATATTCCAAACGGCCCATCATCAGCCTGCATACTCAAGAAAGCTGAGTCCCAGTTTTGATTGTCTTTGTAGAAAATTGCTAAAGGGAAAAAAAGATACCACTTATATATAATCAGGCAATCAAACCACTCCCATTGACAATGTACAACCACAACACTAATGCAACATCTGATATGATTTCATCGTCCCATCAAGAAACTCCTGGAGTTCTTCGAGTTGTGCGCTAAAGAGACCTACAAATATAGAGCCAGAATTTCACAACAATTAAAATTCAATAATTGGATAACTTAAGCTCTGCAGCATGTGATTATAGTTACCATTGCCACGATGCCTTCTGAGCACGTTGGGATCAGTTACACTCAGACTATCTGCTATACCACACTGAGTTTCTTCTGATTTCCTTTTCAGGTTGCCCAATTTTGCACGAAATTCTGATGCCATATTTGTCAGCTCTGTCAAAAAGAAGGATCTCTTTAGAAATATGGGTCCGTATATAACAAAATTGGTATCAATTGGAGATGTGCACCAACTAAAAAAGCAGAAAGTGAAGCAAATAGAACACTACATCTGTCTTGTATCAATTTTCAGAAGAATTAGTAGTAAGCGAAAAACTGATGAAAACAAAAATCAAGTTTAAGAATGAACCATTCCAGATTAGTAAAACTGCAATATCTTGGAAACTGTCAAATAAATAAACTTGGTAATTAGGAGAGTACCATTCTATTCTAATTAGACAGTGTATAAAAGGTGACTGTTTATTGCGAGATCACGGCACAGAGTGAGCATCATAACTTTGATTAATGCACAAGCCATTTTTGGAAGGAAATTAATCGATTCATATTGTAAAACCAGGAGTAGTAATGAATTTCATTACTCTGAACCCGAAGCAATAGATGTATATTCCATAAAATTAGTTAATTGTGTTTAACGTGCGTATCATCAAATAAACTTAAAAGTAATCCCCATTAATCAGAATGTTGTGACTTCTTGTAGGCATGTGATGGGATGGTGGTAAAGTGACGATAACGGTAGTGGTTAAATTTGTGGTTAGTCAAGTTGCTCAAATCTAACTTGTGGTCAGATATAATAAGAAACAGAAGGCAGATAAGCAATCCCAAAACCAGAACAGCAAAGAGTCAACACTTCCGTGAAGGCATCATAAAGATGTTAAACAAAAATCCTTTATCATGCCATATTAGAGCTAGTTTACTGTTAACCCAGAGGTACATAAACATAGATTATCGTTTCAAATCTTAGAACTATTGTGGGATGGTAATTCGTGACTAGCTGCTATTTGCATTTTAGAGGGTCCTCATCTAGCCAGCGTGACAATCTATAAAAGTGGATGTAAACTTGACATCAGAAATGCATATAATTTGGAAGGAGAAAACAGATATATGCCAACTAGGAGATACACAATTTACAGTTTGTTCTTCTTGTTGACTTGGTTATTTGGATCGAATTGTTACAATCTGGTGAAGAAAATTTATCTCAAGCAAACCAGATTGGACCCACAAAGGAAAGGGGTTCAATATATCTGGACAGTTCTTCATTAACCTTGATTGTATGAATTAGAAAAATAGTGTCCCATAGATACATTATAGACTTAAATGTAGTGCTTTTTTCCTTTAATATACCGAAATATGATTTTCATGTTTTTTATTCATTAAGAACATTACAGTTACTGACAGGTGATTGGTCTAGTGGAAGGGACTAGTCACCACATAGTAGCGGACTCAGGTTCGAATCCCTGTTGGGAGAGGTACACACTTAATGTGCCCAACCCGCCTCGAAAGGGATTAAACCCTTGGGAAACCCCCCCCCCCCCCCCCCAAAAAAAAAAAAAAAAAAAAGGAACATTATAGTTACCTTGGAACATTTGAGTGGTGTCATTTGTCTTGTACAACTGCAAAGCCTCATCAATGGAATCAGCAGATTGATTGCTCGACAAAGACTGCTTCTCAAGGGCACAAAGTTCTCTGGCAAGCTCAGCAGAATCTTTTCCAACCTGAGTTCAGAATTTAAGTTTAGAAGGAAATAACTGAAGATAAAACATACATATAACTTGGAAGAAGTTTGTAGTTCGAAAAATTGCAGTTACCAAAGTAAGTTTGTCGCGCAAAGAATTCAACTCAGCATCCAGATCAGTATCCGCGAGAGCATCAAGGTCCGGTAAATCTTTAGATGACTCATTCTACAATGACATATTCGGAGGAAATGTGAGATACAATTTAAGTAGGAAAAAGGAACAAAATAACAGAACTAATCTGAGATACAATTTTAAGTTAACACTTAAAAAGTACAAAAAATTTACTAGCCACAAATATAAACACTTCATGGATCAAATGGCAAAACAGTTTAGTCCCCCATTCACTATCACAACCAGAAATGAAATGAATAATACTCCGTAGTACTAATTTGGCACTTCTAGTTATCATGATGATACTTTTGGAAGGGTTACCATACATCATTTGAGTGACCAACTTGCGTGAGATGTGGGCTCTATTTAAAGCAAACTAAAAGCTGCATTTAATACCTTGCAATAGGTGCATCAGGTCCAAGTCCTACAATTTGCAACCCAAAGGCAGTGAAAGAACACAGAGAAATAGAATGCAGAATTTCTTTGATTTTAGACTAGTTACAGACTTGGAAGAAAAGCTGTTCGCTTCAAGAGTAAAAATTAGTTATGATTCACTTCAAGAAGCAATATTTTCAGTTTCAGATGTCAGGAAACTATATTTTCAGTTTCAGTTCTCAGGAAACACCCTGATTTTCTAATTGCAGACTGAAAGAGTGAGAATTCTCATATAAAACAAGGGAAATGTCAATTTATCAGCTAGAAGTATCTTCACTCCAAATTAAGGCACACAAACTCTTCAAAACTAAATGAAGGGCGGATAATTCTGGCTTATAAAACTGGGTATTGTTCTTGTACTGTGAAGAGTCATTGATTTCTCTCGCTCTATTGTTTCCTTTCTTTGCTTTCAGCAGGTTTACTAATGCTTTTATATATTTTAATTCAGCAGGTGCAGCAAGAATCAAAGGACAGCCTCAAAGCACTGTTACTATTAAGATCATGAATAGCCCAGCGTAGCCTTTTGTACAACAAAGAATATAGAGACATTTTGTAGTATGTTTCTACCAAAAACATGCTTTCTTGATAACTCGGAAGACAATCAAAGCTAAGGGAAAACATGGGTGATGAGATCACTTCTAACTGAGGCGAAATTATAGCATCTACAACCTAAATGATAATTCAGCTTTGACCTATAAGAGACATTCAGCAACAGAATCTAGACAAAAGAAATGGCAAATGTTACAAACATAAATGGATATGGGTAGTGCACGGGAGTAAAATGATTAAGGGTAAGTTCGGAAATGACTGATAACAAAACTATCATTCAATCCAAGGAAAATTATCATTTCCTAAAAACATATAAATCTATGCATGGCCAGAAAGGTACTTCGATCCTTTTCTTCTCTGCTGTACCAAATAAAAAAGTAGTTTTCATTTCACCAATCAACGAAATAGTTGACTTCATTTTGCCATTCCTTCTCCACCTATTCACCCCTTAATGACAAAGAATGCTTATTATTCTAGCAGGAGCAATTCTTTCTTACTACACCAACAGCTCAGAAATGCTAGTTACAAAAATAAAATGAATTTAATAGTTTAACATAAATAACTCAACAACATTAGTCTACAAACACCTTCATATAGTCTAGACATAATAATCAAATGTAGCACCAAAAAATTGAATAAACATACAAATTCCAGCAGTGAAAATTCTTCAGGAACGTGAAAACAAAACCGGAGACAATATTCTTCCCACTTCTGAAGTCGCTGGTTTAGGGTCATCTGAATCAAATTCTGAATATACGCCACGCCCTGTCAATATCAGAGCAGGAAATTTTAATATTTTTAACAAACAAAAACATTTAAAACCCTATTCTACGAAGTAAATTAAAAGCCCTAATAAAGAACCTTCCGTAACTAAGATTCTTCTTTAAATTTAATAATACTAAGAAAAATTAAACATATAAAACTCTAATGTAACGGCAATCGAAGAAACCTTGCCTAATTCGATTACTTATTCTGAAGTTTAATCCTTACAACGTCGAAATCCTAATCTGAAAGTTAAATCCACGAATTCCAGAATAGGAAAAAGATAAACCTTGCTCAGTTCGGAGGATCGATCGGTGCCCTCGATTTTGAGCAGCGTAGAAGCCTCCCTTTAACCCAAAAAAAAAAATGCAATAAACAAAAAAGCGAAAACTTTAATCATTAAATTTAATTAATCGATTGGGTAGGGTTTACTTGAGGAAGTAACTAAAAGCCTCGTCAAGGAGATCGTCGACGATGTTGAAGACTTCATTGGTGAACAACTTTGGGTTCAGATTCAACGATTCGAATACTTCTTCGCTTTTGCTTCCTTCCATTTTTTAAAATCTAAAATGAGAAATGAAATTTAGTATTTCCCGCCAGTGAAGAATGAGAATTTAAATTGCCATATCATTTGATGACCTGCACCCTCATATTTAATATAGATGACAAAATACACCTCCGAATTCTATTTCTTTTGTCGAGATGCACCATACCGCTATTTCACATGAGATTTTTTTTTTTCGAAGAACTATTTCACATGAGATTCTCTAAGTGATAATAATCATCATATAAAAATAACAAATTTTGGTATCCATTTAATATACTTTCTTAGACATTTTTCCGAGATTAAAAAAAAATTATATTAAAAAAATCTACGAAATTATAGTGTCCAAAGTCAAGCTATGAGGTTCATTAGCATTTAACAAAATAGTTTTAGCTAGCTATGCTAAAGAATGTGTTAGTGTCATTTCGTTCCTTTGTCTTCGAATATGAGTGGCTTTAAAGAATCAAAACCCGAAATAAGTCTTTTGATATCATTTATAATGTTAGTATCCTGACTGCTAAAGTAAACATTAATGTTCATCATAATATGATTTTTTTTTGTCCCATACTCCCATTCGACGATGATTTTTTTTTTCAGGCCAAAATGAACTGACATCCAATTCAACAACCTTCTTTGTTGCATTTGCTTCTGCATCCTCTAGAGCAAGAATATCGAACCATCTCCCAATGGAAATGAAAGTAAAATCCATGAAAAACTTGTGTAGGGTGCATTTTGCAAGGGAAACGTAATTTGACGGTACATTTGTTATTTTAAGATTATTGAGGTACAAATCACCAAATATTTTTTCTTTTTTACGTGAAATGCAACTGAGCCTTAAATTAGGGGGTATCCTTGTCAAAATATTGATAGGATAGTGCCCTGCAAGCCAACAAAATAGCTTGTAATAGGAACATTATTTTATCTTGAAAGAATCTTTGATTTATCAATTAATACGAACTGTTTATTTGATTGAGAATTCATAATATAAACAAATGGTCATTTTCATCTTTCGCGAATACATTTAAGCGATTGGTTGAAACCCTGAGATCACTCATGACTACGGGACTATTCACTTCAGTATTGGGTGCGATTAATCATGAAACAGTCTCAAAGGTCGTGATCTCAAAAATGTTCCAAGTCATAGATTCATATCGAGACGGGGTATCGAATGAATCGTCAAGACTTGTACGATTATGCATGATTCACTTAAAGTGAATTTGTTGTTGTTTCATGAACAAGACATTGTTAATGTCAGTGCATATGACTAGGTGGTTCGATAGGGGATCAGACGCATCGAACGACCCGAACAGAGAGACACATTGTGGAAGTGCGTAAAAAGCATATCGGTGGTGGGATGTCTCTCAAGACTTATAACAGTGTACGATTTAGTCCTTAGACTTGAGATGCTAGGGCGAATTCGGTATACGGGTGTGCGTACTTTGATTTAGGAGCCGGGCACGTAGCTTGTCCATTGTGCGCCTACGTTGGGTACGTATAGTCGTATGCGCGGATGGTTAGCATCAATATCGGATCTACCGACTCATCGTAATGGATGAGGGAATTTCCTGTACATTCTTAGATGATGCATTCCGAGAAATCCATGGCCATGGTCAATGACGGATTTGGAAAGGGGTTTCTAGATTTAGCAGTCACACTGGAAGTATTATCCTGAATTAGAAAGTACAGAATCGAGATGATTAGAGGTGCCGACCAATTCACACACCCTAGGTCTCGATCGGGAAATTAGTCGTTAGAGGGACCGTATGTACATGGTACTTATAAGAGGTTTAAAGGTTCACTGAAATCAATTCACCTGAAGTTGGGCCTCATGGGCTTGTGGCTAGACATCGACCATGAGGTGTGGGTACTCCTGAATTGATGGTAGATTAATTCTGGAGTGGTCAATTGAAAGTAGTTTAGTTGATCGGAGCAATTAATTAAATAATTAATTGCTCATTAATTAAATCACAGAAATGTGAGCCTGCGGCCAATTGATGGTGAACCTAGAGGGTCACACACAAAAGCTGGAACTGTGATAGTCAGTTGTAGAACGAAACAATTTAAAGAAGTTAAATCAAGATAAGGAATTAAAGGGTTAATTCCTGGAGAGAGAAAATTAATTAGATTTATCTAATTAAATTAAATTAAATCTTTAAATAGATTTATTGGATTATTTAATTAAAGTATTAATTAAATAAATGGGCCATTTAATTAAAGTGGTTAATTAAATGACTTGGGCTTATTTAATTAAAAGGACTAATTATATAAGAGGTATGAGCTAACTTATCTAATGGTCCATTAGACCAAGAAAGAGATAAGGTCAAGAAGAGATAAGGATAAGAATAGAGATTAGGGATAGGGTTGGACTCTCTTATAAAAGGGAGTCTAGCAGAATCAAAACCCTAAGGCTAGCAAAACACTAAACCCTAATCTCTCATCTCTCTTGGCCGCCCCCCTCTCCCCAAAAAGCCCTAGCCGCCGCCGCCTAGCAACCGCCGTCGTGGTTGTAGATCGGCCGTGATCTTTCTCTCTCCTTCTTCCATTCTACATCTAGAGTTGGATCTAAATCCAACTCTTGAATCTGAGCTACTTTTCTCCTAGTTCTGAGCCTGAGGATTAAAGTGATTGCAGATCCAGCTGGTGTGGACTATTCTCTAGAGGCACAACACTTGGGGTGCTCTAGTGATCCGACAAGAAGACCGGAGGAACCACCACCTTGCCTGTGGTGAGGTAAAATCGCAATTTTACCAATGTATTTATTTTTGTATTTGTATGCTTAAATAAATTCAACCTTATTCATATGTACTAATAAGATGCCTGAGATGTGGATATAAAAATTTTAAATTCCGCACCGTTGTAGTTGACAATTATACCCACGAAAACCCAACAAATATTTGGACCAGTTTGACGCCGCACGAGTCCTTTAGCTCGTGCCTTAATCATCTTACTAAGTGACTTCAAGTTAGATGTCGAAGTCAAGCTTTAATAATTTTCATATTGGTATTTATGACCATATTAAATATAAAATCTTGAGGGTATTACACGAATAGTCCAACTATTTATTACATAATGTTAAAAAAATCACATACAACACAAATTATTTTGGTATTTGTTTTTAAAAATGTGAATAGAATTAACATTTGCGTCTTGTTTATATGTGAGATGAAAAGACATTTTGTCTGTAAAATTCTAATTGGAAGTCAAGAATTTTAGGTATGACGGTAAAACTCCTTTAAGAAATGAGGTAGGGTATATCTTGCCAAGATTAATATAATTTACGGATATATTTTGTCATTTTTAAATTTTGGGGTGTAAGTTGACTAATAAGATTGTTTTGGGGATACAAAATGAAATTGATCTGTTTTCAACCTACAATGCAAATTGCAATTAAACTCATGCAAATTTCAGTAAAACTCATATAGCAAAATACTACTCCTAATTTTGCATATTTGAAGCTAGCAAGATGTTTGGGAACCAATCCATGTTATAAGTTATAACAAAATAGAAAGTAATGCAATTTCCCTTTTAACTAAAAATGGAGGATGGAGAGAGAGACAAAACACCGGCATGTTTTTTTTCTCTCTATTTTCTCGCTTTTAAATTTTTCTTTCTGTAATCTCTTTTCTCTGATCCATCTCTTTTTCATTATTTTGTTAGTATTTTCTTAGATTCCTCTGCCAGATGAAATTCCATCTGTGTTTCTGTCAAATCTCCGTTTTTATCAAAGATTCTCTCAGGTAAGAAGAAAGAAGATAGGCGTCCATTTATCCATTATTTGTCTTAAATTGAGTATATTTCGCTTCATCGTTGTGGGTTTTTGTTTTCTTTTTTGAGGTGAATTGTTGTTTTTTTGTTGCAAACTATTGCTTGTTTAGATAATGCTAAAGCTATGATTGGTCATTCATTTTGAGCAATGTGGGATGAATCATGCTGTTGTGTAATTAATTAGATTTAGTTTACATTGCATTTTTAGTTGGATTTAGTTCAGTACATGATGGTCTCATCTCATCTGATTTGTTAATTCTTGTTTTCTGATAATGTTGCATATTTTCATACTGATGATGATAATAATATAACTACATGCAGTCATATCTTCTACGAGGAATTAAACAACTTATTCTCTTATTAATTCTCTGAGGTACACAAGCAAAAAGTAAAGGTGATCAGTTTCAAGATTAACACAGCAAAATGCCTCGAGGTAGGATAAGGGCAAAGATCCGCAGGAGCACTTTGTATACGTTTGCTTGCACCAGATTTGACCCTTCCGAGGAAGATGGGCCCCATAACATCCAAGGCCCCGGTTACTCACGACTGGTTTACTGTAACCAACCTCATTTACATGAATATCACCCTCTGAAATACTGCTCAAACTACATATCTACTACTAAGTATAACATTATTACATTCTTCCCAAAGGCCCTCTTCGAACAATTCAGACGTGTTGCCAATTTGTACTTTCTTCTAGCCGCAGCCTTGTCACTAACTTCTTTCTCACCTTTCAAACCTCTGCCTACAATTGCTCCACTGGTTTTTGTAGTGGGATTGAGTATGGCTAAAGAAGCTCTTGAAGATTGGAGTAGGTTTATACAGGATTTGAAGGTTAATTTGCGAAAAGTTAGGTTACATAAGAAAGATGGAGAGTTTGATCATAAACCATGGAAGAAGGTTAGGGTTGGAGATATATTGAAGATTGAGAAGGATCAATTCTTTCCTGCTGATTTACTTCTTTTATCTTCCAGTTTTGAAGATGGAATATGTTATGTCGAGACTATGAATTTAGACGGGGAGACGAATTTGAAGGTGAAACGAGCCCTTGAGTCAACCTTACCCCTAGATGATGATCCAAGTTTTAGAGAATTTAAGGCAACAATCAAATGTGAGGATCCCAACCCCAGTCTTTATACTTTTGTAGGAAATCTCGAGTATAATCACCAGACCTATCCTATTGATCCTACTCAAATTCTCCTCCGAGATTCAAAGCTTCGGAACACGGGTTATGTATATGGAGTGGTGATATTCACTGGCCATGACAGCAAAGTTATGCAAAATGCTACAAAATCTCCTTCAAAAAGGAGTACGATAGAGAAACAAATGGACAAAGTGATATACATCCTTTTTAGCCTCTTGGTGTTTATCTCACTGATTAGCTCTGTAGGTTTTATCAGGATCACTAAAAGAGAATTGCCAAATTGGTGGTATTTAAAGGTCTGGGACAGGAAGAACACATACTTTAATCCAGACAGAGTACTAGAGTCGGGGTTTTATCATCTGATCACTGCTCTTATGTTGTATGGATATTTGATTCCAATATCCCTTTACGTGTCAATTGAGGTTGTAAAAGTTCTCCAAGCTGTATTCATAAACCAGGACATTAATATGTATGATGAAGAGACTGGAACTCCGGCACAGGCACGGACTTCCAACTTAAACGAGGAATTAGGACAAGTTGATACAATCTTGTCTGATAAAACTGGCACATTGACCTGTAACCAAATGGACTTTCTCAAATGCTCTATTGCTGGTAATGCTTATGGTACTCGAGCTAGTGATGTAGAAATTGCTGCTGCCAAACAAATGGATATGGCCACAGATTCGGATGACCAGGGTCAAAATGATATACAAGGTTCATTTGAAAGTTTTGAATTGGAGACTGTCATTACTTCAAAAGATGAACATGCCAGTAAAGATGGAATAAAGGGATTTAGCTTTGAGGATAGTCGCCTCTTGAATGGGAATTGGCTTCAAGAACCCAATTCAGATGTCATTTTATTGTTTTTTAGAATACTATCAATTTGTCACACTGCAGTTCCGGAGCAAAATGAAGAGACTGGAGTTTTCACCTATGAAGCAGAATCGCCAGATGAAGGTTCTTTTCTTGTTGCCGCTAGAGAATTCGGTTTTGAGTTCTGTAAAAGAACACAGTCAAGCATATTCGTTAAGGAAAGGTATCCTTCATATCAAGAGCCAATTAAAAGGTGATAAATGATTAGATATTCTCATTTGCTGCGTGGAATATTATTTTATGTTGGATGAGTGTCTTGATATGTAATATTTATATGTAATTTCAGGGAGTTCAAACTTCTCAATTTGTTGGATTTTACCAGCAAAAGGAAGAGAATGTCTGTGATTATCAGGGATGAGAGCGGCCAGATACTTCTCCTGTGCAAAGGAGCTGACAGGTGTGTCGCTTATCATATGTGTTTGGTGGTTTGAGTCTAGGTAGATATAAACATTGAAGTAAAAGATGGTTGCCAAAACTAATGCCATTAAAAAATGGTACAGTTACTGTGATTCTGATTGCATTTAAAGCACTATTCTTCGCAAATCTTTCTTACCACATATACTTTTATTATTATCTTTCCATTGTATTGTGCTATACCGGTTTGCTGTTATATTAAATGCCTTCCTTTGGTTTACAGCATCATCTTTGATAGGTTATCAAAGAATGGGAGAACATATGAGGAAGCCACCACAAAGCATTTGAACGATTACGGGGAGGCTGGATTGAGGACGCTAGCGCTTGCTTACAAGAAACTTGATGAGGCAGAGTATACGGCTTGGAATGAAGAGTTTAATAAAGCAAAAACATCAGTTGGTGGTGATAGGGAAGCAATGCTCGAACGAGTTTCTGATAAAATGGAAAGTGACTTAATACTTGTTGGTGCCACTGCTGTGGAGGACAAGTTACAGAAAGGAGTATGTCATACCTGATCATTCTTTCGAGCTATTAATTGACTCTCTCTCCTCTCCCCCTGTATCTTAGTTTTGTCGTAGTTGTTTTTCTGTAGGTGCCTCAATGCATAGACAAACTGGCACAAGCTGGGTTAAAGATCTGGGTTCTGACAGGTGATAAGATGGAAACTGCAATTAATATAGGGTCCGTTTCTTGCCAATAGAATGTGGCCTTCAATATTTTCTGATTATGTAAGAAATACCAAATCTTTGTAGACGCTAAATAAAGCCTTGTCATCATCATGCAGATTTGCATGTAGTTTACTTCGACAAGGGATGAAGCAAATATGTGTGTCAAGTACTAATTCTGATGGATTGATCCCAGATCCAAAAAAGGTAATTTTCTGTAGGAAAAATTAGGTAATAATAGGCAAAAAACTGTATATGGTAGCCTTCATTATTGTTTTTGTTATTGAGCAGACGGTAAAGGATAATATCTTAATGCAAATTACCAATGCAACCCAAATGATCATGCTAGAAAAGGATCCTTATGCAGCATTTGCCGTTATTATTGATGGGAAAACTCTAACTTATGCGCTGGAGGATGACATGAAGTATCAATTTTTGAATTTAGCAGTTCAGTGTGCTTCAGTGATATGCTGTCGAGTCTCGCCAAAACAGAAAGCTGTTGTAAGAATTTATCCACTCTTAGAATAGCACAATCAGTATCTTCTGCTATGGAGTGTGGTATCTGATTTTGAGCTATCATTCTGTCCAGTTCACAATTGTGTTGTTTGACAATTAGGTGACAAGATTAGTAAAAGAAGGAACCGGGAAAATCACATTAGCAATTGGTGATGGAGCTAATGATGTTGGCATGATTCAAGAAGCTGATATTGGTGTTGGCATTAGTGGATGTGAAGGAATGCAGGTCAGTAATGAATCACTAAAATAGTTTCTGAGATTCGGGATTAGGGTTTAATTGGAATACTTAGTGCGAATTATAGAAATTAGCCCCATAATATATTAAATGAATAAGGAAATCAATTTTGATCCATCAACAGAACTTCGACAAATGTAAGTCAAGATGGAAATAAAAGGCATATGTTCAAACTGTGTATTTCAGTGTCATATCAGTCTAGATTCTCCTTGATCCAATCAGTATCATCTGTGTATTTCTTCTAAACCATTCTCCTGCAACTCACAGAAAATATCATGAATTCTTCGATAGGTTTCATCAAAGCATTAATCCAAGAGTCAAGGTAGTGCCAGACCAACCAGACTATGCGACTTCTTATCACATCATGACTTTTTATGGTTTCATCTCGCCATGTTAATGTATGGCATAATATATTATTATAATTGATTTCAATACATATTTCAATGTAATAGTATTGAGCTTTTGATTGCTATGCTTTTGTGTGATGCGCCACAACTTTTTTTCATTGGTCGGTGACCAGGAAGTAAAGAACTGTTGGAGTCATGTCCTACTTAATCATGAATTGCACTAGTCGGATGTACTATATAATTTACGACTACTGGCAGAAAAAAAAATTATGTACTTTGGAGAAGTCGCAGGCTTTTTAGAGTTATGTTCTTTCTTCTCTTCTTAATTAGAGTTCCTTCGCTTTTGTTTGGTGGCTTACGATGTCTATTATAGAAATTCATATTTGTTGGGAATTGACCTTCTCGAGTAAGAAGTAGCTTTCTGGCTGGCTGGCTGGCTTTTCTCTACGTTTGTCATTTCATTTGAATTTTAATTTTTTCCATGACAATGTGATATATTCTTCTGTATTTTGTACATATCAGTTTTAACTTGGACATCATGTTTTAACTAAAAAACCGTATCTCATTTCCTTAAGCATGAATTACTTTAACATGATTCAAAATTGGCTAACTTAATGTTGACTCTTTCCAGGCTGTGATGGCTAGTGACTTTTCTATCGCACAGTTTCGATTTCTGGAGAGGCTTCTAGTCGTACATGGACATTGGTGTTACAAAAGAATTGCTCAGATGGTAATAAATATAAGTCGAACTAATTCCGTGTGCTCTCTGAAAAACCATTCAATCTTTTCTTTAAACGCGCAAGTGTTTTCTAAGGCATTTGTGAATTACTATGTTCAAATTCATATAAGAATTAAACTTCAATTTTCTCCATGCAGATTTGTTATTTCTTCTACAAGAACATTGCATTTGGCCTTACAATCTTCTTCTTTGAGTCATTTGCCGGCTTTTCTGGACAGTCTGTGTATGATGACAACTACATGTTAGTATTCAACGTTGTTCTCACTTCTTTACCTGTCATTTCACTTGGAGTATTCGAACAAGACGTGGATTCTGAAGTATGCTTACAGGTCAGTCGTCTGTTGGTGCATTTAACATTTTCATATCCTAACTAGTTTGTATTTATGAAAAGTATTACTATGCAGTTTCCAGCTTTATATCAACAAGGGGCGAAAAATTTGTTCTTCGATTGGTACAGAATATTTGGGTGGATGGCTAATGGTCTTTACAATTCCTTCACTGCATTCATTTTGAATATATCAGTCTTTTCTGACAAAGCTTTCCGTGTTGGAGGCCAAACGGCTGATATGAACGCTGTTGGGACTTCAATGTTAACTTGCATCATTTGGGCTGTCAATTGCCAGATTGCTCTAACTATGAGCCACTTCACATGGATACAACATATCTTTATCTGGGGTAGTGTAGCTACTTTGTACCTATTCCTTTTGGTCTATGGGATGATGATTGGTCACTTGGGAACAGCCTCCCCGGTTCTCTTGGAAGTATTGGCTCCAGCCCCAATTTATTGGTCAATCACTCTCTTTGTCACAGTTGCATGTATTCTCCCTTACCTTGTTCACATTTCGTTCCACAGAATGTTCTATCCGTTGGATCACCATGTCATTCAAGAGATGAAATACTACATGAAAGACATAATGGATCAACGGATGTGGACTAGGGAACGGTCTAAGGCTCGACAGTCGACAAAGATTGGGTTCACGGCTAGAGTTGATGCAAGAATTAGGATGTTGAAAGAGAAAATGATGCAGCGGAGATTTTCAATGCATAAAAGTGTTTTACCCCGAAGAACATAATTATGTACATATATCCATACTTCTATACTTACTGTCCTGATTAATCTAGTGGGGCCGATCCATTACTTTCTACAATATGATCTCGAATCCACTTACTAGAATAGTCCGTAATCTAGATACCTCCATAGCTAAGGAGCTGACTAGCTTCTTGATCATGAATAGTGGTGATTCAAACTCAACAGTGGTCAAAGAAGATTGCTAACACGTCCTTCTCTTCTCCTTCCACATCATAAAAAGAAGAAATAACAAGGTTCTGGCAGGAGTTAAGGAGAAGAACGCTTTGAAGATTCCATGCCTTCAGGGCCAATTTTGATTCATTTTTGGTGTGTAATTTTTGTGAGTTTCTCATGATATAAACCCTCTAGTGATTTGTCATACAGTCAGTACCTTCGCATCATAAAATAATTTCTTAATATACCAGTCTTTATTTTCAATATGCCAGATGAATTTCCATTATCCAGACCAGAAATCATAAAATTGACATAGATTAAGTGAATTATTTCATAAAACTCTGTCCCGTATCCTTCTAAATAACATGTTCATTCTTCGTTAACCGGCCAACAAAGTCCTCAAAATCAGTACAGTAAGTTTGATATTTTCTCTAGTCCGGGGTGATTCAGATGCAGAAACACATGACAGAATAGTTGAATTCTAAAACTATACAAATTCAAATACTCCAAAGTCCAACTTCAAATACAGTATTAAACAAATTATACTTCTACAATAATCCCAACTTGTCAAACATAGATGGACCAAAATGGCAAACCTTGAATTACGAATTACATTCGCATAAATCATTTATTTGATTTAGATCATCCATTATCAGACCCGGAAAAACTAAAAGATGTCTTAACATATTACTTCAACGGCTGCTCTTGTCATCCTTCACACTCTTCTCATCTCTTTCATTAGTACGGGGAGTGTATTGACTAGTTGTAGATGGTGAATACCCAGGTGCACTTGGAGAGTACCCTGCACTCGGGCTGCCAAAAAGCAACGGCAAAACAAAAACGACTCAGGACCAAACAAGTTTATCTAATTACACCGACAATTGGGTTGATAACTAGTAGTGTTGCACTGACCTGTACTGGGGCGAGCTAGGACTGTAGTCTGGGTTCCCACCAGGGCTGAATAGTCATAGCACAGAAGTTAAATAAAAAGAAAACACCAGAAACAAATTTGCATAACAGACAAATGCATTGACATAAAAAGGGATCCCTCTGAATGTTTAAAGCTATCATTTTGGTAATTCTTATCTATCTACAGGCAAGCTACTCAATTTTAAAAAATTATAAATAAAGCAAAAAAGATACTACAGACTATGTACTCAGTTGAAAAGATATAAATGAAGCAAAAGTTTCAGAAAATTATTATTCACCTTAATCCTAAAGAATAAACTAATACATTAAAAACTGGTCAGACAACTAAACGTGGAAAAGAAACTTGACTTTTACTATATTGAAGAATTGAAACCAAGTCCATTTCTTTCAACTAGCACACAGATATTTTTTAACAAGTCCACTTACCACATTTCCACTTACAAACTAAGATATGTATTTGCATATCTATCACAACCTTATTGGATCTCCTTTTTTTTTTTTACAAAACATCACTTGTATTGAAATAGTTGGATATCCTTATAAATTAATAATCCCAAATTTATTCTACCGCTTGATAAGAGCTGTTATTGGAACATTAAGTGGTCCCCTTATGGACTCCATCCCTCCTCATTCTTTCAACTAGCAATTAGTAGCTCAATAACTAGTGGTTCCTACATAAACTTAAAGATGAGTGTTTACATAATCATTTACAGCGGCCTCTTCACACCATATTCCCCATTCCATCCATCATTTTTTTACTCCCTCTCTTTTTTCCGAAAAGGTAAAGATATCAATTTCAAAAGAGCACCAATGGGATTCCAGGGTGCCTCCCAAATATTAAAGAGTACTTAGTATCTATAAAGGACTGAACATCCTTTACTCTCTCTCTTTTAACAGACCAAGGCTGATGAATGCATTTCTAACTCGACTAATCTTTACAAGAGCGGTTTATAGGGTGCACAAGCGGGGGGTTGGGTGTCAATACTTAAATAGACCACAAAAAGAGCAAAAAGAGCAGTCAAATTACATAAAATTGTTAGGATGTGTGAATCTTCATTTTCAAAACAAACTGAAAGGAAAAATAACGTATGAGAACCTTTTAATTGAAACAATGCCACAACTAATTTACCTGCTTGGACTATAACTTGGACTAGATGGAGAATACGATGGAGATGTTGGAGAATATGAATGGGATGTTGGGCTGCAAAGTTAAGTGTCAAAAGCAATATGTCAGTCTGAAGTAAAAGTCTTTAATGCAAGGGAGTTGTCAGAATAGAGCAATGCATATTGCATATAATATAGAGATCTTTTAAACAACTCATTTTCAGTCCAAAATCCAATTAAGGCAACTAATCAAATACTTTGAAAAAACAAGATATCATTCCTGGTCCTGTGAAAATATTGAGAGCAATGGAAGTTAAGTGAGTGCCTAACAGCACTATCATTTCTCTTCAAATTTTATTTCTGCAACCTAAATCAAATTATGAGCCTCCCATAATAATGTAAACCAGCTTGCGATGAGCCAAACAACTCATGCACTTTGTAATTTCTTTTATCATATCAAATTATGATAACTCAATTGGTCGCAGTCACAAAGAGCAAATACTGCAAATAAATCTGCCAAAGTTACCTGTAACTTGGTGATGCAGGATTGTATGGACTAGAAGGAGTGATCTTTGGACTTGTAGGTGAATAGGCAAGAGAAGGGCTGTATCTTGCTGACGCATTGTAACTTGGAGAAGTAGGACTGTAGCTTGGTGAGGTAGGACTGTAACTTGGTGATGTTGGGCTATAACCAGGTGAAGTCGGGCTATAGGCAGGTGAGGTTGGGCTATATGATGGCGAAGTCGGGCTGTAAGATGGAGAGGTAGGACTATAGGAAGGCGACGTTGGGCTGTAAGATGGAGAGGTCGGGCTGTAGGATGGTGAAGTCGGGCTGTAAGAGGGTGAAGTCGGGCTGTATGCAGGTGATGTTGGGCTATATGCAGGAGAAGTTGGGCTATAGCTAGGAGACGTTGGGCTATAACTTGGAGATGTAGGACTGTAACTTGGAGATGTAGGACTGTAACTAGGAGAAGTTGGGCTGTACGTTGGAGAAGTAGGTGAATAGGATGGGCTGGTAGGAGAATATGCAGGGCTCGTAGGGCTGTACCCAGGAGAACTAGGACTATAGGTAGGGGATGTGGGGCTATAACCAGGGGAAGTCGGACTGTATCCGGGAGAGGTTGGACTGTATCCAGGAGATGATGGACTGTATCCTGGAGATGACGGACTGTATCCTGGAGATGATGTAGGAGAAAAGGCCATTCCGCCAACATAAGGAGAAAATTGAGCATCTGATACAGGAGATAACCGGAGATTTGGGCTGAGCAAATAACTTGGTGACATCATGCCATCATGATACGGGGTTCCTGTCATTGGTGAACGACCAGGAGTCATACCGAAATCCAGTCCTCCTTCCATGTAACTGGGTAAAGAAATCTCAACAGCTTGTTTTAACATCTCTTCATTCAACAACAAGCCGCAGTCTCCAGTGCCAATTGGTGCAAGCTGACCCAACATGATATTTTCAGTGACACCCCTGAGGCGATCAGTTTCTGCAAAGACAGCAGCATCAAGCAGAATGTCTACTGTTTCCTCAAATGAGCATCTCATCATTGGACCAGTATCATTGCGATTAATCCCATGACGAGTAATGGCCATCAAATGACCGCGGTAGGTCATGGTATCGCACAATATTGCCAAATGCCTATAGTTCACATAAGATCCATCAAATGATATCACAACACGTAACTCATCCAGCAAGGCTTTGCGAACTGCCTCAATTCCCAGAACTTCAATAACTTCAATCAAGTGATTGCTAGTAGTCCTCCTTGAATCAACATCTTCATGACACATTACAGCTAGTAGATTAACACCTTCTGTATCAAGCATCCACTCATTCTCTGCCTTAAATCCTTCGCTTTCATCAAATTTATTCAGCTTGCTGTTCTTTATGAACACCTTATTAATATCTGGTATGCCTCGAAGAGCCATTTCTGTAAGCATGTTACCCGCAATCTTTTTGAGGAATACATCATCCTCTGCTGATTCGTCATTTAATTCCCCTTTAGGGGCTTCATCGTTCATGATACGAATACGAAGAATCAATTTCTCAGCATTATCATCATTAAATATACATGTCAGATCATCATCAAATTCCTGATTAATCTTCTCTGCAATATCAGCCATACTGAGTTTTTTATCCACCATCATTTCTCGGTTTAACTCAATGCGAAGCAACCAAGGAGATATCTTATAAGGGTCGATTTCTTCGTCGGGCATCTCGTAATACGACTTCACAAATTCAACATCTTCCTCAATAATCGTGCTCATAGGATCTGGATCATACCATACCTCTGTGGCTTGTGTCACACTTCGTAAAGTCGTGTATTCCAGAGCACACTGGACATTTTTTGCCCTTTCCTTGGTTTTACTCACATCAGGCTTCAAGTATACAGAAAGAGAGGGTGTTTTAATCTTTTTAGCAACATTTATGATTTCCCTTAATCGTGGAACACCTAAAGTAACATTTTTCGCACTGACACCAGCATAATGGAAAGTATTAAGAGTCATCTGCGTAGCAGGCTCACCAATAGATTGTGCAGCAACACATCCAATCATTTCCCCAGGTGCCACAAGTGACTGCAGAAAACGAGATTCTATTTCACCAATAACCCATTCAAAAGCTTCACGAGTCAGTCTGTATTCCTTTAAAACCCTTTTACTTGCTAAGGCACTGCGAAGCAATATATTGAAGAAAAGAGTAGCATTCTTTTGGGCTTCCATACTAAGATAATCATCACCGACAACCACTTTAAGCCTTTCTTGCAACTTGTCAACAGCTTCCACAATTTCCATTGGGTGCATATCAGAAGGTCTTCGGAAATCGACCTTAAAGGTCTTTTGGGCATTTAAGACAAGCCTCCTAATGTTAACAGGCAGGGGCCAAGAATTGTCACCTGTTGTCGCAATCTCTGTCCCAAGTTGGTATCTATCAGCTTCAAGTTTCTGAACCTCAGCATCAAATACACTGCGAATTTCGCGAATAGTTTTTAGATCTTCCACAGCTTCAGACAACATGTAATTGGGATTCCAGTTTGGATTGTCAATCTCATATTTGTACATGTTATTGAAGTCAGACTTCTTCAGCTTCAAAGATTCCAGGGGTTGTGACTCAATCCAAACAGAATCCATGCCATCTTCCCCATAGAGAAACTGAATCACATCTCCCAAGGAATTTCTGACAGTTCCATCATACTTGACCATTATATCCTCCATAGCCTTTACCAATCTCCTTTGGATATATCCAGTCTCAGAAGTTTTCACTGCTGTATCTATAAGACCTTCTCTACCACCCATGGCATGGAAGAAGAACTCTTGAGGAGTCAAACCCCTAAGATATGAGTTCTCTACAAACCCACGACTCTCAGGACCATAGTCATCTTTGGTGAAGTGTGGCAGTGTACGATCTATGAAACCAAAAGGAATTCGCTTGCCTTCAACATTCTGCTGCCCCACACAAGCAGTCATCTGGGATATGTTAATAAAACTTCCCTTAGAACCTGCAGTAACCATAGCCTTCAGATTGTTACTTTCTGACAAGCTCTTTTGTGCACTGCTTCCAGCATCATCACGGGCCTTGTTCAACACCTAAAGACACACAAAACCCATCACGCTTCATCAAACTATAGGAAGTGAAGTAAATTCTTTCACATACCTGATTCACTCTGTTTTCAAAAGAATCCATCATGGTTCGACCAGGTTCAGCTTCCAATTGCTTTTCTTGAGCAGCCCTAATAAGTTCTTTCACCTCATTCTTTGCATTTGAAATAGTTTCATTAATTTTTTCCATGGTTGAAGCATCAGCGATTGTATCACCAATTCCAATGCTGAAACCATTCTGCAAAAGCCAATAATTGACAAGCCACTGTGTATGTCCCAAAAATTTGCGAGCCGCATCTGGGCCAACCTCTTCCCTGAATATTTTAATACCCATTAAAATATATGAACAACAAAAGAAGCAACTTCATGGCTAGTATCCAGAAGTTCCAGACACTGACATGACGACAATTCATCAACTGTTAAAATTAATAGAAAATTATGATTCAAAATTTTCCACAATATTTCCCAGTATATCACAGGACAAGAAAAAGGAAAGTTTTTTCTTCGTCAAATTATGCTTCTCACGCGTTCATCTTTTGGCTAAGAAGTGACGAACTTTCCTTCACTATCCATTTCCTTTTTATGGTCAAAGTGATTTACCCATAAATAAGATCCCATAATTATTAAAATATCTGCAGAACACATAAAATATAGTCGCACATACCAAATAACATGTATTAAGCTTCCAGTTGATGTCCCAAGTGTCTTCTTGCATAGAGTGCCAGCTAGTAACTCTCCTTTTTCTATCCGAACTTGGGTATCACCAGGAGTAATAAATCCTTTTTCACTTTCTTGATGCCATGCTGAATATCTCAACAGATTTATCTGTTTTGGTATGATTAAATTGAATACTTGTTTTCCAGTCCACAGAGGCCTAGGTTTCAGAATAGCAGGAGCAGGTACTTTGCCATCAAAATCCTCCCACCACATCAGAATGTTCATGAAAACATCCTGCATATAATAAAGTTGCGAATGAACGAGCAGAAGAGGAAAAAAACCAAGTGTTTAGAGAAAAAAAGAGCTGGATATTACCTTCTCAATAAATGTATCTCTCTTTGTAATTTTGCGACACCCTAAAAGTGTATCCTGGACTATACCCATCACAGGCCGATTCGCTTGAGGTGACACGATGCATTTTGGAACCAACATGAGTTCCATAACTTCAGCTCTAGTTTCAAATGACTGGGGAACATGCATATTCATTTCATCCCCGTCGAAGTCAGCATTGTAGGGTGAGGTTACAGACAAGTTCAAGCGGAAGGTAGAGTAAGGCATAATCTTGATTCTATGTCCCATTATAGACATTTTATGAAGACTTGGTTGCCTATTGAACAGGACAAAGTCTCCATCAATTAAGTGCCGCTCCACCTGCAATATTAATGACAGAAAATTGGGCACTACATCTAAAACGATATACTTTGATCAATATAGCTTAAAGAGTAAGGAATATCACCTTATATCCTAGTTCTAAATGTTGATCACTGCTTTTCTTCAAATATCGGAGATCAAGTCTTTGCCCGTCATCCCTAATTATATATTTAGCACCAGTTTTACCAGGAGGAGGATGAGGTCCATATTCAACAAGCTCTTTCAACCTGATTTCAAGCTTTTAGTTTTTTGCCGAAAAACCAAACCAAAATGCATAACAGCTAATAGTCCAAAAAATAAGATATAAAAAACAAACCTTTCAATGTTATATGGAGTCACGGTTTCTGGATATGTAAGATTTAGTGCAATACTCCAAGGTACTCCAAGTTCGTCAATGTTGATGGTTGGATCAGGTGTAATAACTGTCCTAGCAGAGAAATCTACTCTCTTACCCATCAAGTTACCTCTGATCCTACCTTCTTTTGCTTTGAGCCTGCTACATATTGATTTGATTGGTCTACCAGATCTTTGGGTAGCCTAGAATGCATGAAGGTAATTCACTGATTAGAAAAGTATTAAAGAGCTTCATTGATTGATTTAAAAGATTGAAAAAGATAACATACCCTTGGCTGTCCTGGCAATTCATTATCAAAGTACGTGGCTATATGGAACTGCAACAACTGTGCAAACTCAGAGATGATGTGTGCAGGAGCTCCATTCCGCTCCTGCCTCTTCAGGTTCTCATTGTGCCTGATGATCATGGCCAGTTGATGAGTTAAATCATCCTGCATAAAATGATTCGAGAATTAGATTGCTCCATTATTTGAAAGCAGCAACGTAGTGTGAGCTAAAATATGAGATTTTTTCATAGAACAGAAGCTGATATGCTTATTAAAGAATACCAAAAGTAGTTTACCTCACTCCTTGATGAAGTATCCATCATCACAGAAGGTCTAACAGGAGGAGGAGGTATTGGAAGAGCTTGAAGTATCATCCAGTCAGGGCGGGCATATTCTGGGTTCAAGCCCAATAATCGACAATCTTCATCAGTTACCCTCTTGAGAATGCTAAGAACCTGAAAGAAAAGAATCAGATGTTAACATCAATTAACCTCATCCTTCAACCTTGCACATATATCCACGCTCAGAGCATGAAAGAGAACATTGTTTTTTTCTTATTTGAAAGCAGGGTGGAACAAGAGGGAAGTTGGAGGTTAGATAGTTTGAATGAAAATTTTCAAGCATAACATACCTTCTCCGCAGAAAGTTGTTGTTTCCGTTCAACAGGCTCAGGCAACTGCTCCTGGTCATCATTTTTCTTCTTTTGCATCTTGAACTCAGCAACCATCTTCATACCATCAATAGAAATTTTTGGCTGTTGTGCACCACATCCACCCCTACTCTTTTTCACAGGTTCTTCAGAATCTTGACCTTGTACATCAATATCATCACCTCCGTCACACTTGGTTTTGTTTTTGCATGCATCTAATATCTTCCTTAGCCTATTTTTAGGATTTCTTATTCTCATTGCTTGCTTGAATTTCGGATCCTCCTGGGATAGATTCAGAACATTCAGTTAATGGTGTAAAGACAAATTTCATTGATGAAAGTTTCTTCTCTTTCAGGAGAATAGTTTTATTAATTCATTGAAGCCCAAAGTGTCAACAATTGTTATAGAAAACACACAGCAATCAGAGTAATAAAAAGTTAAATTTATCATGATTCACGTGAAGTATAAGATCGTACGACATTTGAGGAACACAGAAGTTCTAGAGCAGAAGGCGCATCCAGACCATGTAACTTATTAAACAGCTTCTCACTTACTTTTGTGCATTTCATCATTTCCATATATGAAACCAAGATTAAAGGAATAAAATAATTCGTAAATGGTAACTCGAATTTTTATTGTTATTATTATTCACAATCCCGTTTAAGATATTTTTAATGAGGATTAATTAACATCCTTTATTACAAACAGGAAACGCAATCAGCGCCTCACTAATTAAGTATATGTTGAATATATTAGAAAACGAGACTACGCATGACCCAAAATTCAACTCGTACCAACACATCTTTTAAAATATGTGGCATGTTATTAAAAAGGGCATCATTTTCTAGACTTTTGTGATATCCAAAGAGCATTTGATCTCCTTTTCTAACTATTGCCCAGGTTCCAAGGCAATAGTATCACAATTGAACTTCCACAGAACATCACAGGACTAGAGGCAAAAACAGTTGCTGGAGCTATCTCCTATACAAAAATCCAATCTTCCTAGCTATCTCCTATACTAAAATCCAATCTTTCTTACCTAATCTTAAAAAGACAGGAACAAATTTTACATGTAACATTAGAGTCCCACATTTATAATTCTGTCTACCACTCATGTCTCAATTATAAGTGACCTAGATTTAGTGTTGCAGGAACCAATACTCGCAATTCATTTAATACTGCAAATTAGGGGTCCCTAGCAACCAATGCCCATCTTACATCACTCCAAAATTCCCAATTTCAAACAATTTGGGAGCAACATCAAATAATGTATACCTCATCGGCCAAGATCTTGGAGCAATTAAAGCAAACACAACGAAGAATACTGAGCACAGTCTTCATGAATCCAATATGAAACATGGGTTTTGCGAGCTCAAGATGACCGAAATGCCCCGGACACTCGGCCATATTAGACATACAAGTCTCGCACTTCATCTTCCTATCAATAGTCCCCAACCGCGGATCACTTAAGCCCCCTGGCTTCGGCTTACCTCTTTCTGTAGTCTCACTGTGTTCAATATGCACCACCGAGCTTTGCCTCTGCCAACAAAAAAGAATTAAAAAAGAAATGAATACTACATTCTTGGCGGCCATTAAAACTATTTAATAAATTACTCAAAATGAAGTGAGGAAATTACGATTTCATCGGGGCTTTGGATGCTAAATTGGACGACCCGGACTTTGGCGACCTCTGCCGGCGAAAAAGGGAAGCGAGTGTCCATGAAGGCGGTGGAGTTGAATTAATAATTCTAGGGCTTTTAGGTTTTCAAAAAAAAAATCGTATGTTTTGGGGGAAATTTGTCTTTGTTCGACGGTTTTCTAATTTTGGAGGGATTTTTTCCGTTGTATGACAGTATTATTGAGACACTGATCTGAAAATCAAGATTTGTATCGCCACTTCTCCTTCTCTACGAAGAGAGATAGTTTGGGAACAAAACAAATGTCAGAATGAGGGGTTTGGGGGCTATTTATAGGCTGAGGGCACTCTTAAAGGGACCGTTTGGCTAAGGGGATTTGCTAGTTTTGTTATTTTGGCAATTAAAAAAAGTTAATTCGTGAGATTTGAAATAAGTCATAAAATAGTGAGTTCTGAGACTATCTACAAGAGCGTATAATTCAAATTATAAGAAATGATATAAGTTTTGGCAAAAAAATGAGCTCCAAGAGAGCTCTTATATTTTAAGATCCACAAAAAATTATAAGTTTGGCCTCTTAAATATAAGAGGCCAAAGTTAAATTTTAAAAGTTATTCTTGCATTGATAGTACAATACTTTTGAACTTTTGTACTTTTCCCATAGAAAATTAAAAATGTTTTAATAGTAATTCATATTATTTTTCTAAATAATAATATTTTAATTTTATGTTACTTTTACGAAATATTTAATTTAAATTCATAGAACACAATAATTTAAATTAAATTATTAATATCTTATTATTATATTAAATAAATAAATATTATATATATATATATATATATATATATATATATATAATATCCCACTATTATTTATATGTGAATCATAATTAAAAATACTTTATTCAATATTATCTAGATGTTGGAGTGAAATTGTGTTGTTGTTTAAAAGTAGAATCTTAAAATATAAACTAGCTGTTGGAATGCAGAGTAAAAAATGGGAATGTATAACACTGTTCACTCCTTAAAATTTAAGATAAGAGGTCAGAATTTAAGAGGGCTGTTGGAGATGGCCTGAGTTCATAAACCCTTTTGTTAATATTAGAATACTTCCCGTCTCATTTATTTTGCTTTTTTGTTATAATATTAGTTTAAATTTTTTAATATTTTAAATGACTTATCATATTAAATTATTCACATTAGTGGTATATTAAATATTTTAATATAAATATATATGATATTATAAAATAATATCAACTTATTAGTGAAATATATTAATTAAATTATTTATTATAAATTTAGAATAGTTGATCATACCAAGAGAACAATATAAATGGTACGGAGAGGTAGTAAAATAAACATTGTAATAGAGCGTGAAACTATTTAAAAGTGGAAAACATTTTTTTGTTAAACAAGATAAGAATAGATTGAAATTGATAGAAGATAGATGAAAACGTGAGGTGGATGTTATTGATAGTATCTACTTAGGGGCTATATTTGTTGAATAGATTTGAGGATACAACATAATGAAGACCCAATTTTGTACCACATTAAACTTTGATATAACTAGGTTTATCCATTAAAATATTTATCGGCTTAAAGATGTGATCTTACTTCTTGAGTGCCATTTGATGAAGTAATATGGTTAACAAGAATGGCATCAATATATATATATATACTAGGTGGGTTTGATACCGCGCAAGGCGCGGTTGTTGGTGCCCAGATTGTGAAGATGTGTTCAAATGGTTCTTTTATTAGGATGTTAGAGTTATTAAATTTTATTAATTAATTATGTTTGTTTTAAGTGTTATATATTCTTTATTATGGATTGTTAGTGTCTTGTGAAGTCAATAGTGTAATTTTAGCAAGTTAATGAGACATTTATTGATAAAAAAAAAGGAGGGGAAGTAGCTAGATTTGTCCTCATCACTGTTGATTTTATTTTTCATGTAGAGTTTATAAAGAGAAAATACTTGTGCTGCGTGTATCCAGTTGGAATTTATGGTTGTGTGTATGTGGATTGTTTGCGAAAGTATATATATATATATATAAATCTTGGGTGTTTTTTTCTTTTTTTATTCGAACAATGCTATTTTTCTTTTACATACTGATGGCACAGGATATATTTCGAGAAATAGATATGTATTTGAAATATATCCTTTGCCATCAGTTTGTATAAAGGTATTTCACGTTTCATTGGAACTAATTACATGATAAGCGCAATGATTAGATATAATTTCCGGGAAAGTGACCTGTCACAAATAAGGTGCAGTACATTAAATTAGATATATTTAGCATTTTATTTTGTATTATGAAAATGAGCAGTACTATTCATTTGGAAATCTGAAAAAAAATGTAGTTCTGATTTAAATATTTAGGTTATAATAAAATTGAGTTTTGAAAATTGATTGTGTTAATATAGTATATTAATCTGTGCCCAAGCTTAGCTATTTTTAAAATATTGATGTACGAACTTCATCATTATTCTATATTTAATTATGTGGTATTTTTTTAACAGACCCATATTTATTAAACATAGTTACATTTATGTTTATTTAACTGCTAAAACTTTACATTGCTGATATTTCAGCTTCTATTTCATCAACTATTTCTTCGAGTAAATCAAACTTCGTATTCCCATGTATTTTTTGGTAAACAATTTCTTTTAGCATGGGATCTTCTACGAAGGCTCTTAGTTTTTCTTTAGTTTGAGCTCGATATGGTATATAACTGCATGAGCAATTTAGAACATCAAGTCTTCTTAAATTTGCTGATGAGTACCTTTGTGGTACTCGTTGTCTCGAAGATTCCGGTTTGCATTTGCACTCCTAAACTCTTTAATTATCGTTTTATCTTAAAATTTTACAATAATTTACTTCTAAAATTTTGTAGATTCATCCATATTTTTTGTGAGTTTTTATATAAAAAATTCCGTTTTATCCATATTTTTTATAAAATAAAATCAAACTTATTTTAATTAATAAAAATGAAATCTTAGAAGAATTTTTTTTTTCTATAATAAATTTTAAAATAACTTAATAAACCTAATATATGATTAAAAAATTGACTTTAAGTATTTGGTAAAATGATCCTTATATTTTCTGGTTCTTAGAATTGAATTATTTATTTCGAAGGTATATTTTTTTTAATATATATTTTTACCTAATTACAAATTGGGCTTTTGTTTTATAGCCCAAAAAAGATAAATGACATCTTATTTTTATTTTGCTATCGGATATAAATGGAACATGACTTTGGTTAAACCTAAAAGAAGGCACAAATGTATTGTGTTTTAATGTGATTTTAGTGGCCCATTGTTTATGTGTTTCTGTTTATACCTTTGTTGGTTTTATGATTTCGTAGAAGTATATTTATGTTGTAAATTGTAAAAATAAAAAAATTATTTTTATTATACAAAGGCAAAATATAATACAAAAATCGTCACAAACTAATCACTGATTTTTTATTTTCGTTCCAAACTATTTAACTTGACGAATTTCGTTCTGTAATTTAATATTTTTTGGAATATCATCCCACCATTAATTATAAGACAGAAATTGCGTATTTGCCATTAAATTGCCACATGGCTGCTTACGTGTTATGCAATGGTAAATTTAAACATGAATAATTATATGATATTGCAGAAATCATCCCAAACTAATTACAAGATTGAACCATCATTTCCATTAAATTAGAAATTATTATTGGGACTAAATTAATAAAAAATGGTAAATAAATTGTTTGTCTATTATATGAGTATCACAATTAATACATATGAGTGTCTACTTAGAACAAATGTACATATAATTTGCCAAAAAAAAATATTATGATTTACTTTTGTGATTGAACTGAAAATAAGAACATCGTTTTTTTTTTCATTTTTCATTTTTCATTTTCCATTTATAATGATTGTACAGGGGAAATGACAATTTTATCTCCATCGGCGAAATTCATGGGCTTTTTTCAAAGGTAAACACATTAGGGTGTAAAATATCAGAAAATATATTTTCAAGGTGTAAAATATTAGAAAATATAATTTTAGGATGCAAAGTGTCAATGTTTTTAAATCAGGATGGAATGTGTAAAAAAATTATATTTTCTGGGTGCAAAATAATAATATTCTATATTTTTATGGTGTAAAGTGCCAAAATTTAAATTTATATTTATAGAGTGCAAAGTGCAAAGAAATATTAAAAAATAACTATTATACCCTTACACCAACAAATTTTCGCACTAAAACACACATCATGGTGCAAAGTGTCAAAATTTTTAAGTCGGGATGCAAAATGTCAAAACCCTATATTTTTAAAGTAAAAATTGCCCAAAATCCAAATTAAATTCATAATTTAGATATTAGCCGGTTCGGTTCGTAAAATTTGTAAAAACAAAATCGGAAGATATAAGTTTTGTAATTAGGTTTTTTTAAGCCAAAATTGACCCTTTCGATGATGTTTTGAAATTATGCAGTGTCATAATACGTACAACACATGAGGCTCATTTTAAAGAGTCTTATTGTATGGCTTCGTCTCACAAAATTGGCGATATGGAAATCCCGAACAAAACGTTGGTGTCAAGAATTGAAACGATATTCACCTGATCATAATCATAGATTAAGAATTCATTTTAAAATAATTTCAAATAAATTCTATAATATATTATCAATACATCACTTGTATCACAAATGTACCCACTGTAGTGTCAAATAAAACATCTAGTCATCAAACATAAAGAACTTTTGTGTAAATACATATGATAGATATAATGAGGCTAGCTAGCTATCTCACTTATGCTTCTTTCCACCAGCCAGAATATGTTGAATCTGCAGGCCTCGACTGAAGGCCTAGTTGAGAAGCAGTCTAGTTTGGAACTCAGACACAAACGGGAACCAGGCCAGGACTGCTATGGGACCAAAGATCACCAACCCCATAAGGTACTCATACCCTCTTGCCAGTGCTTTAAAAGAACCCCACATTCCCAGTGCCTTAACAATCGGCCTACAAGCTTGCGATATCTGTGTGTAGAAAATAGCATGTTATCAAATAATCAATATATGAATATATGAATTCGAGTTTACTTCGATATATAAACTCGAAGTTGCAAGATATGAAATCAAAAGGCAGAGAAGTGTATGTACCTGCAGGAGAGCCCATCCAGTCGGCAAGAAGCCCAACAAGCTGGCGAAAGTATCTCCTGCTGTGAGTTCGAGGAATCTTATGAAAATGATAAGTATGACTATGAAGCCAATAAACAAGAATAGCTTTAGAAGTCTGAACATTAGCTGGAAATCTGCACTGAATTTCTTCCTCCCCATGGACAGAATCTGCAGATGAATTTATTGCATCGTCAATAAGGTTCAGGAATTTTTATTTAGAGAAAATGAAAAGGAATAGATTATTGATTTGGACTGACCTTGAGAATGAGCATGACAGCAACAATGACCAGCCAAGATAAACCATAAACCTATAACCATGAGATAGGATTAGAAACCAAGCTTTTAAACTTACCAAACTATTTCAGAACTTAAGCACCGACTCATAAATTTCATGATAACCATAATTGTCAATAACTTTGTGTGTCAAGTAAATATTGTAAAAGCGTGATAATAATTGATTCTTGAATTTTAGGAAGGAAATTTGAAGGAAAAATGATAAGAAAAGAAAAATAATGGAAAATAAAGCCTAAAGTTTAGTTTTATCACTAGATGCATGAAAGATATTCTATAAGATATTTTAAAAACTCACTAAAAACAAAGAATCAAACTAAGCTTCAATCAACAAAAAAATAAGCAATAAGCTTATGCTCACCATAATACTCTTGTCATGTTGGGTGACACGCAACTGGTAAACAAATTGCATACGACTACTATGCATACCAGCAAGGTTACTGACTCAAATTTACCGCATCTTATGTTCAGACGAATACTTCAATTTCAGCATAAATTGGCCAGCAATAGAAAAAATAACCTGCAATCAGACACAGGAAATAACACATTCACATCGTTTTCAATCATCTTCAAGGTACTGCCATTAGTCCCCATGCTATTGCTAGTGCTCCTCACTCTATCAATAATCATTTGTCTACCGGATAAATCTTCTTCATAACCAACAACCTGAAGAAGGTAAACATGCAGAAGCAAATCAAATATAGATATCGAGTAGATTACATGCGGAAATTAAGATACAATTTCATGCACTAGATCAGAGCTCTTTCACTTTTCATTATTAACATTGTACAAGCTAACTGATATAAGTTTTATTGTACTTTCATTGAACAAAGAGAAACGCATGATGATATGCTGCAAACACAATGGAGATACCTGAGAATCCGTTTGTGTTTCACTAAAACCATCGTAAAATCCCCTAGCTGCAGCATCTATGGAAATTTTTTCGTCTTTCTTGTCTAACCTGAACCAAGTAAAATATCCATTGAGTTGCTAGAACATCCCAACAACAAATATGCACTTTAATTAATTGGGACTAGATATATGGTCAAATAAAAAGTACACGAGGGAACACTCGATCTAAGCAATGGGTAGCATATAATAAGAGTTACTGGACAAATCAGGACAATGTTCTAATGGCGGAACCAGAAAATCCTATCTGGGAGCATGCCTCTCTTGACAGGACATATAATTCTTATACATTTTCATCTTGAGAGAATTCAAGAAAGGCAACTCAGAACGACTCCCACGCCAACTTGGATCCACACCAAATGGATATGCATCTCGATATTTGATCAAACCAATTGAACGAAAATCGCTGTTAAGGTAAAGAAAGAGAGCAACAGAATGAGAGCTAAAGTTCACCAAAGGAAAGAAGACAAAAGGAATATAGAAAGAAAAATATGCTAAATGAAATGGGCAAATTTTAAAGCATAAAAATGTAAAAGTCTTAAGGACAAATCCACTTCATAATATGGGCAATTCAGATATGGAAAAATACAAAGGACTCAAATGTCAAATATTCAGTGTTAATAACGCGAACTTACATAGTTAGAAACAGCATATGATGTTAGTTGTAAAGGATGTTACAATTGACTCAAATGAATGTTGATATTGCCTCTTTTCAAATAAACTTCTTAATTTAATATGAACTGAACAACAAACTCACTAGTAATCCAAAGCTGAATTCAACCTCAAAAAGACAAATGATAATAGTAAACTCATATGCTCGAGCAAGCAGTTCATGTCCTAATTCATTTCTAGGATAAAAAAACTGATCGCAAAGTTAATGGACCCTATTCATTGATCTATGTTGTCACATTCAATCATTCATAACTAATTAATGGTTGTATCCACTGTTTTCCAAGCGAGGATAGTCACCCAAACAGCCCCTTACCTGAAGTTCTCTATGCTTTTAATAGTTTGAATTCAAATTATTTAATTTCTAACTTTTTCCTTTTCCTCTTTGTTGGTTTTTCCTTTTCTATCTGCAGAGACAGAAGGGCAGGAGAAAGCAAGATGAAAAATGGCATATTAATTCTAGTAAGATGCCCAAGGAATAGAGTCACCTCAATGCAAACGAGCAGCGTATGAATCATACCTGCATGTAGCATCTCGACATTTGTAGGCAGAGCGGCCAAATATGTGAAAAGGAACAGAAAAAAATTCATTGTATATCAATCCACAGTAAATTGAAAAGAGAGACATCAGAAGGAGGACATATCGGCCGCCAAAAAGCATCTCCATGAAGTTGCCAAGTTTCTGAAGGAAACAACATTTAAATCATACAGCAGAAATAAAGCAGAAAAATAACTGCAGTGGGCTTTGCTGCACATATGCATGAACTTATGACTACTATTCTACTTTACTTACTATAATCATAACATGAGTCTTTCTAATTTTTTCTCGTCCTATACCTCTAGTCATAGCGATTTAAAGTACGTTTAGCAGATGGACATTTCTCCATTTGTTGAAGAAGCATCTATTTTTCTTCCTCAGAATCTTAAACTCACAAAAGATTCAAACTATGTTATTAAGTTTTATTAGACTCCATAGGAAATTCATTAATTATGCTCAGGGAAGACAACAGAAAGATGGGGAAGATCCTGAACTGTTCAAAAATTTAAAACAAAAAAGGTAGACCATGTGCATGTTTTCCTTAAGATGTTGTGCTTACATAGGATAAGCAAGGATGCCATGAGATCATGAGAAACATTTTACATGTTTACAAATAACAGAACTTCAAAATATAGCAGAAAAAAGTAACATACATGGCTGATCTTGCACAAATGTATTCACTTATCTGCAAAAAGGCACAGAAACAAACATAAGTCATTTTCTCTATTTGACTTACCCTATGAACAAGTTTTGATATCATGTCTATGGTGAGCAACACCTTACGCCCTTGTGTCAGCTGACTCCTACAATTAAATAAATTGTTAAAAATAGAGTACATTCAATATGTTTCTCAAAGTTGCAAACTAAAGAAACATAGAAAAATTGAGAATTGGAACAGCATAAAAATATAGAAAAAGTAACTGTACAAAATATCCTAGAAAGTTTCAACACTCAAAACGGTACAAACACTAGTAACACCTAAAATTCTGGTTTTTCAACCTTTCCATTCACCAAAAGATGAGTAGAATGCCTTTCAACATTTCCATTTACCAAAAGTTTCTATTTTTCTATCTTCAGGGTGTCCAAGACACAATGGCTATCAGATCCAATCAGAATCATCAGGAACTATATACACAAGAAAGTTCGGTGTAATAGCTATACTTAAGACAGCATGATACTTTAATCACAAATATAAAGAAAAAAGGCAGATCGCCTATTCTAGAGTATATTGATAAGAGTGTTTATTTATTATGATGACTTGCAACAAATATTAACTTTTCCATTCATCACAATTTATGAGCTTCCTTCAGATTTATTTTTCTCCTTCTAAAATATCACTTGTCTAAGCCCCTCAAAGCCTAGTCAGAAATTTACAATTTTTTAACATACAGATGTATAATACCTATTTGCATTCGTCCTGAGCTAGTTTCAAAAAGAAAGATTAAACATAAGGAGAATATCAGGCCAGTCAACCTCAATTAAGAACAGGCTAAAGTTTGGCAGATTACTATTAAACTAACTCAACTTAAGCTTGTTGATAAAGTTGAATCAAACTCGAACAAACCCATAGATTAACTCGGCTCCTCAAAACTTCTAACTAAAACCAATACTTTTTCTGTAGTCATCTAAACAAGATTGAACATGATACAATCAATACTCAACAAAGTGTGTCAAGAAAGAAATCTATAACAAACCTCTTAAAAGTTCCTGATATCTTAGCACTAAATATGTCACCTGCTGCTGAAATAAAGCTACATCTCCTTACAGTTGAAACCTTGTCAATGTGGTCAATTACCTGAATGAGGGATCAATAAGAAAGAGACAACAACTGATTACAGATAGAGGTTTGACAAGATGAAGTCATGTCCAAGAAGTGTAACTAGAATAACAAATTAATGGTAGTAGACTACGAATACCTTCTTCTTTTCCTCTTTCTCGAAAGGAAGTATAGCCTTGAATACTCGCCGAAATGCACCATTGTCGCAACCAGGCAATGTTGTACTCAGCATGGCAATAATGGCCCGAACTACCTGTTATAGGACAAGACTTGCTCAATCAGAAACACATATCGACCACCAAGGAACCAGTGCATATGCACATGGTGGAATAACTCAAACATTTTAGAAAGGAGATTATTATACACCATGTTTTAGGGTGAAGAAATAAATTGTGTGTGATTTTTCTTTTATTTTGCTTCATAAAATTAGGCCAAAACAAAATCACTACACCAAAACCTTTAAGGCTGTAAACATCATTAAATAATTAAAAGAAAAACAAATATATATAAAAATAATTACATATCGAAAGCAGAGTGAAATATTTACAAAACCAAACTTCTCTGATACAGTCTGAAGAAGCTTTATAAGCTATAACCAATCAAACTTACAAAGAAGACAATAGGAAAACACATACCTCTGGATTTAGAAACTAACAACACTACTACCTGCAAAATATCAAAAACACAAACTAAGATAAGAAAGAAGGGCCTGCACAACATATAAACATATTACAAGCAAAATACATGGAACTGTAAAATTAGGAACAAAATATTTGAAGAAATCAAAATACCATGGATAGCCAAGTTCATCAAGGCGAATGAAAAAACTCACCCATATAAAAACTTAAGAAAATGAAATGAAATTCACAGTAATAACTATAATTTCTGTAGAACCTCAACGAGAAGTGATATAAAGATAGTCGGCTGACAGCAGAGCACCGCCTTTCTTTGTAGAGTATTGCAAAGGATTTAATAGACAGAAAGCAACCGACTAAAAAATTGTTATCTACAACTGAAAATTGTGGAAGGAAAATAATTGAAAAGAGAGAAAAATCGAAGCAAAGAAACCCATTTGTAAGAATTGATAAAGTGAGGAGATATAATCGACTAAAAGAAAAGTATAAGGCGGTGAAAATTGGGGATAAGGACTGATTTGGAAAAGCAGTCGAGAGGAGGAAGGAACACGAATTCAGTCAAGAAAAGAAGCAGCACCGGCCATCCCTCTCCAATTACGAATTGAAACAATTTTGAGCTGCCGCTGTTCACGATTCAAAATTGCAAAGGAAACCAACGAAATTGGGCCCACAACAAACGGACGACGAAGAAAAGAAAGATCAAATATAAAGAAGAATGGAAAATAGTTACAGCACAAAACAGGGGGAAAAAGATCTAAACGACGTCGTTCCAGTAATAGATCGGCCAAATTTAATTCAAAACAAAATTCAAGAATACTGTTGGGAAACTTATCGCTACCTATTTAGTTTAATATATATATATATATCAAAGAAAAAAAATAAGAATAGCATTTTTTATAATTTTTATATATTTCAACTAGCTTATAACGGCATATATGTTGATACAGCTTTAGCATCCTAGGTAAAAGCTCACTTGGAGCAAATGCAACATATATCAAGAAAGAATTAAATCATAATAAAATTGATATTCCGTCAAAATCTCTCCTTTTCAACATCAGCAACTTGGAAAGATTAAAATTTACAGTTTGCAGAACATATTAATCTGAGCAGCTATCCGGCCGGCTTTTAACTCCACATACACCCAAAACCATATTGAAGTAGTCGAAATAAGCATGTTCTACAAATCAAGCGATGTGATCGATTTTTCCCGGAGACAAGAATACATCCACACCAAACGGAACAATGTATCATAATTCCGAACAATTTATTTATTTTTATTTTTGCAAAACACACACAAAAAAAAATAGCATTATGATTTATAGATTATAGCTAGGCATTGCTTTGTGTTATTTTTACTTTTTAGAGTATATATAGAAATAGAAGTTTTATTATTTAAACGTGAGGTTGAAAAGTTATGGAGCAAATTGCGTCACGATTAATATTTTAAGTCGTAATATATGAATTTTTATTACATGATTATCTTTGTTCAATTACTATATAAAGATATGTTACAACCGAACGATCAAAAGAGGGTGAAATACAAAATTTATTGAGATGGTGTGATTGAATCCATCGGGATAGACACATAAATTCCGAGGTGGTGGTCTTAAGTATATTCACATCGATGTTAGCTAATGAATTCTAGAAAATAATCTAAATTGAGGATGGCTGTGTAAAAGAATTTACTAAAATAATCATAAAAAATGTATAATTCAACACACACATGATTTTGTATGTTTTGTTTTTTTAAATATAAATTAGCACGTGGTTTTTAAGCAGATATCTTAAATTGTGGCTATGAGAAATATGTTAACAAAATGGGCTTTTGGCACTTTGCAACTGGAATTAAAGGATTTTGGCACTTTGCACTTTAACTTAAAAGTTTTGGCACTTTGCACCCTGGAAATACAAATTAGTTGGCATTTTGCACCCTAGTATGTGTTTTGAAGAAAAAAAATTAATTTATTGAAGAGTATAATAGTTATTTTCAAATATTTTTGGCACTTTAAACCCTAAAGGTATAGATTTTGACACTCTGCACTCTGAAATATAGAATATTAGCACTTTGCACCCAAGAAATATAATTTCTGATATTTTTGACCCCGACTTAATATGATAATCTAAATTATGTAAATAACATGCAATATAATAATATGTTAGATATGTAAACGTGTATTTTAGATATAAAGTAAATAATCTTGAGGATACTTGAAAATAAAATGAAGACAATGTCTTTTTTTAATCTAAATTTTACAGAGAGAAAATGTTAAAATAAGTTATTATAAAGTAAAACAAATTTAGATTAACAAGTTTATGATTGTTGTGCATAGAAATGTCCATTTTATCTCTACATCGCCGACATTCATGAGTCTGTTTTTTTTAAGAAAAATATATTAGGGTGCAAAATGTCATACAAATTATATTTTAGGGGGCAGAGTGCCAAAAAATTTAACTCGGGGTGAAAGATGCTAATATTTTATAATTTTAGGGTGCAAAATGCCAACATTCTATATTTTAAGGATGCAAAATCTATATTGCCAAGATGCAAAGTGAAAAAAAAAATTGAAAATAACTATTCTACCTTCAATTAATGAATTTTCTCACTAAAACACACACTAGGGTGCAAAGTGCCAAATAAATTATATTTCCAGGATGCAAAGTGCCAAAACTTTTAAGTCAGGGTGCAAAGTGTCAAAACCCTATAATTCCAGGGTGCAAAATGCCAAAAACCCTAACAAAATCTTAGAAGACCGACTATTATATATTTGCCCTAAATATTTGTAAATTTCTAGTAATCGCAGTAAGCTCTAAACTAAAAAAGGCGATTTACAATCGCTTGCAAGTTTAATCGTCTTATAAGGAACTACTTGATGTTTCAAAAATTATAAGAATACTCTACATGATTTAGATTATGTATCAAAACACCCCTTATAACTTTAACAATCCTTGCAATAACACTTTTATGGACGGATCGAAATAACTTTAACAATCCTTGCAATAACATGATTTAGATTATGTATCAAAAGCTAGCTTTTGAGGTTGAGTTAGGCTCAAACCAAGTAAGTGGGCTTAGCCCAATCCATGTAGTGAATTCCAATTTGTTATCAGAAAGATGGTAGAACTTTTTTTTTTTTTTTTTTATTGTTTCTCAAAACCCTAGGTAACCAAAAACCCAAGCTCTGATATCATGTAATGAGAGAAAAGATGTAGGGAGAAAGTATGAAATTGTTATTAATAATGAATCCAGGAAGGGGTATTTATACAAAGAGATAAGATTCCATAAATACCAAAATACCCTACTTAAACCTAATACTCCTAACACGCTATAACTCTAACTCATGCTATAAAACTCTAACTAACACGCTCTAACTCAAACCAATATTTTTAAAACCGGACCGAAGAGCGAACTGCTGAGCCAACTGGTTAGCGATTTTACTGGTCGAATCGGGCAAACCGTTGGTCGAACCGCTGGCTTTAGGGAATTAATTGGACCGGATCAGCTTCCAGTTCGCGGTCGAACCGATCGAACCGGCCGGTCCAATCCGATTTTAATAACATTGACTCTAACTCTAACTCTAACATCCTGAATACAAGCGGTTAGTGCAAGTGTCCCTATGTTTGCTTTCTTCTGATTAATCTTCTACTTTATTCTTGGCTTCGTATTTTGAGAATTTATAACCAGAGCCTTATAAGTATGTCTGTGCCTTATCATTTAGTAAAATTTTCTGTTTTATAACGCTGGTACTAGAAATGTTGTTGAACATTTGTGTCAGTAAATACATTTGAATATTGTCTACTATCGTTCTCGCACTTTCTTCGAAAAGGATATATTAATTACACCACAACTAGGACTTAGACTCTGTCTGTGGGCTATTTGCTCTAATTGGGATTGGGTGGTGGATGGTAAAGAGTGGCTTAGAGGTAATAATGGACACACTTTTTCATTCTATGTCAGAATAGGTTAGTTTGATGAGTATTTCCTTTCCGTTTTAGGAACCCAAATCGGAGAATGCTGAACCAAGAGTGAGCTCTTATTGCCTTGCTGCTCATTTGGCTTCGGCATTGGTTATTTACTCCGGGCTCTTTCAGTAGATCCTCCTGCTCTATCCGTAGCAGAGGTTCAAGGGGCAGCAAAACTCAAGCGTCTCGCACTTCCTATAGGTAGGTATTCTAGTTGGAATAACTTGATCTAGTCTCTGGAGCATTTGTTGCTGGATCAAATGAGGTATATTATAAAATTGTATTCCAAATTTCCAGGGCTTGGCCTATAAGATTTATCCAAATAGGGGATCTACATGGTCTTTAGAGGATTTACCTTGACTCAATCAGTTCTTGAGCAACTTCTTCCAGGACGCATTGATCGCGAACCGACCATTCTGTCTTTTTCCGTAAATAATTTATTGATTTAGCAGCGTATTTCCCATATTTTACTAAGAAAGTTTCATAAATTCATCACATTTATGACGATCGATATATGGACCCTTTACATTTACAAGTCACTTTTCATTCATTAAGGCTTATAAGATGATTCATTTATGATAGAATATATAAGTACTCACAAAACTCTGGAATTTATGCATTTGCCCGGGCATATTTCTTCCAAGTGGATTCTAGCTAATCTCAAGATCTCCGTTGAATGTTGAACATTATCAGATAAATTGTGCTTGTTTTGGAATTAGCAAACATTTTGTTGATGCCTTACTGCATATACACGTGATGGGAGAACAACACAAAAAAAATGTTATAACCTCTAGAGAAATTTAAAGGTATAACCTCTCATCCTTTTTTGATACTTTTCTTCTTCCGAGGAAACGTCAAAGAAAAATTCTGCTGCTTTCTAACATCACATGAAGAGTTGTTATTTAGGGCATCAGAGCTGTATTTGATTAGATTTATTAAAACATAAAGTTTATCTGGGTCATATTGAACTCTTTTTTAGGCTTATCTCATAAAAGGTTTAGGTTGTTAACCTACTTTTGTTGTTTATAATTGTGATCATACCATGATAACCAAAAACAAGTATACAAAGTGGAACTCTTTGCAACAACGCGAGACTTTGCTTTCCTTGAGACTATGTTCCCACATACATTTTAACTATCTTTATATCATTGAGTATTTGATATATTTTATTTTATAACTTTTAGCCATATTCACATCAAATTTGATCATTAAAGTTTACATAAAATGATTGCTAGTCTTGTAGATAAAGAAGTAAATTTTCAATAACTTACTATTAACATTTCAAGTTGCAGCTCATTCTAAACAAAATGCAAATTTGATGTATTTTAGATGTTATATTGATGTTTTACTCTCTAATGTATACTAGTGTTGTCACCGAGGACTTGCGACTGCAACATTAATTTCTATTGGTGGTCTACAAGAAAACTTGATTTGCATCCTAGTATACGCTCTGTAATCAAAAACACTCTGATTCATGCTGCTGTTCAGGTAATCTAACGACTTTGAAAGCATATTCCCATTTAATTAGTCATTATAATATGGTTTATCCATCGTAACTTTTGTTTGTGATCATCTAGCACGAGAGATGGATTTGGTGTGATCTTTAAATGGTGTTGGATTCATGCTTGATAAAGGTGTCGTAAGGTCCACAATGTTATATAATAGAGATTAGAAACATTCTCGTCTGTTAGAGGTCGACTATTGGTGATCCATAACCAAAATTACGCAGTACAAATCCAAATGTGGGCTTTTACAACCTTAAGATGCACTTTGTCTTCGTTATAAATTTGGTTTTTTCCATCTTAGCTTTCTTGTAGGTTTACTTGTTCTCTCTGCATATCAACCAATTCATGTGGGTTTTTTTCTTAACCTTAAGATTCACTTTATTAGTTTCTCTTCCAGTCTTATTTTAAACTCACCCTTTATTTATCCTTTTTGTTTCCCTGCAGGTTGATTACGCTTCTCTTAGCTCATCTAATCCAGTTATTGTAGGCACTGTTCATCAAGCTGGAAGTACTCTAATTCTTTTAACTCTAATGATTCATCTCAACCACTTGGTTCGACGCCCTTCAAAACCACTTCTTCAGATGCTATACTCTTTGGATCGTCAATCCCCCCGATTATGAATCAAATAACTCTGGTGGATGGATTGAGAATGGTCCATGTTAAACACACTATTTAGGACGATCTAAACCGGCAGTACTTTTCTTCTTCGTAGCAAAAGTTGGAATATATTATAACAACTAACAAGCACTGAATTTTCCGATAAATGCTTAATTAGAGTTCATAGTAGTATGTCATTTTTGATGTTATGCAAAGCATAGACAAGATATACTAACATCACACGGATTCTTTTCTTTATTTTAAAGCTCTCTGAATTTGTGAATTAAAGCTGTTATTTTATACAAGAGAGTGCATAGTATACTTTTTCTTATGGGGAGATGCCAAAAGAGCGTGTTTGACGGAACCTGAACTATCTACCCAGAGAGCAGAGCACACACTATACATAAAAAATTGTCTTTATGCATGTAAAATTTGTACATTGTTAGCAGAAGTAAAAAACAGAAAAAGTGAATTTCAATTAAAGATTCAATCTAGCCAAATTAAAATCCAAAAGTACCCTAAAAAAATATTTAATCTAAAAATAAAAAGTACCCTAAAAAAATTTAAAACCCATAAGCAAAATTAGAAGAAGTAATTCAAACAGCTCTGGTCGACCCACCCGCACCAGACCCCGACCCGGACGATATTGGGGCCAAGATATAATAGTCGGTCTTCTCCTTTTGATAGCAGAAGTAAATAAATAGAAAAAGTGAATTTCAGTTAAAGATTCAATCGAGCCAAATTAAAACCCCAAAGTACCGTAAAAATATAGTATTTGATCTAAAAATTATAAGTACCCTAAAAAAAGATTAAAACCCATAAGCAAAATTAGAAGAAGCGATTTAAACATTAAATATATTATTACATAAGATTAAGTAAGAAGAATATAATTATTTTAATTTTTACGAGGATTTTTTTTTCTGATGAATCAGGTTTTGAATATACAGACAATTAATACACGATAGGGTAATCAAGTATATATGTCTTGTCCCTTGCTTAAACACTTGCAACTCGGGGTATAAGTATTAACCCGTGTATTTTAATCTTAATTAGGTTACACATTTCATAACTCAACATTTTATAATGGGTGGTGGTATACATATTAACTAGCCTAAACTCGTGCTATGCACGAAATATATTAGTATGTTTATACAAATGTGTAAGTGACAAATTAATATAATAAATTACTATTGTTTTGACATATAAAATGAAATATGATAATCACACAATATTTATGTACACAAAAAAAAAAATGAGCAGAAACCCTATGTGTAATATTAGAAAATAGTTAAAGACTTTCACTATATAAATTTAATTAATCATGAGAAAGAGCGCAAGTACGTGTAATTTTTAATAGAAATTATAGACTCCGCAATTTCTCCCGCACGGGGTACTCACATAGGTAATTTCCCACAATTGAAACATCCTAGTTCCTACTTGCAAACATTACTAAACAGCAATAAAAACTAACAACGTATTTAAAAAAAAAAAAACACACACACACAATGATGTGTATATGTAATTATACTAACTTGGAGCTCAGTTAACTTCTTAAAATGACCTGCAACTTGAAGCCAAAAGACCATATATACAGCTGCTTTTTGTTTGCCAAACAACAATATTTCTTCAAACTGCCAGCAACAATAATATTGAACCAAGTTTGTGCATAAATCATGTAAAACAATAATCTTTTTGTTTGTGATTGAATATACTTTTCTTTTTCCCAAAATTTATACTTTAGGCAAAATCAACTAAAATACAATAACTTAGAAGAGAACATCAAAAGTCTCAAATCAGTAATAGATCTAACAAATCCTAATGAGTTCATTGACATAATCAAGGTTGGGGTAGACATAAGGCTTAATGCCGTCCAACATGTTTATGGTAGCTTTGTATGAATCACCAACAAATTAAGACACCGTTGTGGATCTGGTGCATAGGTTATTGTATCTTTGTTATTGTAAACATCTCATTTGAACCACTTAACTAAACTTTAAGGCTATCATTGAGATACAATCCGTTGTAGCCTGATGGAATTTGATGGCCAGCTAATTGTATTGAGTACATCACAATCAAAAGGGCATTTTGTATGTATGCATTTGCCCTTTCTCAAGCAGAGGAATTCCATTAGCACATTGCAAGTATGAAATTTCATTGTTGCAGGTTCTAATAAAGCATATACTGCTTAACATTTCCTTCTATCATTTCTGGTACTTGCACATTCCCCTCAGCAAAAGTTGCATCAACATTGATTTTGAGCTAGCTTGAGGAGTATTTTTCAAGTTTCATTCTTCATCATCTTGTCCCACTACAGAGCACACTGTTATTTAGGTCATTTAATAAAATCACAAACTCATCAAATTCTTCATTCATTAAATAGAATTCATATATCATAGATGCATAACTTTGTTGCCCGCATTAATATTCACCAAGCTTCTAAATAAAAATTAAGTGGCAGCTGTAAATTCTGCAGTTAAACATAACATATCACATCTATAGACATGACCTATTGACTTAAAAAACTAAGATTTATACTCAAATGCAAGTAGGTTAGAAATTAAAAGTATTCGACTCCATGCAATCAATATGTTATTGAAATGGAGAGAAAAAAGAAGCCATATTTAACAAAGAAACTTAGTAGTATTTGATAAGAATGTGATTGATAAAGTAAATTTTATAATTCAACCCCTATTTATTGATGGAAAGAGAACCTTGCAATACTTATGCCTGGATTAGTTCGTATTTTTCCCAGCACTCCCATCTTCCACCAAACTATAGTTGTTTTCACTGACTGAAAATTAGAAAAAAAAACAAAATCTTTGCAATTATAACTCAAAATATTTATTATTAAAAAAAAAAAAAGGATCTTTTTAATTCACAAAATAGAGACAGTATATTCAGAAAAGTCTTAGATAAGATCTTACAGACAATAAAAAGAAAAAGAGAAAACGAACCTCGGAGTAGATAAAGAACAGTACTAATGGCGAGCTCTCCTCGCTTCATTCTTCCCTTCCCGACCACCAAAATAGTAAGAAGAATAAATATCCCTTAGAAAGTTGTACTGAGGAAATGGAAGATTGTTCTATATTCTATAAGAAAGTAAAAAAAAAATGTGGAGAAAATGAATAGTCACCAGTCACGCCTTTGTTGATAATACTCGTCGCCGTAACCACCATTCTTCATATCCATGTTATCCCTTATCTATTACTTCACAATCACATCAATTATAAGAGAAGAGTTGTAATGCAAATGAAAGAAATGAATTTAAGAATGTAAGTAATAAAACAATACCGTAGGATGTGCCTGTAGAAAAGAGAAACAGTGGGATATATTATGAGTGGAGCAAGGAAATAGGAACGGTTATTTGTAAAATAGAGAAAATTAAGGGTTTTGAATTTGAAATCAAGAAAACGTGGGGTAGAGAGTAAATTTCATTTTGAAATGTGAATATTTACTAAATAAAAAAAATTCAAAAACAGGAGAAAAAAGTATTTGAGTCAAAATTGATTATGTTGAATAAAATACCCCTTGAAATAATAGTAAGAAGATATATAAAGCATTTTCCAGTTGGTTATTTAGTTTCAGGTGAGGTAAGTTTCTGACTAACATTCCAAGATATACTTCCAAAGGGCAAGTAATAAATTATAAACAAATATCGTGCAAATATTGTTTCTCGTATATAGTGATAAGTAAATTTTACGTAAATACTGACAAACATACATTATTAAATTCTAAATAAATTCCATTATATTGAATGGCATCAAATTATCAATTGAGTAACCTTCCACTTCAGTTATTAATTTATTTTGTATGGGCGCCAAGATTATGAGACTCGACTGTGGACAAAATTGTAAATTAAATTTAATGGAGTAAGTTTCTCAAGAAGATAGCAATATATATTTACCATTAAATAATATTCCAAATTCATTTTTTGTATTCTTGATTACACCATTCAAGATTGTAGAGCTCAATTAATAGTAGAAAGTTGGACAAAAAACTATCGGGAGTTTTGATCCAAAAGACACTAAAATATTTTTTATTAATATAATTATGACCGGCTCTACAAGTGATAATTAACCGGTTGTTTTTGTTGAATTGACCTAAAATTACAGTTCAGTCCTTTTTAAAATTATCATAAACTAAAACTATCATTTTCCCTAATCCACCATTCTTTCTTCCCTAAAAATCCCTCTCTCTACAAATGGCATCAAAAGCAAATAAGGCCATCTCCAATGGTTGAGGGCTAGCCCGGGGCCCTGCTGGTCGTCTCCAAATGGTTGAGGGCTAGCCCGGGGCCCTGCTGGTCGTCTCCAATGGTTGGGGCTCCGTGGGGGAATTAATTCCATTTTTTTCCTTTGCCCACTCTCACCTATTATTATTATAGATTTATAATTTTTTAATATTAATATTAATAATAGTAATTATATTAGTACTCGTAATTTAATTATTAATTATATTAAAATATTAATATTAAATAGAATATTTAATTAAAGTAACTTAAAATTAATACATAATACGCAAACTCTCACCTATTAATATTATAGTTTTATTTTTTTAAGTACGGAGTATTAATTAAAATAACACATTAATTACAACAATACACAACATTAATTACACAACAATACACAACATAATCAAGGAAAAGAAAATAAAAATAGTCCTAAAGCTCCTTATAAACCTCATAACATAGTGTTGAAAAAAGTAAGTTAATGGACCATTTTGGACGTATTTTAAGTGGGATCCACTTTGAGTAAAGAGTCGGGTCTTGACGGAATTATATTCTACTCCGTGAGTAGATTAAAATGGTATATGGTACGTCCAAATCGGAATACGGGTGAATGAGAAATTAAATCTCAAAGTTCACATATGTAATGGAAAAAATTGGAAAAAAAATGAACTTATCCCACATTGGAAGTGTGATAAAAAAACTTGGGTTTATATATGATTTCTAAACCATAAGGGTTAAGAAATTATTACTAGAAGGCTCCCTCCTCGCGCGCGGGGTGGTGCAAATCTTGGATTGGATTACCACACAGCCCTTCAAGACTTGTGCGTGCCTGCGACCTGCGGACACGAATGTCGTCCCGAAAATCCTATTTCGGACAAGTCTAGTTTTGCTATTTTCGGCCCAAAATAATTTATTTTATTTAATCATGATTAAAAATACATACAACACATTAATTATACCAGATTAACCATTTAAAATTATTTAATCGTGTTATTAATTAAAAATACATACAAATTAACCATTTAAAATTACATACACATAATTCATTAAAAGAAAAAAAAAAAAAAGGAACGTCCAATCAGGCACCTGTTTTAAAGAGGAGCGCGTTCACGCGAGGCCGTTCTTCTCCAGAACTACACGCTGAAAATTGAGGAGAAAGCTTAGGCACAGCTGTGAAGGTAAGAAAATTCTTCTTTTCTCTTCAATTTTTGTTCTTTTTCTTATTCTTTTCCTTCAATCTCCTTCAAAATCTTTCTTTTTCTAGTCAATCTTCATGCTAATTTGAGAATGTTAGTATTTCAACTTCACCAAACAACATAGTATATTATAGTAATTTAAAAAGCTTCTCTCTTCGTGAAGGTGTGTGTATTTTGATTCTTGAAGACCAGGAAAAGAGGAAATTTTTTTATAGATGTAGTTGGAGCAAATTTTGAAGATGAAAGTGCTGTAAAAGAAGGAAGAATTGGAAGTTTGGTTTATTCGATCTAAAGGGGGCTAAGATAAATGTGAATTGAATGAAGGAAGTCATTATATGAAAAAGGGAAGTGGGTTTTAGTCTTTTAAGAAAAAGGGGAAGTGGGTTTTAATCTTTTGAGAAAATAATTAAGGAGATCAAAAGTCTGAATTCTTTTTGTTTTCTCAATGTAATTTTTTTTGTGAAGTATTAGGAGATCAAAAGTCTAGTATTCAATTTTTTTATTTAAAATATTTTGTGTGTGTCATGAGTTGTGTGTTTAGTTTGGATCCTATATAAATATAATATGACTTATCAGTTATCACAATAATTTTTCTTCTGGTCTCTGTATTATTATAAATAACAATTAATGAAAGAATTTTAAAAAATAAATAATAATTATGACGTCATCACCGGTTCGACCAGTGGTTGAACCGGTTGAACAGATAAAATCGGTAACCAGTTGAGTCACCGGTTCGATTATCGGTCCGGTTATGAAAACATTGTATATAACTAGATTAATCGGAATTTAAATCGCCAAATGACTCGATCAATTGACCAAAGTCAACATTGTTGGCCTAGGGTAATATATAACTAAGTTAATCATAATTCAATTGTTACTCGATTAATTGACAAAAGTCAACATTGTTGACCTTAGAGTAATCCATAATTAGTTTAATTGTGATCCAAATCGACAAATTGCTTTAATAATTGACTAAATTCAACATTGTTGACCTTATAGTAATGTATAATTAGGTTAATCATAATCCAAATCCATAGTTGTCCCTAGGGGTGACAAATGAACCACCCGGATCGGATCTGGATCGGATCCTTGTGGATCGGATCTCAATTGGATCGGATCCTAAATGGATCCATAATGATGGATCCATTTAGGATCCGATCCAAACCGGATCCGGGTGAGAAAATTTCGGATCCACCATGGATCCGAATAGATCCATGACGGATCCACAGTGGATCCGTCATAAATTTCAGCCAATTTTTGGATATTGCAATTTTGACCCTAAATTTTTGAAAAATCAAGAATTGTAATTCAGTCCAGTATTTTAAAAAAATTGAAAATTTTCAATCCGGACACTGATTTTTAGGAACAAAATTTGCACTTTTGGTCCCTCAATTTTTGGATATTACAATTTTGAACCTAAATTTTTGAAAAATCAAGAATTGCAATTCAGTCCAGTATTTTCAATTTTTTTAAAATACTGGACTGAATTGCAATTCTTGATTTTTCAAAAATTTAGGGTCAAAATTGCAATATCCAAAAATTGAGGGACCAAAAGTGCAAATTTGGATTTATGAAATCAGGGGCCGAATTGAAATTTTCAATTTTCTTAAAATACTGGACTGAATTGTAATTCTTGATTTTTCAAAAATTTAGGGTCAAAATTGCAATATCCAAAAATTGAGGGACCAAAAGTGCAAATTTTGTTCCTGAAAATCAGGGTCCGGATTGGAAATTTTCAATTTTTTTAAAATACTGGACTGAATTGCAATTCTTGATTTTTCAAAAATTTAGGGTCAAAATTGCAATATCCAAAAATTGAGGGACCAAAAGTGCGAATTTGGATTTATGAAATCAGGGGCCGAATTGAAATTTTCAATTTTCTTAAAATACTGGACTGAATTGTAATTCTTGATTTTTCAAAAATTTAGGGTCAAAATTGCAATATCCAAAAATTGAGGGACCAAAAGTGCAAATTTTGTTCCTGAAAATCAGGGTCCGGATTGGAAATTTGCAATTTTTTTAAAATACTGGACTGAATTGCAATTCTTGATTTTTCAAAAATTTAGGGTCAAAATTGCAATATCCAAAAATTGAGGGACCAAAAGTGCAAATTTGGATTTATGAAATCAGGGGCCGAATTGAAATTTTCAATTTTCTTAAAATACTGGACTGAATTGCAATTCTTGATTTTTCAAAAATTTAGGGTCAAAAATGCAATATCCAAAAATTGAGGGACCAAAAGTGCAAATTGTGTTCCTGAAAATCAGGGTCCGGATTGGAAATTTTCAATTTTTTTAAAATACTGGACTGAATTGCAATTCTTGATTTTTCAAAAATTTAGGGTCAAAATTGCAATATCCAAAAATTGAGGGACCAAAAGTGCAAATTTGGATTTCTGAAATCAGGGGCCGAATTGAAATTTTCAATTTTCTTGAAATACTGGACTGAATTGCAATTCTTGATTTTTCAAAAATTTAGGGTCAAAATTGCAATATCCAAAAATTGAGGGACCAAAAGTGCAAATTTTGTTCCTGGAAATCAGGGTCCGGATTGGAAATTTGAATTTATTAAATTCTGGGATTTTTAAAAATTTGGGGTTAAAATTGTAATTTTCAAAAATAAGTATTAGAGAGAAAGGTTTTCACATTCCAATAATAATTTTTTTTTTTTTGATTCAATAATGGATCCATTAGTGGATCCAGAGGATCCATTGATGGATCCATCACAATCCATTACTTGTATGTGTTGATCCAATATGAATCCATATTTTATGAGATCCGATCCGAGTGAAAATTTAATGGATCTTTATTGATCGGATCCTTTGGATTTGGATCGGATCTGGATCAGATCCATGGATCTGATCCATATTGCCACCCCTAGTTGTCCCGATTAATTGAGAAAAATCAACATTGTCGACCTTATGGTAGTGTATAACTAGGTTAATCGTAATCCAGATCGACCAATGACTTGATAATTGACAAAAGTGAACATTGTTGGCCTTAGAGTAATATATAACTAGGTTAATCGTAATTCAAATCGGAAAATGACTCGAATAATTGAACAAAATCAACATTATTGACATTATGGTAATGTAAAATTAGGTTAATCATAATTTCAATCCCTATTAATTGACCAAGAATAACATGACCGACCTTGGGGTAATATATAACTACGTTAATCGTAATTCAAATCGGCAAATAACTCGATTAATTAATCAAAGTCAACATTGTTGACCTTACAATATGTATAATTAAATTAATTTTAATTCAAATCGAAATTGTCCCGATTATTAAATCATTATTCATATATATTGTTTTACTATTTAAAAATAGCTGAATTTAATTTAAATCATATAAACTTATTTCGTTGAACTTATATTAGTGAAATAATTACTTAAAATTAGTTTTAATATATGCATTCTAATTGGTTTAGTTTCCTAATTAAAATTAACTGAATTAAATAAAGCAAGCAAAAGACCAATTAATATTATCAGTACCACAAATTCGTAGTAACCTCATTTAATGAATTAAACATTAACAAATTTTTCCTTCATTTACATACTATTTATTTATTAATAGATGCAATTATAATCCCATTATAAATTAAAATATTATAATAGTATGCAAATGAAGATTATAATTAATCTCATGTTCACAAATATGATTGAATTAGATATTGCTTATATTTAAGTTAAAATTAATCTAATGAATATATATATATATAAATTTGGACCAATTTGTATTTTTTAAACATTTATTTTGCCCTATTTGCACAATAACCCTTCTTCTTCCTCGCCTCACCCAACCTCTCACCATCCACCCCCTCCCCACCCAACACCACCTATTTCCTCCAACCCCAACTGCCGCAATCTTCCACATACGAAAAACATGATTCATTCACGAATTCATTTCGGATCTAGAGAATTCATGGAATTTCCGGATCTGAGATTTTTTTTTCATATCCATTTCAAAATATTAGAACAAATCCATGTCTCTCTCCAGTATGCCTAATCATGAAATATATTACATAGATTGGGGAATAAGACATCTTATCACGGGGAATAAGACATCTTATCACCTATTTATTAAAAATCATTGTATCTACAGAAAAAGTGAGTTCGGGAAGAGACAATGGAGTGGGTTACGAGGTGGTGGGTGGGGGTGGAGAGATTATTTAGTACAATCGCTGCACCACGTCATCAAGTACACGTGGTGCAGCCCACCAATACACTTGGGACATGTGGATTGATAATTCACATCACCCCATATTCTAGTCATGTTCCAAAAAAATAGGAATTCAGAAAATTGTGTTCACATTGCCAGAACATGGGTGATGTGGATTATTAATCCACTTGTCCCAAGTGTATTGGTGGGCTGCACCACGTGTACTTGATGACGTGGTGCAGCGATTGTACTAAATAATTTCTCGTGGGGGTGGGTCTATTATTAGTTTTTTTCAACATTTAAATAAGGGCAATTTGGGAAATTTAGACCTTATTTCACAATCACTTTATTAGGTAGAAGGTAAAAAGTCAGTTCACATGTCATTTAATGAGTGGTGAACTATCAACAGTTTAGCCAATTCTGAACTGCTATTAGCCATCCCGTAGAAAGTTTTATGATTTAAACTTGAGAGATTGAAACATAGAACATATTAAATAATTAGAAACGTTGTTTTCTTATTTTAACCAAATCCAATGCAGAATTGTTGAAAAGTTAGGGCGTGAAGCGCAACAAAATTGAAGTTAAGTAGTAGAGTACGAGTTCTTATCACACCAACCATTTTTTTTTTTGATTTCCCAAGTGTTTAATCCCTTTCGAGGCGCATCGAACACATAAAGTGGGAACCTCTCCCAACAAGGATTCGAATCTGAGTCCGCTACTTTGTAGTGACTAGTCACTTCCACTAGACCAATCACCTGTTGGTTCACACCAACCATTTTGGATACATACACGAGTTATTTCATAACCAGGATTGACGTTCCAAAGAGTATAGAATCTGAAGAAGTCGTCTTGAAGGCCATTGAACCAAGTGGTTGAGCCAAATCATATAAGTTAAAAGAGTTAAGAGTTCCAACTTGATGAACACTGCCTATAGAAATTGCAAGTAATGATTGAAGAGTATAATCTATATTATAGATATCATCAACCTGCAGGGAAGTGAAAAGGGAAAAACAAGAAAAAGTGAGTTTTAAATGAGACTTAAAAAGAAGTAATCTTAAGGTTTAAAAAAGTTAAAAGAGTTTAAGAGTTCCAACTTGATGAACACTGCCTATAGAAATTGCAAGTAATGATTGAAGAGTAGAATCTATATTATAGATATCATCAACCTGCAGGTAAGTGAAAAGGGAAAAACAAGAACAAGTGAGTTTTAAATGAGACTTAAAAAGAAGTAATCTTAAGGTTTAAAAAACCCCACTTTTTGGAGTACATATACGCAGAGAAGAGGTATTCCCGAAGCAACCTGCAGGTAAGTGAAGATGAAAAAAACCGAGGTTTGGTCATGATTCTGTAACTTTAAAGTTTCTAATCTCGATTAATTAGCAAAGTCCTATATCATATTAACTTATAACATTTGTGGACTTTACAAGAACTTTATCGAGCATGAATCCAACACCATATAAAGATCATACCAAATCCATCTCTTGTGCTAGATTGATCACACAAAAAAATTACGATAGATAAACTATACTGTAATGATATGCTTTCAAAGTCATTAGAGTACCTGAAGAGCAGTCAGATGCAGAGTGCTTCTGATTACAAAGCGTATACTAGGATGTAAATCAAATTTTCTTTTCGACTAACATAAGCCACCAATAGAAATTAATGTTGCAGTCGCAAGTCCTAGGTAGTATACATTAAAGAGTAAAACATCAATATAATATCTAAAATACATCAAATTTGCATTTTATTTAGGAAGAGCAGCCACTTGAAATGTTAATAGTAAGTTATTGTAATTTACTTCTCCATCTACAAGACTAGCAATCATTTCACGTAAACTTTAATGATCAATTTGATGTAAATAGGGTTAAAAGTTATAAAAAATATATATATCAAATACTAAATAATATAGAGATAGTTAAAATTTATGTGGGAGCATAGTCTCAAGGAAACAGAGCTTCAAAGGAAAACAGAGTCTCACGTTATTGCAAAGAGTTCCACTTTGTATACTTGTTTTTCGTTATCATGGTACGATCACAATTCTAAACAACAAAAGTAGGTTAACAACCTAAACCTTCTACGAGATAAGCCTAAAAAAGAGTTCAATATGACCCAGATAAACTTTACGTTTTAATAAATCTAATAATTAAAATGCAGCTCTGAGGCCCTAAATAGCAACTCTTCACGTGATGTTAGAAAGCAGCAGAATTTTTCTTCGACATTTCCTCGGAAGAAGAAAAATATCAAAAAATGATGATGGTTATACCTTCAAATTTCTCTCAAATTTATAACATTTTTTTCTGTTGTTCTCCCATGCATCACGTGTATATGCGGAAAGGCATTAACAAAACGTTTGCTAATTCCAAAACAAGCATAATTTATCTGATAATGTTCAACATTCAACGGAGATCGTGAGATTAGCTAGATTCCACATGGAAGAAATATGCCCGGGCAAAAGATATTATGCATAAATTCCAGAGTTTTGTGAGTACTTACATCTTCTATCATAAATGAATCATCTTATAAGCCTTAATGCATGAAAAGTGACTTGTAAATGTAAAGAGTCCGTATATCGTCATAACAGTGATGAATTTAGGAAACTTTCTTAGCAAAATATGGAAAATACGCTGCTAAATCAATACATTAGAATGTTATGTATATCGTACATGGTAGAATCGTCATCATCTTTATTTGATTCTGTATTTCTTCAATAACCATAAACACGTGTCCGTCCTTTCGATTCACAAAAAATTGCTGCAGCTTTTGAATGGGAATCCCAAATTTATCTCTAATCGAACCGGCAACCGGGCATGTGGGGTTGCCGGCGATGCTCTGTTGGAGATGGCAAAAGGCATGAGAGGGAGCAGGGCGGGCAGGCAGAGGCATGAGGGCAGGCAGGCTGGCCCAGCAGGCTGATTTGATATGGGTGGCCGCCTCTGCCAGGCTACCCATTGGTTGGTATTTTTCTTTTGCGTTTTTAGTTTATTTATTTGTCTTGCACTTTTCGAAACAAACTGCTGAGATGTTATGTCAAACAAGAGTGATTTCTAGATTCACTCAGAATTACATCTTCTCCCACATTTCTTGGATCTTGTCTAAGATCTTTCCAACTCACTTGGGTGCATAGCTCTTGTCATATTTCTAGGTCTTCCTCATTATGAAATTCCAAAAATTAATAAAGTAGCAGATTAGTCAGAACAATGCAAACGTAAGGGCACTTCAACTAACCATTTGTGTTCAGGGATTTCTTAAATATTTTCAGACTCAATTAACCATTCTTGATCAGAGAGAGAAGGAACCCAAGCAGCAGACCATAAAAGCCAAGCAGTGGAGAAGTTCTTGAATGACAGCTTAAAAATGTCCTGAAAACAAGACAAGAAACATATCTTCATGATTGCTGTTTCATAGTATTCATCAATGCACTGAAATGTGGCACCAAGGTAAACAAACAACTTGCAAAAACCAAAGCACCAGTAAAAGGAAAAAAAGCTGACAAATGTAAAAGCTTGCTCAAGTAATCCATAAGAAATGGGGGAGGTTGGACATATATCATACCTCACCAATAATCTCCACACGAGCATGATCCATCCATAAAATGATGAAAACGGTTAGTATCCCTTACAATAATTTCTCTCCTTGTTACTTTTGAGATGAGTTTAATGGCAGTATGACAGTCACCACATACCCTAAGGTTTTTAACAATTCTAATCACATCATTAGGTTTTATACTAATTAGCCCAAATGCAAGAGCCAACTTCTCACTATGACAACCCAAGAGCTGCTCCTTTTCCTCCTCTTCGATATCAAAGAGCACAAATTCCGTAGTAGGCATATAACCGGCTGCTCTCAATTCTTTGGCCAGCTCAATTAGTTTATCGTATATCTTATCAGACAAAGGATGGGAAGTATCTCCAACAAGAAACTCATGAACTATTCCATCTACTTCAATCCAACTATAGCCACGCACTTTCGTGATGCCTTTCTCGTTCATAATTGATCTAATATTCTCCGACTCATCCCATTTTTTATTAGCAGAGTAAATATTTGATAAAAGTACGTAATTTCCCGAGTTGTAAGGTTCTAATCCGATCAAGTTCTTTAGTACATGTTCGGCCAATTGGGTATCCTTGTGTAACCGACACCCGCCCAACAAAGCACCCCAAACAATGGCATTAGCCTTCATTGGCATAGTATTGATCATTTGATGAGCTTCTTTTAATAAACCCGCACGAGCTAGAAGATCGACCATGCATCCATAAATCTCGATAGTAGGAGCTAGAGAATATATACGACTCATGCTATAGAAATAGCGACGCCCATCATCAACAAGACCAGCATGAGTACACCCACAAAGAAGGCCAAGAAACGTGTTTTCATCAGGCTTCAGTCCATATTTCTCTAACAGACCAAAACAACTGAATGCAGCTTTTACGTTGCCACACATCCCTAGCCCAGATATGACCGCATTAAAAATAATGACATCCTTTTCTTTCATGCCATTGAAAAATTCCCAAGCGACATGCATCTTGCCACATTTAGCATACATGTCTATTAAGGTAGTCCCCATTACATGATTAGATAAAAATTCACTTTTGTCCATGAAACTACTAGCCCATTCCCCTAATTCTAAGGCTCCTAGTTTCGAACAAGCTGAAAGAACCCCAACCATGGCATAGCAATCAGGTTTTACATCGTGTTTTAGCATTCTGTGAAAAAATTCTACAGACTCTTTTGGAAGATTATTTGCTGCATAAGCCTGAATCATGGTACTCCAAGTTACAATGTCCTTTTCTAACATCTCCTCAAAGACAGCGCGAGCCTTCTCCATGCTTGCACACTTGGCATACATATCAACCAAACACGTATTCACGAATACATTTGTCCCCATTCCTATGTCCACTACATATTTATGAATCCACTGGCCGGCCTCTAAATCACCAAGCTGACCACACGCAGATAAAACCCGAACAAGCGTGTAACTATCGGGCCGCAGACCCATATCCAACGACTTCTTAAATAAATTAATCGCCTCTCTGTATCTCCGAGACCCAATATAACCACTCATTATTGCAGTCCAGGAAACCACATTTTTCTCAGGAATATCATCAAACACCTTGTGGGCATCCTCCAAGCTATTAAATTTTGAATAAAAGCCAACCAACCCAGTATTCACAAAAACATCAGAATCAAAACCCGCTTTCACTACCAAACAATGAACATTCACACCTAACTTAATGTCCGAATTTCTCGCGCAAGACTTAAGAACAAAAGGGAAAGTAAAATTATTCGGCAAAAATCCCTTTTTACGCATGGATTGGAAAAATTCAATAGCGTGGTTGAAACAATCATTCGAGACCAACCCACGGATCATGGTGTTGTACAAGAAGATATTGGGACTGTGAGTTTGGCTAAAAACAGCCGTGGCGTAATTTGGGTTGTTGAAATGGAAGGTGGATTTCAAGAGAATGTTCAAAAGATAGTGGTTTTGATGAAAGTGGAAACGGTAGAGGCGTGCATGTATGTGCTTGAGGTGGCTGAAAGAAGTGGAGCCTTGAAAAAGACTTGCTTTTATCTCTTGCAATGTCATCGTTATATTCTCCAAAGAGCTTTAATTTTCCATGAACGGCTAACGGAAGGAGAACCGGAAGCGGCGGACGAACGACAAACTTCGTTCGAACATCAGCGGCTAACTGAAGAAATCACCGCGAATTTCTTCTTTTATTTTTTCTAGTTCCCAGCCGAGCGAATACTTTCCCTGGAACTAGCTGCTGGGCTAGATAGGGCGTGCGAAGGGTTCTAATTCCCCGACTCCGTTCCTATTTATTAGCGTCCAGGCGGGAGGAGTAAATCTGTAATTCCCCTCAAAGAACTGGGCCAAGGGGCGGACGTTTGTGATGAAAAAATGCATCATGTTTAGGATGGGTTTTTATAAATAAATAGAAGTTGTTACCGGGAGTGGGTTAAATAAAAATAAGGGAAAATTACTGTTACCATTGAGATAAGGCATAATTATAAAAAATATGCTAATGTATTGAGTATTATAAAACTTTTGTTCATGTCTTGAGTATTTATGGAAATTTATAGAAAATTATAAATATTTTTGTAATAAATATACAATTATCACTTTTATAATATATAAGATATAACAATTAGCACCGGAGACAAAATTGGAATATTTTAAGAGTAAGGGATTAATTATAAGAAATTTGCAAATCTAAGGAGGGTTTTTTTTTAGAGGGTTTTGGAATACTCGACACCTCATGAGGAAATTTTTTGCAATTAGGGTATCTGTTATTTACTCTAAAAATAAAGTTGTTAAGGGGTAGGAATTGAGTTCGTGTAGTCCAAATCTTTGTCTCATTTTTTTTTTAAAATTGGTATGATACGAGTATTTTGATATTCAAAATACTCATAATAAAAATGGGAATATGACACAAATTTGAGATTGAACTATCCAATTCAAAATCGCATACTCGCCTAGTTCAAGATCAATATAGTGTAGCCCCACCTAAGACAACTACCTAATAATATAGATCTGATAACCTTATAAGTTACAGCTAGTTATATACAATATACATTACTTAATAATGTTAAGGGATTTTTGCACGTCACCCCCCAGTTTTTATCAATTTTCGCACTTTCCCTTCCAAAACGTCTTAAATGTGACCGTGCCCCCAGCTTTTTATGTATGTTTGTGCACTTACCCCCCCGAAACGCCTTAAATGTGACTGTGCCCCCTGCTTTTATGTATGTTTGTGCACTTACCCCCTCCCCCCATACCAAATTCCGGCCAGATTTCCACCGGAACTAAAACACCTGCCGAACATGGTTTTTCCACCAGAAAGCATCTACTAAGGCCAAGCTTAATACTATTCATGGTTTAATGGTGTAAATAATATCAAGGACTTGCCGAACAAGAGATGAAGTTTGCACTAATTATTGTTTGGTGGCTTTGGTATGGAAGAAATCTGAGGATATTTGATGAGGGGCAGTGGTCGCCTCTAGATATGGTGCAGCAAGGGCGGACCTTTCTGGGTAGGTTCATAGATTGTCAAAGTTATAATGAATCAAATGTAGAGGTTGTGGCCATAATGGTTCAGAGAGTACGATGGAGACCTCCATCGGCGGACTTGCTGAAAATTAACTTTGATGGAGCCATATATAAGGGAGAAGGGTACGTAGGGCTTGGTGTTATGGTGCGATATGAGCATGAACATTGTCTGGAGTGGATTTCATCAAGGGTTTTGCAGGTGTTGCGGCCTGAATTGGGTGAGGCATTTGCTGTGAAAAAGGTGGTGGAGCTTGCTAGAGATAAAAAATGATCGAGGGTGATTCTTGAAGGGGATTGTTAAACAATCTTGAATAAAATCAATTCTCCCGAGGAAGATCTATCGAGCACTGATCCTATTATTGCGGACATCATGAGTTCTTCATTGCTTTGCTAGTTTTGAGGCTTCTTTTAATCGTAAGATAAGTAATGAGATTGTACATTCATTAGCAAAGTTGACTTCTACATGTTAGTTGGTTGTTTTGCTTGAATATATTTGTCAGATTGTTTATGCCGATATTTTTTGATCAATATGGCTCTCGTTTTCCTTAAAAAAAAATGACTAAAATTGAATTTATAGAACAATAAAAAAAAAAAAAAAAAAAAAAAAAAAAAAAAAAAAACAGGGGGTTGGCATCCACGCTATTTGAAATAACACATTTGATACAAAAATAATTTTGATAGTAGATTTAAGGAGACAAGGATGGATTCCTTTTTTTATATGAAGAATCTAGCAGCCAACTTTCCAGAATCCCATTGCCATTTAAATGTTGATCATTGCAGGAATTGGGAATTAGGTTAATGTTGTAATTACCTAATAATAACCTAATAAGTACCTAACTCTCAGGTTGTTTTTACTACTGATGGTAGTGTTTTCAGAAGTGCCAACGAAGGGCGTCGAACAGTGTGGTTGAGAAGAATCATTAGAGTTAAAAGAGTTAGAGCTCCAGCTTGATGAGCACTGCCTAATGAAACTGGTACATATGAGAGGAGAGTTGTTATTCCCAATGTAACCTGCAAGGAAGCATGAACAATCGAGTTTATGATAGCTTGAACAAGCCTTCAAGAAAATAATAAGAGTATTAAATAAATCTATTACAAATTATTGGCCAACTCTCCCTTAGAAAATAAGATTCTTGCATAATCAGAGTCTTGGGGTAAGAAAGGCCACAAGTGGAAGGGGGCATATAAGGAGGGATCATGTAGGGTGTGCCCAGTTCGGTTAACTGACCGGACAAAAATATTCAGTGCAAATGGAACCAAACTTTGGTGCAGGCTTTTTGGTCTGGTGAACTAGACCAAACCAAAAATGGATTGCTATTCATGTTTAAGTATTCTCATTTCTTATTTCATGTTTAAATTTTATAGACTAAATAATAGATTTGTGGTTTTTAGTTTGATATGCATTTGTACTTGGTGTAAATAAAATTCACATGCTAAATGATTTTATTCTATTTTGTGGCCAAATTTGGTTAAATCAAAACCAAACTAGAAAATTCGGTAATTTTCAATTTCGCATTGAAAAAAATGGTGAACCTAAGTTTTGGTTGGTTCAGTTCCGCTAAAAGAATGAACACCCCTAGGTTAAGGCCTTGAGGGATTTCTATAGATTTTGGTTATGGATCACTAATACAACGAGCTCTAAGGAATAAGATTTCTATAACATGAAATGCTTTCAACCCAGAGCTTATTCAGTAGGCCAAGTCCTATATAGTAAAACTTCTATAACATTAAATGTTTCTAATCCAAAGCTTAATACGTAGGCCAAGTCCTATATAGTAAAACTTGAGGAGTTTATCACGCCTTTATCCAGAAATAATCCAACATTCAGTTGGTAGTTCAAGCTTAAGCTACCATCAATGATCAATCTATGCTACTCTGACAACGAACAAAATTATGCAAGGTCAACTATAATGTAATACTAGGGGAACATGCTTTCAAAGTCATTACAAAGAACTTGATTTGAGTACCTGAATAGCAGCCATTCCCAGAGTGCTTCCTATTATAGAGCGTGTTGCAGGATGTATATCAAGTTTCCTTGTTGACCACCATAAGCCACCAATAGAAATCAATGTTGCAGTAGCAAGTACTCGGTGATCAAACTGGTATACAACAGAGAATTAAACATTAAATAACATCTAAAACGCCAAATTTCTTTCATCTACTTAGCCCCAATTTAATGCTTTAAAAGTAACTTGTAAATGTAAAGGGTCCAGTTGTTGTCGTGGATGTGATGAATGTATGAAATTTCTTAGTAAAATATATTAAGGAAAACATGGGAAACTAGCTACTAACTCCACAAAAGTAAAAAGGAAATAATGATCACTAGATTCCCTCTGAATCTGAAGTATATCTTGTCCGAGATATTCTAGATAATATATACTCCAAAAGTATGTCCATGTCTTATCTCTTCTATTATATATTCGAGTCTAATTTGAGTAATTTCTGATTAACATCACTTATACATTCGGTGATATTTGGAAAATGTTTTTTAGACCAGACATCATCTCCCCAGTTATTTCTTGATAAACATAGTCTATTGAGTAAGATCATGCTATCAAGCGAAATGTAAGAACCTAGCAATGCTATAGAAAATTGAGCATTTCTACCTGTTGAAATGTCTGAGCTAGTATTTCAATTAAATTAGTTAACTAATAGTATTAGCTCTATAGGCTTTTTAAGAAGCAAGCAAATATGTCATGGTCAAAAGTGGAAAATTGTAGTGATAATTGGTCTAATTTTTCTCGTTTTGCTAAACAGATACATTACATGAACCATAACTCACTCGTAAAATGGAGGGAAATTTCACCTGAACTGTTGATGTGTTTTCAAAGAAATTACGCATGAGCGGCTTCAAGCTAAGTATATCGTCTGGAATCCATGTATCACCCATCTTAGGAAAAGTATTAAAGGCACGACCCTGAAAATTTGAATATATGATTATATTATAGAGGCAAATCTAAACGCACATGGATAAAAAGTGTGAAAGAAAAAGGCCAGCTGTATACCGCATCATTTCCAGCAACAAATGCTCCAGAGACAGCAGTTATTCCAACAATTATACCTACAGGAAGAGCGAGACGCTTAACTTTTGCTGCCCCTTGAACCCAGGCTATTGATTCAGCAGGAGGTTCAGGCATGGCAACAGAAAGGGCAGTCCAAAAGAGCCCAGAGTAAATAACAAATGCCGAAGTCAAATGAGCAGCAAGGCGATAAGGACTAACTCTTGGTTCAGCATACTCCGATTTGGGTTCCTAAAACGGAAAGGAAATAGAAACATGTTCTTTTAAAATTCCTCATCTAACTAACCTATCCTAACATAGCATGTACAAGTTTGTCGGTTATTACCTCTAAGCCACTCTTTACCATCCACCACCCAATTAGTCCCTGCCCAGCACCAAGAGCAAATAGCCCACAGAGTCTAAGCCCTAATTGTGGTGTAATATATCCTTTTCGAAGAAAATACGAGAACGGTAGTGCGAACATTATCCCCAGAGCCCTTCCCCACATTCGATGGGCATACTCCATCCAATATATGAACTTAAAATCAGCAAGACTCATCCCCTTATTTATACTGGAAGAAGCAAAAATGTATCAAACTCAAAATTTGCCAACTAGTTGCTATTTCGACAATGTTCAAGTGTAACTACAGACACAATAGTTCAGCAGCAATATAGATCAACAACAGATAAAAGTTATCAATTACTAAATGATGAGGCATAGACATACTTCTAGGGCTATGGCTGTTAGATCTCAAAATACGTAGAGAAGAATGAAGTAGAATATTTATCAGAAGAAAGCAACATAGGGACACTTGAACTAACCGCTTGTATTCAGGAGACTGCTGGTATTTTTCAAATTCAACTAACCATTCTTCATCAGAGAGAGGAGGAAGGCTACCAGTGAATTTCCAGTCAGTCATTGAGAGGCCAGACCTCGTCAGTCGTGTGACACCACCAAGCACTACCATACTAAAAACCCAAGCAGCAGACACAAAAAGCCAAGTACCAACTGCTTTCCGAGCATGGGACCCAGCTGTAACAAGATGCTTTAATCCTTCTGCATTATTTGCAGATACAGATGCTGCGCTGGAAAAGTTCCTGAATGGAAGCTTATGTAGGTCCTGAAAAGAAATAAAGATCCTATTTTCAAAGATTGCAATTTAATAATAAAATAAAGTACTCACAAATTTCATAAAATTTAATTAGATTGTATAAGATTGTAGTACCATAGCAAACAATATACTTTTCTTTTCTGGGGAAAAGTCAATTTAGACGGAAAAGCTATGGCAGACATTAGTAAATGGAGGTTTGGCAGACATACATGTTTAGAAATTACTATTCGACAGCCTGAACCAGTGTTCACAATAAAATAGGAATGAATAACCATAAATTCTAGAACTTCAGAGCAGAATGAGCTTCACATCCTGTCAACTTTCATTTTGTAAAATTCTAATCAGAAACTGGGATAGCAAAGAAATCCGTATAAGATCTGATCATGCATCATTTATTTTGACAGTTCAAACTTTCATATAGCAAAAGGTCTGTTGTCTTTGCCAGAATAAACACAAAATATCAGTTTATCAATATCAAAGAGACAGGCACTCCACAGAAAAACACATGCATTCGGCTTGCTTATATTAGTAAAAAGCACTTGGAGGGTGAATCCCATATTTGGACTTTATTCAGAATTTATTGCGCCTAATTCATTGCAATACGGCTCATGAAATTTTGAATTGGGGGATGTAAGAAATTAGCTTACTCATTGCGATGTACACATCATTCTCTTAGGTGAACTATTTTCAAGCAATATACCCTACATCACACAGCATTGAAATAAATTTAGGAACATTTAAAGGCACTATGAAAGATAGTAAACATTAACCAATATAAATTGCATATCCAAAGCCCAAACCTGGTTCAGTCGTATGCTCACAAAGCTTGAATAAAATGAAAAAGAAAAATAGTGTAAAATACTTTAAAAAACTGAAAGAACCTAAAAGATTATCCAAAAAAAAAGACAAGCATAACCACTTGATCATCTTAAATTTAAATTTAAAATCAACTCAGTGTATTATAATTTGAGTTAGCATTTCCTAATCTCCGTGCTTCAGATGAAGATTTAACAAAACATAAAATAATTAAAAATGATTAGTAAATGATTTGAATACCTTGTAATTATTTTGACGCAACGAACTTAAACCATAAGTAATGAAGTTTCTGGAAGCGGAGGTTTGAGTGGCAGGAATACAAGAGTAAAATCTTGACTGGGGAGTGGAAAATGATGTAGATAGTTTTGAGGTTACGGATTTTGATTTCCTCAAAAGTGAAACCAATCTGTTTTCAATCATGATCCTGTTCAATCTCAGTCTCCGGGGTTTTGAGGGTTTTGGGGGTTTTTAGATTGAAGGAAATACAACAAAACAAACGCAGCAGAGGGCGGTTCAGTGTGAACCGGTGCTGGTGGTACCGATTACCGAATCCGGTTTCTTGGTACAAATAGCTGTAGCCTGTAATTATGTGAACCACTTATTATTCATGCTGAATTTGTTTTCCTTTTTTTTCTTTTACTTTTTTGGTTTTTGAAAAATAATGGGCCTTGAATACCTAATATTGTAGATTATTATAGGGCCATGATCCATTTCTCTTTCTGGATACCCAATTGTAATTGTAATAGGTCTCAAAAAAAAAAAAAAAATTGCAATTGTAATACTATTACATTTTCACGTGAAAGAAACCATGACTCTTTCGGATGTACTCTTTTTTAGATAAATAATTTTTAGTTTTATTTTTCTTTTCAAAATAATTTTGGTTTTATGTTTGGCACATCACAAACATTTAAACACCATTTACATTACATTACATTGCACCAAGTTAAACACCTGAAAGCAATTTATTACTTGACAAGACATATACCATGTTTGGACTAGTATTCTTCACAATCTAATAGCATTTCACAAATTCTAAAAAAAAGAAAAAGAAAATATTTGACATCTACCACCAAGTTAACATCTTAAGAGTTAAAACCATAATCTACCTATCCTCTAACCTTATATTCTGAAAACTCAAAACTTAAATTCAACCTAAATTTTCAATTAAAAAACAAAAAATCATAAGTTCATTATTTGAATTCTGAAAAATGTTAAAGGTTCGATCGACTTGTTTCCTAAACATAATTAAGTTGGAAACACAACTAAACAAGTTTTAATGTTTTCAAGTTTTCAAAATTAACATTCCATGTTTAATTAGATGTAATTTGACTCGACTATTTTGAGCATATATATATATATATATATATATATGCAGGGTTTTGTTCATTATTTTGCATCCATCTTCAACCTCTTCACCAAATTTTCATGTCAAGTTTACAAGTTGGATTTGGTCTACAAACTTTACACACAACAATACTAGAGGTGTAGGTGTTCCCGACGATTAACAAGCCAAATATTATTTCCTAATTGAAATATTCAGCTCCAATACCATAGCCCCTATTTTTTTTTTTTTTTATCACAAACAAATAAAAATTAATAATAAAAGGAAAGATTCGGTACAACATCAACAAACGGGAAACCCCCGTCGCAAAAACAACAAAAAGGAATAGAATCTAAAGAAAGTTTATCCCAAACATTAGACAAAAAGGCCCAAGCGGCAAGGTTATGGGTTGCACAATTTGAGGCACGGGGGATGAACTTGAAATTCCATTTTGGCCAACTCGTCCAAAATCTTCTAATATCATCAATCGGCTCTCTAATTGCCCAATACCATAGCCCCTATTTGTTTCAGTAAAGGAGGCCTCATTTTGACAAGCAACGAGTGAACTTTAAACTTTCACAAGGTAAATAGACCAAAAATATTGGACAAAGTTTGTTGACTGAATTAATCATATCATGCATCCTCCTTTTAAGAAAAAAAAGATTCATTATGATAGCAATAGCATGTGAAGCTTTTATTCATGAAAGGTACAAAAGACAACTTCGTTTTATTTTTATTTGTTCTTTTTAATTTCAAGAGAAAGAGAGAGTACTTGACCTACAAACCCGATAATCACGGTAAATTATTGTAGGACAGCTTGGAATTTTTAACTTAAATTAAATGGAAAATATTGAAAGAGTAATCATACATAAATAAGTATTAATTAATTAGTAGACACACTTATATATATCGTGATGGTGCATATATACGACCAAATAATTTTTGGATTATAATTTTCTTAGAGAGGTTTTAATTTCCTTATATATATATACGAACAAAAGAAAGAAAAAAAATCAAGAATATTTTTGCTAATGATGATCAAACCAATATCTTGACCATGCTCTCTTTATTTGAAGCCCAAGACATGTGTAAAAAGTAAAGTTGATGATCAATCCTTTGTTTAATTCTCGGGTCTATCAAACAAGTACATCAATTAATTAGTAGAAACATATATGGCCCATTTACCGCAAGTCAAGCCAAATTAAAGTAGCACAAATATGTGTATATTTAATTTATTCAATTCCCCATCACCTTTAATTAGAACGTATATAGGCATATATATATTGTTGTATAATTCTCATTTCATTTAATTTGGTTTCACTGAACTGAAATGAAATGGGTGCTAAATTTGACACTACTAAACACTTTTTCTTCTTCTTCTTCTTCGTTTCATTTATTAGTATTTTTTTGTTTCATTCTGAATGCTCAAAATATGAACAAGAGGAGTTAGAGTGGCTTGACGGCAAAGATGATGAAGTGAACATGGTCCAAAGCAGACATTCATCACTCAGAAGCTGTGATTTTACCAAAGGAAAATGGGTTTATGACCAAACTTATCCCCTCTACGATTCCACTTGCCCTTACCTTAGTTCCGCCGTCACCTGTCGGAAGAACGGACGCCCGGATTCCGACTATGAAAAGTTGAAATGGGAGCCACATGGTTGTTCGATTCCAAGGTACGTACATTTGATATATTAATTTCATGATGATTAATTAATTTTCTTATAAATTCATCTTTTAATTTTGTTTATTGGTTGGAGATCGAATGAAATAAATTAAAATGCTAGCTAGCTACAGTAATTCATTACAATATATATATATAAAAGTATATATATCGTTAATTAAATATGATTTTGGAGAAATATATGCATGCTGCAGGTTTGATGCATTGGATTTTCTTGGAAAGATGAGAAGGAAAAGAATAATGCTTGTGGGTGATTCAATAGTGAGGAATCAGTGGGAATCTCTTGTGTGTTTAGTACAATCAGTCGTTCCGAGTGCTCGAAAAACAGTCATCTACAATGGACCTACAATGGCTTTCCTTGCTTTAGTGAGTCTTAATTTAGTTTATTAATTAATTTAATCTTTAGTTAGTATGTAAATCGATCATCCATTTCAATATTAATTCCTGCAGGATTTTGAGATGTCAATCGAGTTTTGCTGGGCTCCTTTTCTAGTAGAATTGAGAAAAGGCCAAGAAAAAAAGAGGATATTGCACTTAGATTTGATTGAAGAGAACGCGAAATACTGGAGAGGAGTTGATGTTCTCGTGTTCGATTCAGCTCATTGGTGGACTCATTCCGCCAAACGGAGCTCGTAAGTGAAATTTTATTATTATTAGTTAACTTAATTACTAATATTTTTAATTATCATATATATGTTAAATGGATCGAAATGGCAGGTGGGATTTGGTTATGGAGGGTAAAAATGTCTACAACAACATAAATCCAACAGTTGCTTATGAGAAAGGACTTATAACATGGGCAAAATGGATAGACTTAAATCTTGATCCTAGAAGAACTAGAGTCTTTTTCAGAAGCATGTCACCTAGACATAACAGGTACAAAATTCATAAAATAATTAAATATTGATTACCTAGCTATAGCTAGATTTAACTTAATTTGACATTCATCATTTATATATAACATATTATTATACATATAGAGAAAATGGTTGGAAATGCTACAAACAGAGAGAACCATTGGAGAATTTCAGTAGGCCACATGTTCCGGAACAATTGGTAGTTTTAAAGAAGGTTCTTAGAAGAATGGAATTCCCGGTTTACATTCAAGACATAACAACATTGTCGGCTCTAAGAAGAGATGGACATCCTTCGATTTACGCACGAGCTTCGGGTGAAAAGAAGAATCAGCAATTGAAAGATGGTAATTCTGATTGTAGCCATTGGTGTTTGCCTGGAGTTCCGGATACCTGGAACGAAATCTTGAATGCAATGCTCTGATCTGATCATTAGGAAGAATAATTAATGAATTCTGACAGTAAATAGTACGTACTAGACTATGTGCGTACGTACGTACGTGTGTTGTGTTTGAGTTTAATTCCATTTGTAATGTTTTGTTGTGAGAAATCGATCTATCTATGGATCGAATTGGAGATAATCTATTTAGGTGGTTTTCTAGTACAACTAGTAGATGGATAATTGCATGTTCTCTAATATATATGGGTGAATTTGCTAGCTAGGAGTTCCCATGAGTCCAGGTGATTGTTGTTTGAGTATATATGTATAGGAATATATATATTTCCTTAATTTTCTCAACTTTATTTGCTTTTGGGATGAATACACATAAAATAATGAATTGCCGCGAATTAGAGTTGGTAAAATGGATATATAGAAAGTTGGGAGTAGTATTTGAGAATTAGTGGTCTAGCCAAGCCAAAATAGCACATCCGATGATTACCAACCGAGTAATCAATATTTACTTTTGGATTATGTTTTTAATTAGCTAGGCTAGGATCCAATAAAGAGCGAGAAATATAATTCATCATTTTTAATTTCTTTTACTTGATCGATCTTCAACCTTCTTTAATTTGAATGATTGCGTCTGATGAACATAGGACTAGGAGTATGATATAATTAATTAATTAATGTTGCGTCATAATTAAGTAGTACCGCAACCTTTTCTTTGCATGCACTCTTACATGATGCTACCACTACCACTACCACCCTTTTTTTCACCTACTCTTAAACTTATTAAATGAAAAATAATAATAGTATCATATAATAAAAACCATATAAATTTTTTTCATTCTACATCAACGCCTTTTAACATTTATTTAGTAAGATATATATGCAATAATTTACTAACAGGTGATTGATCTAATGGAAGGGACTAATCACTATAAAACCAATAATTTAAAATGTTTAATGAGTGGGATATATATTGAGCATTGACAAACTCAAATTACACAATAATATATAGGAATAGATTATTCAACAATATAAGATAAATCATGATGAGACGTGCTTAGCAACATGCATGATTTTTTCAATACGTTTGGTATCAGCCAATCGATCGATTGATGTAACATGAATAATGTAAATTTGTCAATTAAAGCGAAGAATATAAGATAGTGTTGCATGTGTAAAATAACTTAGTCTAATTCTAATAGCATCATACTGGATCGGAATATCTCTTACTTTAATGATACTTATATATATATATATATATTGGATTAGTTGGTTAATGGTTATACTAGTTGAAAAGTGAAATGTTTGCCTTTTGACTTATTGTTAATTTCCTAAATTATTACTACTATTTTTCTTGTCTCTGTAAAGACAAGCTATGATGAAATTAATGGAGTAGTAGCTAGCTAGCTCTTTCATCATTTTCTTTTCTGGTCCCTACCCTTTGAATTGATCTATCTCTTCAACTACCTATTGGTAAAAATTGACTACATATATATAATTATAATTCACATGTACACCAAGAACCACTAGCTTAATTTTCTGCACAATAGACGATTTGTTTCCCTAATTCCCACAAAATTAAAAGTACTATATATGTATCTATCTACACTGAAGTAATTAATTAACTAGTCTGAAATGTTGTAGTAAGAAATAACGTTATCAAGTTTACTAGTTAGTATTAATGCAGGACTAATAGTGTAATAGTAAACGAGTCGAACAACGGATTGATTTTTATCCGAGCGAGCTCTTCTGTTACATGTGTTATCAAGCTTGAAATTAAATAGCACTTCAACTTGGTTTGGTTTTTAAACGTAATGTTCCCTGGCGAGTTCGATTAGCTTCATATTCTATGTACATATGTTTTTTCACAAAATTAATAAAGCTTCAGAAACAACTAAATGATAGATGATATTCAAGATCGGTTTGTTACGCATAACAAGTCGAGTTCAATAACAAAAACATACAATATGAATCTACTCAGATCTACCTCATTCAGTTCATTAGGTAAACTGCTTCCTCAATTTATCCAACACTTTATCATTCAACCCAAAAGCCTTCAACAATAATTCATCTTTAATACCTGATCCAAAAACAGCAGAAGGGATTTTCACCAAACCTGGATTTTGGCTATTAAAACTTCCTAAAATAGTCGCAATCGAATCCCCAACGTTCATCTGAAAATGCATTAATCCTTTCGGAAACACCATAACTTCTCCCTTCTCTATAACTTTCGCGTAAACTCTGTTACTCGAATCGACAAATCCCGAGTAAATCTTGCCTTCCAACACATAAGCAATCTCAGTTGCTCTGGGATGATAATGAGGAACATTGATCCCTCCAGCCTCAAAGTCTGCACGTACAAACGACATGCCTAATGTGTTTAGCCCAGGGAAAACAGTTGAAGTAACTGGAATGGATGAGAATCTATTAGTTTTGTTCAAGTTTTTAGAGCTTTTTATGCCGGAGAACACAAAATCTTCTACCGTTGCAAGAGACGAGTTCTGGCAGGATAGGAAAATAGATGAAAATTCGGATCTTGGTATGCAGAAATCCTGTGATGCATCTGGATCAGAAGCTGAAATTAGATATATGTTGAGGAAAAGTATAAACCAGGTTGAGGTTTTGAGAGGCATGTTTGATTGTTGGTTATTGAATTAACAGAAAAATGAAGAAAGATGGGATTTTTAAGGAGTTGGTTTCATTCAAGTTATTATATAAAGAATATGGCTTGTATTGTAATCTTCTTGAAGTCAGTCAATGATTTGAAGCACCAACTCCATTTACATAAATTCTTTTTACTGCCAAACTTAGGAAAGGGTATTCTTTTTCTCTCTTAAGATATTTAATTTTGATAGGAAAAAAAGATATAATAACTACTTTGCTTGGGAACAAAGATTTTAAATACCAATATGCTGGTGTTATATATATATTCATGTAGTTACTGTCGATCTTTTTGCTGGATGAGTGCCAGATTCTTTACAGCAAGTTCATTATTGTCCATCTCCAGCACAACTCAGTGGGACCATAGAAGAAGCATATCATTTTGGTTTGCTTGCCTTCTTTTTCTATTATTATTATTATATTTATTTTTTCTGGTTTCTCAAGGCTATTCAGGTCTTAGCTGGAAGTAAAAGCAAATCTGTCTGTCTCAACAAGCTAAATTATATGACTGCTTCTTATTCACATGATCATATGTATGAAATCAATGTTACTGTCAATTTAAGGATTGAAATTTAAACAGGAAATCACATAATTCTTACATATAACATCATAACTTAGATTACACAGTAATATCCGCCTCCCATTAATTTTCACAATATTCATGGACTATGGTAATAATAATTCAGTTATTCGAGCTTCCTCAAATGAGTTCAAGATAAGCATTTTATTGCATACAACATTGCCCTGCCCACATCTAGCTTAAAGAATAGTGAGCGGTACTGTCGTTCTTCTAGTAGCTATCTTCATCGGATTCTGGCCTCCGCAGAAAGTATCGCAGGCAATTCACAAGAACCTACATGTTGAAAACATTAAGAGAGAGAGAGAGAGAGAGAGAGAGAAAGAGGGGGGGGGGGGGGGAGGGAATGAGGGAGACGTGAATTTTGATGCTACACAACGTGAAATCTACAAGTTCATTCTTCAAATGACAAATGCCATTTTGTTAACTACAACAAACATGCTAGATTTTCTTTTTCTTTCTTTTTTAAAAAAAGTGGACACGTCATTTTAAGATTGCACCAATGCATTAAGTACATGTGAATACCTGAGACAGAGAACTGCTCAATGCCGCTCCTCGATAACTGACATGAAACTTGTCCTTGGCAACCAACCCCTAGATGGTTATACACATCATATATTACATTAATGATAGTGGACAAAGTATGTGTCCATGTGTAATAGTGATATTAAGAGAATATTACTTCTGTGTCGATTTCCGCTGATTCAACATTAATGTTGATATCTGATATGACTTTGATCATCTCTAACAACAGTCCAGGTCGATCTGCCGTCTCCACAGAGAGCAAGCTGAAATTATGACATTAGAAGAAACAATATAAGAAAATATATGTAATCGAAATTAGTTAGGATTAGGAATGACAAAAAACATGTAAAAACATCAAGTGTTGTTCTGACTAGTGTTTGAATCGATTAAAGTTCCTTTGAGCTCGGTTATTTCAATAACCGAACCAAGTTCAAATGCAAACCTAGATAAGAAAATAAGTCATGCCGGAATAATGTGTTGTTCGACTCTACTCGACTCATTTACACTCCATTTGCAGAAGACTGAAACTAGGACAAAATAAATCTATAAGAAGCATATATTCCGTTTATGTAAAATCAACAACTATAGTATTTTATATTTCAATTATGTTAAATAGCTCGAACACACCTTCGCCTAGGTCCATCTTCCTTAACATGTATGTGAGTTGCAATGTCAACATCAACCTGCACTAATAATAAATGTAAATTATAAGTTGAACTTCATATTGAAAACATATTTCAAATCTATTTAGGAAGCTAGTTTTGAATAGGTGATCACTATAAATATACAATATCAAAATATCATTTTATCCAAACACATCTCAAAGACAGCTATTTTAGTTGGGATCTGAAGAAAAAAACTGCATTTTCAGTGACATCACCTTTTTTTCGGGTGCTTTTATTCCAAAAGCTTCCCCCATAGCAAGTCTCTCACTGGACTCCTAATAATTAAAAAAAATAAAATTTCGGTCATCGAGAAACCGGTAAGTAAACATAAGGCCCATCAGACCATGACCATGAACAATTAAAAATGGTCGTCAATTAAATATACCGGATGATACATAAGAAGGTTGTTTATTATGGTTAAACGAATTCTCTCCAAGAGATCAGGGTCTTCAACTTTCCGTCCAGTTCCCCTACACAAAAATTCTTATTCGATATAATCTCGGAATTCCAAAACTATTCAAGCTAAGCCCTCAACGATACTTAGATGTTTCTGGGTTTTATATTACTAAATACCAAACCCAAGAAAATAAAAAAGAAAATAAAAAAGAAAATAACAAATAAAATAAATTGTTGCTTACAGTCCTGTGATATGAAATTTTGTTTTTGTAACTGAATTCTCAGTAGTAACAGATCCCTTCAAAACATCCAAACCTAAGTCTTTAAGTGACTTCATCTGCAGCAGCAAACAAACTTTACATGATAATGTATTCTCAATCAAAAAGAAAGTAAGATGACATAGAATCTTACTAATAACTAAATGGTTGCAAACATTCATTCATTGTACCCGAAAAAAGAAAATCCTAAATAAATAAACCCATAGTCATAAATATTCAAATTCAACTGCAGCAAAAACCACATCATTTAGTAAGATACTGATACTTATTATCACATATATAAAATTGCAAGCATTAAAAACATCGATGCGAATATAAAAGCTCGGTTATAAACTATAGTGAGGGAAATGCAAAAATATCCCTTATGCTTTGGCTAATTAGCAAAAACCCTTTCGTGTGATTTTTATTAGCAAAACCCCCCGTGTTATTCTTCATTGGCAAAAACCCCATGCCGTGCCGGTACACATATTTCTCAGGAAAAAATGACTATTATAACCCCACAAAAAAGAACGCAAAGAACGCAAAGACACGCCTCTTAACCTAAAAAATTATCAATACCCCCTTGTTCACTTAAAAAATTGACAATAAGTTACCCCTGTTGACTTATAAAGGAATTTCAAATTGGGTTTTATGCTAATTAGAAAAAGAACACAGGGTGGTTTTGCCAATTACAATACCAAAGGGGATTTTTTTTGCCAATTTTTGCACTTAGCTCAAACTATAGCCCAGAATTCTTGTTTTTATAGTAAAAATGAGACGGAGAGAGAGAGCACTAAAAGAGAAACTCATTTACCGTATCAATAAGAGCACCAAGGCGATCTCCAAAACTAAGTTGCACAATAGTTGCATCAGGATCAGAATCTTGATCTATCAGAACAATAGGCATTGGAACATAGTCACTCTCCTGATCAGACTTCTGTAATTCAAACAAGTTATCCATGTGAGTGAATATACAAAGAGGAGATAGAGAAACGAGGCTAATCTAGAAAGCTGTTATGGAGATATCTAAAGATTTTACCGGTTTTCAGCTGCCGTGGAATCATGATAGATTCATCTTTGTAACTCCGTGAATGGTATAATAATTTAAAGAAGAGAATAAAACTTAATACAACATTCTCTTAATACTCGATAAATACTAAGTCCGACCAATGCTGGTAAGATTACAAGATAATATAGCTATGAAAAACTGGCATAAGCATGATTGTAGTTATTGAACAAATAAACGAGATCATAAAAGTATGATCGCTAATTACAAAACTTAAGAGAAGAAAAAGAGATAAATATCAAATCTTACTGTCTCTTTATTCCTTATCTAATATCAGTCAAACATTTCATTTTCTATTTTTTTTTTTGTGCTAAAAGGGTCCTTAAAAGAGGTCACATATTGAGCCAAACGATTGCACATTAGCATTGTACAGCTGAATTTACTTGACTCAAATCGGCTAATTAATTATCAAATATACAGAAATAAATCAGAATTTCATGAGTATACACATTAATCATCTATGGCAGTTCAAAATATAAACCTACATAATCAAAATAAAATCTATAAGAAAAGCATAAATCTGTAAATGAACACTATTTTGATGTTCAAATAGTTTACATCTAAATTTTTTGCATTTAGAGCATGTGATCATATGAGTTGGTGCCATGACACCTCAGAAATTCAAAGACTAAAAGGAGAAACTCAAAACAACTTATAGTAGATTATCAAACATTACCCTGTAAATTTCCAACATCTGAAACTAATCTACCCATCAATTAAGCAATTTATATGCAACCAAGTTCTTATGATTACAATATATACATTAAATAAACAATAAACTCAAAATTATCAAGAGAGACTAGTCTAACCCAAGAAATCGAACTCGAACCGACTGATTCCACTCCATCCACCGAGGCACACATCAAAACAGTCCTACATAACAAATTCAACCAACTCATAAATCCATCATCTAATCATTTCTACAAAACATAAAAAAAAAAATCAAATAAAAACGTCAAAACCCTATATAATTAAATCGATCGCATTCAATCAATCATCGACCAATTAAACAAAATTAAGAATAGTTAGCCCTCGAAGACTCCATATACATTAACATATGAACAAAAATCAAGAAACCCCTAGCTCGAAAGATTAAATTAGCATAAAAAGGGTGGAATCTTTGAGTTACTTTTTCAGCGATGAATTAAATCGGGGGGTGACTGAAAAGTACAACATGGGTTTGGAGCAGGTGGGGGAGAGAAAAATTGAAGAATCTGAAGGCTTTGATCTAAGGGCAGTGTTGAAAGAGGAGGCGGAGAAAGGATTATTAGGTATTGCCATTTTTCTGCAGAATTATTATTTTCAGCGTGTGTTGTGTTGTGTTGTGTTGTGTTATGTTGCGTTGTGTGTAAAAGAGAAAGAAAGAAAGGAGAAGAAAGAAGGAATTATTGGAAGTGACGACTGATTGTTTTGTTTAGAGATGTTTTCGCTTTCAATATATTTATTAAATAGTATTAAATATTAGGTCATATCTATATGGCGGGGCCCTTTTGTATGGATGACACGTCAGGACGGACAAGATTTTGCTTTGTTTTATTAGTACTAACCTTCTTTTTTTTCGTGAAATTTATTAGTACTAATTACTAAGTACTCTACTATTGTGTTATTATTTATAAAAAAAATACTGCTAAACTAATTTTATCTATGTAAATGTATATTCAAACACAAAAATACGTTGCATGAAATAAAGATGGGATATTTGCTTAGATAAAATTAGTTGGAATGTTTAATTAAAAGATAGTTACAAAGACTATCATAAGATTTTGTGAAGTTCAAAAAAAAAAAAAATAATATAAGATTTTATGAACTTATTAAATACTCTCAAGAGCTAAAATTACTCATGACGTCCTTTTAAATTTGACCATATTGAGCAGTGATCATGGGCAAAATAATCAGGGAAATTACTGAAAATATGGGAAAGTGGATGGAGAAGAAGAAAATTACCCCATTACGATGAATTACTGGTTATTGTTACATTTGCAATAAAAAACGTGATAAGAATATAAAGACAATGCGAATGTTAGAGAAAGAAATGACAGATATCATTACTCTTGGAATTGATTGGCAACCTAAGAATCAGTGCAACTTGATTTAGCTAAATATTGCATGTATGACGTGTATAAAGAAAAGTAAAAAATATTTGTTAAATCAATAAATAATCTAGTTACAAACTACAATACCTATTACAAATGAGGACTGATCAAACCATATTGGGCCTATCGATCTATCCTAAATGATCTAAAGCGTTCCGAAGTGGGTATGGTTGAAATCATTGAACGATAGGGTATTTATAGTTGCATTGTTCCTCCGGGTTAGTTGAGTAGTTTCGGGTTGCACCGTACGGGATTGTACCGTAGTTCGTACAAAAATAAGTCGGTGATAAGCCGGGTAGTCTGGGCTGTTTATTTAACAGATTTTCCGTGTAAAAAGCTAAGCAAAGAACGATGCGACAACGATCACACATTGTTCTAGAGCTCGTCTGGTGTGATCCGATCGAGGTGTAGATCGAAAACACATCCCGACTTCCTCGATCATGCCTTATAATATTACTTTGACCTAATTGACCTCCAAGTCATCACCACATAAGCCAATAGGATAATGCCAAATGGCAGTACGAAGTATATTATATTTAGTAGTCCCCCCATTTCTCATGTCGAAATTTATGTCAAGCTCGGAGAAATGGTACATATGTTTCTTTTGCTTTATCCGTTAAGTAGCACAAGGCTTTTCGATCATTTCCCTTTCTCGCTGATCGAAATATGAATTTTCGTGAGAGAAAATGGGTCGATTTGCAAATTTACAATTTTTATTCTATATATATATATAAGGCTCGCGGTAGTTGTCATAAATATTTATGCTTTTTTGTTAGATTGGAGCTAATGTCACAAAATTGTTCCCACCAAAATAGGAAAAGTCCTTATGATCTCTGTACTCGCCGATCATGTCCGGTCCCAGTTCTGCTATTGGCTTGAAATCTAATTTTGGACCAGAATCTTCGAGGTCAGCTTCCAAGGCTCTAATAGACTTAGCGAAGGTTCCTGATCGTAATTAAACAGGCCAACTTTTACCATGATGATGAGCCTATAGGTAGTAAGAAAGATAACAAGGTGGTCGCCTCATCTTAGATCGAAACGTATAACTTGGGTAACGAGGTTCGGGTAAAGATTAGTCCGTTACCAGCTGTTACCGACTGCAAACAACAAAAAATTAGCACCAAGACTGATAAGATCGAATCTAAATTCAAGAGTCCCAAGGACCTCCTCGAAACAGTAGATAAAAAAACTCTGAATATGTATGTTCCAAGGGGTTGGGAGATCGTTTACCGATCGAAACATCAACGAGTGATCGATAATCTGATGAGCTACATGGCCTTTTACCTATCACATTTTCATAATGACTTGCAGCTCCTTCTACATGATTGTTTGGTGGACATCCTGAAGACACTCTATCTGGCTCTGACCAAGATGGTCTCGATCTCGAGTGACCCCACGGTGGGCGCCAATTGATTTAGCTAAGAACCATATGCATGAAGTGTATGAAGAAAAGTCAAAGATTTTTGCTAAATCAATAAATATTGTTTTTACAAGCTACAAGACCTATTACAAATGGGGATTGATCAAACCATCTAGGGTCTATCGATCTATCCTAAACGATCCAAAGCACTTCGAAGTGGGTATGGCTGAAATCACGTTCCTCTTTATTGAATGTTGGGGGTATTTATAGTTGTGTTGTTCCTCTGAGTCGATTGAGTAGTTTCGGGTTGCTCCGTACGGGATTGTACCGGAGTTCATACAAAAGTAAGTCGGTGATAAGCCGGGTAATATGGGCCATTGGTTTATTTAAGAGATTTTCCATGAAAAAACCTATGCGGAGAATGACGCGCCAACGACCAAGCCACGTTGTTCTGGAGCTCGTCTATTGTGATCCTATCAAGGCGTAGACCAAAAACAGCTCCCGACCTCTCTCGACCCGCCCCTATAATATTACTTTGACCTGATTGACCTCCAAGTCGTCACCACGTAACGTAGGCCAATAGGATAATGCCAGGTGGCGGTACGAAGTATGATATATCACATTAGGTTTATTTTCGTTTCTACATTTCTGATTTTGTATTTCCTATCATTGAAACCTTATATGCAAGATCATATCCTAAAGTGAGGCAATTGATCAAATAAAACAAGAAGGTAACTGAGCTTGTCAAAGAGAGCACGAGAGATAAACATGGAAAATTTGCACCACATTATCTTGTATTATTTATTATTGCACAAAATTCACTTGTGTTAAAAAAAAATCAACACAAAACCCCATTCCATATAATTTCGTGAAGTTTTTTTACACAAGCCTAATTAAATGACCAAACTAATCATGTTAATTTATTTTTTAATAAGGAAAAAAGTTCATAAATTGCAACGTCTTCCGACAACCCCACACCATATTCGATGTCAGATCGTCGTCTGACTCGAAGTCATAACCTAGATCAGAGAAAGCCTAGGATGATGAACCCATCCGATGTCATCCTAGGATCGGAAAACCAAATTTGGATCTTCGGTCCAAGACCGTCACCGACACGGATTATTCGATCCCAGTGGGGGATCTGTGCATAGTCTTAGTATACAACTATATACTAATATAGGTAATTATATATATATATGTATATAATTATTATTTACTCCCTAAATATGAAATTAATTAGGTATCTTCTATAATGACTCAGTTTATTTTCAAATGAGATTGGAATTGGGCCCATAAACTAAAGCCCAAATTAAATTCCAGCAATAAACTAATTAATTGATAACTTTTTCTTTGATATTAACTAATTAATTAATGTAACATATGTCATATATTTATAATTAAGGAATTGTGTCCTTATTTAGTTTCATTTTAGATATATAAGCATAATAGAAAATCATCATTTATTTCCATTTTTTTTTTTTGCAGATACAAGAAAATAAAATCTTTTATTTTATTGTGTTGTGGGAATACTACTTTTGTTACTAAGAGCATAAATAAAAATCGTGACCATATTCAATTTGTTAAATTTTATTTTTATTTAAAATTTAATGTATTATTTATTGACAATCTATTATGTGTTATTGTTATGAGTTTATCCAAATAAAATAATTCGAATATTATTTTTAATGAATTTCACTATTTAAATTTGCCTTTCCCCTCCCCCCTCAACTCTCGAATCCTGGATCAGCCCATGTTTGATCCCACACCGGCGACGACCTGAGTATGTCATCCCAAGCCTTCGTCGACTTGGGTTCGTTGTACTCAGACCAACAACAGACTGGGAGGTTGAGGTTATGGTGGCAGCAACGGGTTTCAAGGTTAGGTGGTATGGGGTGGTAAGGTTTCAATTATTTTTCTATTTAAAATATTTAAACAAAAAAATAAATTATTTTAATAATAATATAAAATATTTTTATATTGTTGTATTATATGGAATGTTATATTATACTTTGTTTAATTTATTAGTAATATATAAATATGAAATCGTTTTATTATATTTTTAATAAAAAAAAATTAATTTCATTAATATAATAGTATAATTTTAAGTTTAATATATCTATTGTTTTATGAATTTAAGTTAATTTGATATATATATATATATATATATATATATATATATATACACACATAGTGGCGGAGCTTGAAATTTTTTTCACCGGAGTCTATAACTGAACTATACTTATTAATTAAAATATAAATAAAATAAATTACTCAAAAAAAAAAATTTCTACATCAACAATTAATTCAATCTCATAATCACATGGAACAAATCTTATTGGAATTAGGCCCTATTGATCTTGATATCGAAATACTAAATTATAAAAACCAACCGCCGTAAATAAAATCACATTTGACTCGAAGTCATAACCTAGATCAGAGAAAGCCTAGGATGATGAACCCATCCGATGTCATCCTAGGATCGGAAAACCAAATTTGGATCTTCTGTCCAAGACCGTCACCGACACGGATTATTCGATCCCAATGGGGGATCTGTTCATAGTCTTGGGGGAGCCAGGGCCCCCCAAGATTTTTTAAATTTTTTTGTATACAACTATATAGGTAATTATATATATATATATATATTATTTACTCCCTAAATATGAAATTAATTAGGTATCTTCTATAATGACTCAGTTTATTTTCAAATGAGATTTGAATTGTGCCCATAAACTAAAGCCCAACTTAAATTCCAGCAATAAACTAATTAATTGATAACTTTTTCTTTGATATTAACTAATTAATTAATGTAACATATATTTAAAATTAAGGAATTGTGTCCTATTTTAGTTTCATTTGAGATATATAAGCATGATAGAAAATCATCATTTATTTCCATTTTTTTGCAGATACAAGAAAATAAAATCTTTTATTTTATTGTGTTGTGAGAGTACTACTTTTGTTACTAAGAGCATAAATAAAAATCATGACCATATCTTCTATAATGACTCAGTTTATTTTCAAATGAGATTGGAATTTGGCCCATAAACTAAAACCCAAATTAAATTCCAGCAATAAACTAATTAATTGATAACTTTTTCTTTGATATTAACTAATTAATTAATGTAACATATATTTAACATTAAGGAATTGTGTCCTATTTTAGTTTCATTCGAGATATATAAGAATGATAGAAAATCATTATTTATTTCCATTTTTTGGCATATACAAGAAAATAAAATCTTTTTTTTTTATTGTGTTGTGGGAGTACTACTTTTGTTACTAAGAGCATAAATAAAAATCATGACCACATTCAATTTGTTAAATTTTATTTGTATTTAAAATTTAATGTATTATTTATTGACAATCTATTATGTGTTATTGTTATGAGTTTATCCAAACAAAATAATTCGAATATTATTTTTAATGAATTTCACTATTTAAATTTGCCCCTCCCCCCTCAACTCTCGAATCCTGGATTAGCCCATGTTCGATCCCACACTGGCGACGACCTGAGTATGTCATCCCAAGCCTTCGTCGGCTTGGGTTCGTTGTACTCAGACTAACAACAGACTGGGAGGATGAGGTTATGGTGGCAACAACGGGTTTCAAGGTTAGGTGGTATGGGGTGGTAAGGTTTCGATTATTTTTCTATTTAAAATATTTAAATATAAAAATAAATTATTCTAATAATAATATAAAATATTTTTATATTGTTTTATTCTATGGAATGTTATTTTATACTCTGTTTAATTTATTAGTAATATATGAATATGAAATTGTTTTATTATGTTTTTAATAAAAAAAATTAAATTTCATTAATATAATAGTATAATTTTAAGTTTAATTTATCTATTGTTTTATGAATTTAAGTTAATTTGATATATATATATATATATATATATATATATATATATATATATATTGGCGGAACCAGAAATTTTTTTCACCGGAACTATACTTATTAATTAAAATATAAATAAAATAAATTACTCAAAAAAAAAATTCTACAGCAACAATTAATTCAATCTCATAATCACATGGAACAAATTTTATTGGAATTAGAACCTAATTGATATTGATAATACAATTGTATCGAAATACTAAATTATAAACACCAACCACCGTAAATAAAATCACATTTGAAAGTAAGTAGGAGTACTATATTTGTTTTTCTAATTCCCTTTTGTAAAGAAAACTAAATCAATATGTTTGTTGAATAAAAAAAAAATTATGTGTAAGCTCAATTTAGTAGAGATGAGAAAGATATTGGTATGAAATTAAATATTTAAAAAGTGTCTTCCTTCCCAAAACATATTGTTTGTCTCTTTTCAAATTATAAAATAATATATATATATATATATATATATATATATATATATATATATATATATATATATGTTAAGAGTTTGAATTGAATTAGTTCACTTTATTACCATGACTATTAAATTCATGACACGGTAATAATATATATGGACTCCTTTCTTATAAGATTTTAATTTTTATTAGAGGGGTCCATTAGAAGAAAATTATAATTTATACTTCAAAGTGATATATATTCTATAATAAAACATAATATTATGCATATTATATATACCTAAAGATAAAAACTTAAGGGGGTCCATGCACCCCCCCTAGTTGCTATGTGGCTCCGCCATTATATATAAATATATAAATAAATAAATAAATATATATAAGGTTAAATACTTATAATAAAAAATAAAACATAAAATACTAAATAAATTAACAATTTAACAGTGATAGAGTACAAAAAAGAGCGTTTTACGCACTAAAATCAACACATAAGGATTACGTGCAACACATAGATATGCTAAGCACGACAACCTATAAACACCTTAATAGTGCAAACGAACATTGAACTAAATGTAGTTTAGTGGTAGGTGACTATGTGTACTTTAAGTTCCAGCCATACAATGATAAGTCACTGTCCTAAAGAAGAACCTTAAGCAGTTAAGCTTGCTCTTAATACTATGGGCCATTTCTATGTTATTTAAAAGATGAGTGAACTAGCTTATAATCTTTAACTACCGTCAAGTTGCCCAATCCTTCCATTGTTCATGTTTATTTCACTTGAGATGGATATTAGTGGTAGGTGACTATGTGTTAAATTCAACCATACATAGATACTCACGATCCTGATCGGAAATAACTTTAAGCTCGCTCTGAATACTATGGACCATTTATCGTTATTCAGAAGATGAGCAAGAAATCTCACAATTTTGAACTACCATCAAATTGTTCAATCCTTTCAATTTTCACGTTTCTTCACTTAGGGGGAAGATTGGTACAAAACGCACCATCCACCTAGTTAAATCAATAATCTCATTCATCCTGTGGTAATGTCATCCGATGAAGAACAAATGATTGAATGATGATTTTGGGAACAACGACCTAATTAAGGCAATTACTTAAATTGGGGATATTGGAGAATAAGACAACACCTTACCATAAGTTGCTGGTCATTTGTGCATGCAACATGTGGATAAGGCGCGAACAAATTAATGTTAGATATCCGACATAGACTGTGATTGCTGAAAATGCCTAACAAAATCGGTGCAACTAATTTGATTCCATATATGTATTTCCAATTTCGTTATTAGATATGTGTTGCTTTCTTGCTTGAGCTTTCTTTTTCAATAAATGAACATACCGAATTAGAATGAATAATGAATTACCGTAATATTTACGTTCCCTGATATTTTCAACGAAAAGAAAATTGAATGTGAAAATGATGAAATTCTTTGTAGGTTGGAAGTAAATGCTCAAACACCTTGTAGTTACGAAAAACATGCAAAAAACTACGGGCATGTTTGTTTGGCGTTTTCTAAAATTATTTTGTGTTAAACAAATATGTTTTTTACTTTCTGAAATAAATTTATCATTTTTCAATTTTCTCAAACTACTATCTCAAAATTCAAACATACAACAATTTTCTCATCTATAAAAATAATCTATCCAAACTCTACATTGATTTGACATAAAATAATTCATATTTTACACAACTTAATTATCTCACATAACAACAATGATTTGAGGTAAAGTCTTACACATGGTTAACCTACAATCTAATTCTTTTAATAAAACCTACACTTACTTTATTATTCAAACTACTCTCTCAAAAATCAAACAAACAACATTACGCAAATCGAAATTATTTTAAAAAATCCCGGTACTTGTTCAAACTACCCTCTCAAACAAGCCCTACAATCTTGAATCAATTTTCAGCAAATCGAATTACAATCTATTACTAATTATTTTTTTTTTCACAAAGAAATATCATACATATTAAATGATATTGATTCAACATTTTTTTTTGAAAAATTGATTCAACATAATAAACTTTTACGAAATAATTTTTCATAGGAACATAATGACCTAATAAAATAATATACATCATTCTAACATTAAGTCCAGTTTCTGAATCATCTACCATTTGAAGCAAATTTTCACATACAACGTAACCATAGTCAATATCCAAACACTCGCAAAAAAGTTTTCATTTCGAAAAGAGCCCTAAATTTTAGGGCACTTTGTACTCGCACCCAATCCTATCTATCACCCCCAGAATTTAGTCAATCGGACCCAAATCCCAAAACAAACAGATACGCGGAAAGAAAGAAAAAGTAAAAAGAAATAAAACCGAGCACGTAAATTTGTCACAGTCGCAGTTTCTCTCTCTTCGACACTTTACTTTCTCTCTCTAAATTGTTACATACGTCTCTTTCTCTCTACTCGATCCTCGCTCGATCAATGAATGCAGGTTATTTTCTGGGCTCTTCATAAAGTTTATCGATTTGAATTTCGCTAATTGTTATGTGTTTCGTTGAATTATGGGAAAAGGGGTATATGATAAACCCTAATTTGGGCTTTGATCAATTAGGGTTTTTGAGTATTCAGGTGAACTTTAGAGGTGATTTGATATATGGTTAGGTGTGAGTTTTGTATTTTAACTGCTTAATTTGGTGAGTATTATGTTCCTTTTTCTTTTCTTATTCTTGAATTTCAAAGTTTTAATGATTATTAATACTTTGAATTATTTCTTGTTTGAATTTATGATTTTTAACCCCTGAACATTGAAAAGAGTTGTTCAGTAATGTGTAGTGAATTGGTGGATTTTAAAATTCTGAACTTAGTTGTATATGCCACAGATTATTGAAGTTGTGGGAATATTTTCATCAGTGATAGTGGAGTAAAAGGTTGATACTCTTTACCGAAATACTCTGTGGATATGTAGGTCGTCATGCGTATAGCTATTTTCTTTGTATCAGAAGTTTTCAAGTGGGGCACATTATTAATGAATATTTTCTGATGTTCATGATCTGGATGACTTGTTACCAGGTTTTGCTAGCTTGTAACTACTAAAGGAGCAATTAAATTTATAGGAGAAAGGGCTCTGTGGACATGAGTTTTATACCCTTATAATGGCTGGAAACACGAGATTTGAATTAGCGTCAGCCAGCCCCGAGTCAAGTTTTGTAGGGAACTACCAAAATGGGCAAAGGGGATACTCTGCTCCCACTTTGGACAGGTCTGCGAGTTTCAGAGAGAGTGCTGGAAACAGGATTTTCGGTTCTGGTAAGGCAAACCTTAAGGGAAGTGCTACCTCGCTAGAAAATGTGCCTGCTTTATCCCAATGCCTGATGTTGGAGCCAATTGTTATGGGTGATAAAAAATATTCACGACCCAGTGACTTAAAGAGGGTTCTCGGTTTTTCTGTCGGGAATGGTTCAGAAGACAACTCTTATGGTACTGCTCATTTGAAGAGTTCACCTCCAGGGGCTGTGGAGGAATTAAAGCGACTGAGAGCAAGTGTCGCAGATACTTGCGATAAAGCCAGGTAAACTCCACCTTGCCGTTGTTTTTCTGGAAAGTGATGGTTGCTGAACTTAGGTGAAAGCATGTAAAATGTCAGCCATGCCCACATATCAGTGAATTCCTAATGAACTGTGACATTTGTTCATATCAATGAATTCCTAATGATACTGTGACAATTGTTAAAAAAATTAGTGAGCTTATATGTTATGTTCCTATATCCTGGTTTTGTTATTATTTTGTTGACATTTGCTCTAAGTTTGATTAGACTTTACTTTTTTTTTTTGTGAGGGTTATCTTGAAAGCACTACCTTCACTATTCCCTGCCAATCAGTTATTATGAACTATTTTTGTTCTGACCTGTTACATTCTTCTTTGTGAGTAGTGGTAGAGCAAAAAAGTTGGATGAACATTTAAATAAGCTGAACACACTTGTTGAGGCCATGTCCCCCAAGAAGCAGCAGCGCAATGAGCAGTTAACCAATGAACGATCTGGTTGTTCAACCTTTAAAATGGGTTCTCAGATACATCGTAACCCTCCAGAACTTGGAAGTCAGAAAGTTGGTGATCGGCCTAAAAATGTTGGTCTGAGCAAGCGGGTTCGGACATCAGTTGCTGAAAATCGGGTTTGTAAACTTTGCATTCTTTTTATTCTTTTCCAGTATTTGCAACTTTTAAGAATTCATTTTCTATTAAAAAAAACAAAGTTTAGTTGTAAATGTGTTTCTGTTGTCTTAGCTTGAGTATCCTGTGCTTACAGTATGTATTTTGTGACATATCTTAGTCTACTGGGTCCGGAAGAACCATATCTGTGCTATCGTAGCTTAAGTTCTATCTTATCTTTTTTTCATTGACTTAAAAGTTTCATAAAAAATGCCAACTCTAGCATCTGCTTCATATGTACTGGAAATATGTGTGCATAATTGTGGGCAACTTAGAAGTACCTTGTTATTTTTGCTGAAATCTTATGCCTGCAATAAGAAAGTTAAATTGAATGCTAAACTTTGTCAATTCGCAATGGCCATTATTGCCTACTGTTAGTTCAGTTGCATCACATACTCTTTAATATTTATTGGGAGTTTACTAGTTCTTCCTTTTTCAGGCAGAAAGCAGGAATAATGGAGTGTTGCGGCAGCCTTTGCTGGTGAACAAAGAAAGAGACCTGCTTAAAAATAATAATGCAGATTCTGATATGACTGAGGAAAAGATAAGGAGATTACCAGCAGTTGGAGAAGGCTGGGACAAGAAAATGAAAAGGAAACGTTCGGTTGGTCCCATCTTTCCTAGACCTGTCGACAATGATAGGGAACCAAAACGAGCTATGCATCATAAGTTAACAAGTGAATCTAGCATGCAGCCCATCGATTCAACACATGGTTTCAGGTCAGCAAGTTTGGTGTAGTGTTTATATCTGCATGAAACACGATCCTCTTGGTGTATCATCAGCATCAATGCAATTTGTTTGTTGTAGTTGGTTTCCTGGAACTCATGTTTATTAGTTGAGTTGTTGGAGTTGTTTTTATGGAATATCTTGATGTTCTTTTTAAATATTTCTCGTGTTAATCTTCAACACTTTAGGCACAATGTTTGAGCTATGTAGGGGTTGGATTGCACTGTGAAAGATTTTTTTGTAGAAGTAGTCTCATAATGATTAACTGGTCCTGAAGGGCTCGCTATCGTGCAATGTGACGCGAGGCGCAGGCTTTGCGCCTGCGTGTTCTGTAAGGCACGCGAAACGCCTTTTCTGCCTTACTGATGAAGCGAGGCGAGCGCCTTTGTGTGCCTCACTCAGATTTGAAGCAGATCCGGTGAGATCTGAGACAGATCTGATTCATATTCATCTTCCGGCGTTCTCGGCAACTCAGGCAGAGGAGACCACTCTCGGTGGCTGCGATTCGCGAGGCTCATGATTTTCTTCCGGACTGCAGTTCTCTGTGGCTAGGGTTTTCATTCTCGTTCTCTTTTTAATTTTTAAAGAGATTGAAATTTAGCGTAGGAAATAGATAATTTTGTCTATTGCGGCAATTTGAATAGATTGCTTATGTCAAGCATAAGATATTGGTAATTTTATTTAAATACTTGCTGCATTTTGAATAGATTGGTAAAATTTAGCAGAAATTTGGGGAAGTTGTTCAGTGGAATTTCCTGATTTTGGTAACTCTGTATGTTAAAAGGCTACTTTTGGTTAATTAGTCAGCGATTCGCTGATTATGGAAAATATTTATAAGTTTTCTAAATTTGATTAATTTTGACTCTTTTGCGGAAAATTTAGTGAAAATCTATCGTATATATTGTAATAATTATTACAATTGATAAACTTTGTGATTTTATTAATATTTACTAAATAAAGTCTATATAATGCTTCGTGCGGCTCTTCGTGTCATAGCCTCGGGAACCCTTGTAGCTTCACATCGCTATTTGCTATTGATAACCATCTGTAGTCTAGCACTGAGCATTTCGTTTCGCAATTGAGGTGCGTTTCTTTAGATCCACAACTAATTTTAAAAAGTGGATAAATTGAATTGAGTGAATGCACATTATTCAAGGCTAAATTGTGTTTGAGTTTGAGTTTGGTTGATTTTTAGCAAATCAATCCCCGGAGCATGTAGTTGGATTTTTTTTCCTTAATCTATTATTTGTTAGCTTATGGAGTTAAATTCTAGTGATATCTACCATCTAGTGTGCCATTCTTGGTTTGATTCAGCTAAAAATGATTCTTGTTTGATTACTGAGCCAGTCTTGATTTTGTTTAGCCAAATTATGTTCCCGAATTCCGGCATGATTTGCTCTGATGAACTCTTTTGGATCAATTATTTGATTTTAATATCATAATGATTTTAATCTAAAAAACTTGTTTTACAGATCAGGAGCTTCTGTCGGCTGTAACAAAATGGATCCTACTTCTTCTCCTGCTGGGTCTAGTGCTCGGACAACCTTAAAAAATGAACTGGAAAAACCTGTTCTCTCAAGGGATCTATCTGCAGGACCAGTTAAGGAGCGAGCTTTTGGGAAAGTAAACGTTAAGTACGTATCTTTTCTACAAGTCACTAGCATACCTTTTTCACTGCTATTTTTTTTGGTAATGGAAGCTTCTGTTGTATTCTCATTTAGGTTGAACAATCGTGAAGACAACCACCCAGCGTGTCCTAGTCCAATATTGAAAGGAAAGGCTTCAAGAGCACCGCGAAGTGGCACTATGGTTGCAGCTAATTCAGCTGCTAATGTTCCACGTGTGTCTGGAACTTTGGAGAGCTGGGAACAGCCCCCTGGTGTAAACAAAACCCCATCACTTGGTGGGGCTAACAATCGCAAGCGAGCTGTGCCTTCAGGATCATCATCTCCTCCCATAACTCAATGGGTTGGTCAGAGGCCTCAGAAGATTTCTCGAACGAGGAGGACAAATCTTATTCCTGTCTCATCCCATGATGAAGTACAGATGCAATCTGAAGGATGCTCTCCTTCAGATTTTGGTCCCCGGGTAAGCACAGGTGGAAACAATGCTTCTCTTCCATCCAACAGTACAGGCAGCTTAAACCAAAACTTTAAAGTAAAACTTGAAAATGTTCCATCTCCTGCGAGATTGTCTGAAAGTGAAGAATCAGGTGCAAGTGAAAACCGAATAAAGGAAAGGCTTGTAGGCTATAAAGATGTTGAGGAAAAGGCTGCAAACGCTGGTCAAACTGTTGGGCCTTTCACAATCCCTATAAAAAAGAAAAAAAGTATGATCAAAGAAGAAGTTGGTGACGGTGTGAGGAGACAAGGGCGTAGTGGAAGGGTCTCTCCATTTTCTAGGACTAGTATTTCACCAACAAGAGAGAAGTTGGATAATGTGGCACCAACCAAGCCTTTACGAAATGCAAGGTCTGGTTCTGACAGGAATGGAAGGTACTGGACGATTTTCCTTGCAGAATAAACTGACTTCTTTTCTTTTTCTAGTTTTTCCCACTTTCTCATGAAGGCTTTTGTCATTTTGTCGCAGCAAGTCAGGTCGTCCTTTGAAGAAGCTCTCAGATCGCAAAGGCTTTTCTCGTCTTGGCCATGTGGCATATGGGGGTTCTCCTGATTGTAGTGGTATATCTAGAAATAATTCTTCTTAGAAATTATAATTCTTTGGACCTAGCCTTTTCCTTTTCCTTTTTCTTTTTGTTTTGCTGCATGCATCATAGAAGCAAAATGCCTTGTGATGAGGATGATTCACATTTGGATTTGGTAGTTAATGAGACTTTGTCTGGATTTCTGGCAGTCGTATTCTCTAGTTGTCCACTTTTATGCTGGCTTAGGTCAAGGACCTACTGCTTATTAGATGTGTAGGTCATTAACCGTCTGCTTTTACAGATTTGTGGATTTGTCTCCTTTGTATGCTGGGTTTGATTGTCTGTGTTAACTGTACAATGCATTAGTCTGGAATTGCATTATTTCTCTTGTCAATAAAGTTTCTGAAAGACTTGTTGCTTCATTAACTTTTGTACAATGAACTTGTTTCAACACCTTAAATTATAACCAGTTCATGACACCGTAAGGAAAAACAGGAAACTGAATTCTTTTTTCTGGAATGTCATAGTTAGAATCTACTAAGCTTATATAATGTGACTTTTCAGGGGAATCAGAGGACGACCGTGAAGAGGTCTTGGCAGCTGCTAATCTCGCTTGCAATTCTAGCAGTGTGTATTTGGCATAGATTTCTTGTGTCATATTGACGATAGTACTTTTCTCAAATATACAATTAAATAATTTTGTGTCATTTCTACTTGTTGCAGTTAATGCATGTTCGAATGCATTCTGGAAGACAATGGAGGCCTTATTTGCTTCTATTAGCCCTGATGACGAATCATACTTATCAGAACAGGTATATTCAACATTTTTTTGGAAGTCAGTTGATTTTTAAGTAATTATCTTTGTCTAAGTGTCTAACTAATGCTTCTTCTTTCAATCAGCTGAAATTGGTTGAAGAATCTTGTGCTGTTACATCCCGAAAATGTAACCACGACAATAATGATCAGATGAAATTGGTTTGTAACTGGGATCTCTCTACTTATCCTCTTGTAGCACTATCATATGTGTGCTCACCTGTTCCGTGCCCCAATTTTTTTAAATGCATTTCACTTTTGAAATAATTCAGTCATCAGTGGAAGCCCTCATACAATTGCTCACTTTCTCATCCCATATTTGTGACTGCCTTCAGCTCTTTGTTTATGCTCAACGGGGGACCACGTTTCTTGCATTTTTTGGGCTCCCTTTTTAGAAATCGGTTGCGTAATAAATAATAAATTATAAGTGTCATTCCTCTCTAACGACTTAAGCTTTTAGATGAGTTGGGCACTCAATATGATATCAGATTCAGGCCAAAAAAGGTCTTCAAATCACTCCCCCAGCCAATTCTAAATTCCAAGTGTGAGGCTTGAGTAAAATGTATACACCGCCCACATGCGAGGGGTTGTGTCACGTAATAATTTTAAATGTCACTCCTCTCTAACAACTTAGTTTTAGATGTGTTGGACATTCATTAAAAAAGTTTAAGTTCATATTCTTATGGAACAAGTTTTTAATCATTTGAATATTTTTTTATTCTGCTCCATTCTTTGTCAGGATGATAATGGCTGTGAAGATATTGCAGCATCCAATTCTATATCTTTTAGAAGTAATAGATGCATCAAACATGAAATAGAGTCCAAGAATTCTGAGGATCAGATGGACTTTGTAGAACAACTTCAGAATTCTTCTCCTCTTGGGTACTCTGATGCTGAGAAAAAATATGACATAGCTACGCCAATTTATCAAAGGCTACTATCAGCCCTCATTGTGGAAGATGAAATTGAAGAATTTGAAGAAACTGGATTTGGGAAACCAAAGACTACAGTTAATGATTCATGCTCTCTTTTTGGTGGTGAAAATAAACATATGGATATGCTGGACTTTTGTGAGCCAATATTTGATGTTCAAGCTCAGACAAATGGGAATGCACATATAGTTGTTTCTTGTAACAGGAATACAAACTTCGATAGGAACCCTACTGCCCAAGATCGCCTACGTAATGGTGAGCCGCTGCAAAGAGATTGTGGATATATGCACTCGGAGGTTGAAGTGTTGGTTAGACTTTCAAGATGTGATTATGGTCCACAAAGTATGCATACAAACAATTGTGGCATATCTTCCTTTGATCGCCAATATGAGCACATGCGTCTTGAAGAAAAGCTCATAATTGAACTGCAGAGTCTTGACCTGTTCTTGGATGCCGTGGTAAGTTTCAAATTTAGGAGACTAGTGAATGATTTTTGTTATATACTCCCTCCGTCCCTTTATTTTTCCTTTTTCTTTTTGGGATGTCCCAATAAAAACACCCCCTTTCCTTGTATAAATTTTTTTTTTTTTTCAAAAATACCCTCTCACATAAAATAATGATTTGACACTGCTAGTTCACCACTACTTTTTATGGCGTGGATGTAAAGATGTCTGAAAGTTTCACCTTTTTAACTCTTACCTAAAACTACATGCCAGAATTAAAGGGAGCAGAGAAAGGTGACGGAGGGAGTATTATAATTATCCTATTCCTAAATTATCTTGAACTTTAAACTAAATATTTCCACAGTCTAGGAGATCAGCTGTTTGATTTATATTGATAGACATGGTTATGTCTTCAATTGTACTTCTATATTCATTAAAAAATTTGTTTTTCCTTGTTACCTTACTACAGCCTGCATTGGATGATAAAGAAGATGAGTTAATTAACGAGGAACTTGTTCAGCTAGAGCGACTTCATGAACAGGTCATATAGCATCATGCCACTGTGATTCATTTTTTTTAATTGCTATTGAATATTGCTTTAGATGCCTTTTATTTCACTATTCCCCTCTTTATTTTTGGGTTGACGTCCTTCTGTTCAGCTTCTGCATCTGCCATGATAATTTTTGTTGCTTGTAACTTTATTTAGTTCATTTTGTGATTCGTGTTCATACCTCCAGATTCAGAAGAAGAAAACCTGCTTGAATAAATTATGCAAGGCAATTCAAGAAGATAAGAACATTGAGAGAAGGTAAAAGACTATATTTATGGACCGTTCCCTTGAGCAGTTATTTCTTTTATGACCTAGTACTCAAGATGTTTGAATTTTGTTGTGATAGATATGATTTATTACTGTGCAGGGACCCTGAGCAGGTTGCAATGGACAGACTAGTTGAGTTGGCATATAAAAAACTTTTGGTTAGTAATATTACTCTAAATTGGCCTGTGAGGAAAACATTACTAATTTAAAAAAAAAATATTACTCTAAATCATTCTCCCACTGAGCCCTAGAAGCCGTCAGTCTTATTTGCACATGCATTCATTTTCAGTTGCTTTCGTCCATAATTCATGAAGTTTGGATTATTCAGTGAGGATCTCAAAATGAAACAAGTTACTGGTCATGGAAAGTTGGAAACACCATGTAGTATTTTATGCAGTTGTCTCATAATTAGTGATTTTCCATTGGAAACATTGAAGTTTGGCATATCAAATGCAATCACTTTCTTGTAATCTGGTTAATTTATACAATAAAACATTATGATAAGTTTAATATTCATTGGAATTGCATGTTAAAAGAAGTTGGTTCAGCTGAATGCTCCTGCTGAAACTCCTTGCTGAGTAAATTTGTTTTTCATTAATAACTAGATAGTCCTGCCTAGTGGGCAATTATTGTAAGAGCCATGGGTTTTCCTGGCCCCTTATGATGTAGCTTCTGCCCTTCCTTCGATTGCAACTAGACTCAATGAAATTGTACTGATTCTCACAAAAGAACCAAAAATAATCTATATATTCCCTCATGATTGTAGGTTTAGGTAAGGAATGGTTGATTAGAAATCAAAGTAGGTGTTTCTTCTAGGTGAATTGATCACTTATATGTTAGCGAAAACATACTTGATGAAGATTATTGGCTCAGAGCAAAGTAACATATCTCATGCCCTGAATATCCTTTTTGCTGTTTCGATATAAGAAAGGTGAATTTTTTGCTGTATTATCATCAGAAAATGCGAAAGCAGGATTAAAACTAGATAACTAATTTCCATCTGCTCGAATACTATGTTATTTGACATTTTCATAGGAGTCGGTTTGGGAGGTCATAACCTGGTTTAACCTTCCTTAAAAATCTAATGGCTATGAGTGGCTTCTGCTTGGGCATGGGATTCAATAACATGTCCGACAATTTTTTGGTCAAACAAGTAACCTAAATTCTCATTCATGTATACCAAATTTCTTGTTGATAGTTGAAATTAGATTTACTCCAGTGTAGTTATTATCCTTACATGTTAAATTTCAAAGGAACCTTCAGAGTTCAATGGCTGAATATAATTTGGAATGCTTGACAGGCTACTAGAGGAAGCTTCGCTTCTAAACATGGGATTGCTAAGGTGTCGAAACAAGTTGCATTGGCTTTTGCGAGGAGGACACTTGCTAGGTGTCAGAAATTTGAAGATTCTGGAATAAGTTGCTTTTCTGAGCCTGCACTTCGGGATATTGTTTATGCTGCACCTCCACGATTCGATGAATCAGAGCTGCTTACTGGCCCTAATCTGGCTCTTGCAAATGGTAACATTTTGATGTGTAATTTCGTTTGTCATAGAGCTCCGACTTTTATTTGAAATATGTTAATAAATCATTTGTTTAATACGGTTTCTAATTGCTTTTAAAACCCTTTTCGCCTATTTCATGTTTTTCCATTTTGACTTTGTTTTTTGTATGGTAATATTAAATTGGTTCTTTGTGTTGTTTTGATGCATTTGGAAATTCAGGTTACCAGTCTGACCACACTTTCGCTAAAAGTGGGCCAATATCAAATAGAGGAAAGAAAAAGGAAGTATTGCTTGATGATGTTGTTGGTGGTGCTGTTTCCAGAGCTTCATCTGCTCTAGGCATTTTGGGTGGTGCAAAGGGGAAGAGAAGTGCAAAGGGGGGTGGCTCTAAGGGTGAGCGTAAACCAAAATCAAAACCCAAGCAGAAAATAGCTCAGCTTTCTACATCAGGAAATGGGTTTGTGAATAAATTTGGCGATACACCCTCAGCCAGTGGTTCTGGTGAATCGGCCAACAATAACAACAACAGGAGAAAAGATGTTAGATTTATGTCTTCTAGTAATGTACATCCTGTTCCACCAAAAGAGATGAAGGAATCTATGGAATTTTCGAATTTACCATTGGACAACATAGATGGTATAGAGGAACTAGGCGTAGACCCCGATATTGGTGCTCCACAGGATCTGAATACTTGGTTCAATTTTGAAGTGGATGGACTACAAGACCATGACGCTGTTGGCCTCCAGATACCTATGGATGATCTCTCAGAGTTGAATATGTTTTGATCATATGATAGCTTGGTGTATAGCTGCTTGTGGAATAGTTATTTGTCCCCCCTTCTCATGGGGGGGGGTGGGTAGGGCTGCATTGCCTTACATATATATGTCTTGGCCGAATCAATGGCACTTGTAACTTATGCAATTTATTATGTTGTTTACTTAGATAAATGGTTCAGAAAAACCCTCGCGGTTCATGTATTCCAGGGACGGTTCGGTTTTACCTGGTAAAACATATCAAAAGTATTCATTGGAACCTTGTTCTTGAATTGTTTCTTTTGTTTGGACTAATGAATTGCTAGGTCAATTTTATTTTAGGTGATATTCTATCCTTTTCTTCGAAATATCCAAGTATCTGTTTATAAATTAATAATAATGAAAATAAGATGTAATTTCAAGACTCTTTATTTGCTTTGATTCTTATTTTCTTAATTTAATGATTTCTTAAATTTTTTAATATTTTTGAAAAAATATTTAATATTTAATCGACAAAGACGTACATTTAAATTAAATTTTGACCCATATTAATGAGATATTTTGACAGGCCCAGAGCAGAACTCGTCTAACGCGGCCTTTATAACATGCCAAAATTCCTTTTTCTTTTTTGGATAGAAAAAGCCAATAATCTATTCTAAGTTTCTAACCTTTCCTCTAGCTTTTGGGGAAATGTTGTTATATGAATATCTGCATTTGGACTTTTAGGAGCACGTAGGGTTTGTATGTTTTAGTTTTAAAATTATGTGGTAACATATTAGTGCTATATACAGTGGAAAAACAAACGTTAAATGACCAATTGTTTTTTTTTTTTTTTAAACTCACATAGCCTTAAAGTAAGGTAGAAAACAATATATTATATTTAAGTTAGATTTCCTTAAAAGGAAAAACCTATCTTACAGACTTGTACATTTACAACCGCTTTTCATTGGTAGGGGAGTAATGTCTTTACGGGAAACCTGTTCAATTAGTTCATTTTGCATCCACATAGTTTCTGAAAATTGCAAAACTGTCACCAATACACAAAATGTGCTAATTGAAGGATTTTGTAATTTTGTTTTGTTTCGAATATTTTTGGAGTATAATATCTATAACGATTTGGATTTTAAATTATAATAATAACGTTGAATTATATACAGAACTTTTTTTTTTTGAAGTTGTTCAAAAAGAAGGCAAACGAGTAACTCTTAATAAGGGGGTGTAAACAAATTCAGTAAAATTAAACAAAATATTGTTCAAGTTCAGCTTAATTTTTTTTATTGTTTGAAATTGTGTTTAGATTTGATTATAACAAAAAAGAATCGCGTTTAATTAGTTTTACTCTTCCTTAAATAATCAACCAACAATTTAGCCTAGACGGTAAAATGAGTGTGATCATGTCAATGACAGGTACAACTACCTAAGCTACCAATCAATAAATTAAAATAGTCTTGTTTCCTTTTATCTGTCAAATTCTGATATGAATCTTCTCACTATATATATATGTTTGATCAAACCTTTGAAATTCATATTCAAACTAAACATGAAATACATGAAGCTTCACAAGTCCAACCTTTTGCAAGATGAACCAAATTTTATGCTGGAGAATATTGATAAGAACAACAACAATATTCAGTATTCAGAAAATGACAAGAAGAAGGTCAAAATCTTGATGGAAGCCATGCACAGAGTTGTCTCAACTCGTGCAAGAAAGTATCGATCTTCAGATACTCCTACAACCATCTGCTGTGATCACAAATCTGAGAGTGGTACCAAGTAACTAACTATGAGGGGCTACTTTATGTACGCAACGAGTATTACGGTAAACATCATGTATAACTAAGTATTGGAACTACAGTAAGTAGCAAATATGATGATTTCTCTAATCTTCTACAAGTTCTAACTATTATGCAGTTTAAGTTACAACAAGTGATATTGAGAAAATGTGTAGGAGGGAGTGATGTGTTGCGGATTTTACACACGCAAATAAACGCAAGTGCACGTATCGCAAAAGTAATAAAGAGTAAGTTGAGTGTCGAACCCACGAGGACTTGAAACTAAAATCGTACCAAATTCCCTACCTAAATTCTTATTCTAATTCAACTAGGCTAAAATATTGTTGGTTTGTTTATTAACTAACTACTAAAACTAGAGAAATAACTAATCTAAAATGATGATTAAAATGCTTAAGAAGACAATCAATGAGAAAGGGTCTAGAGTTAAACTTCACCAATGTTATGCTCCTAATGTTAATTAACTCCCTAATTTTAACTAGTGATTCTTATTCGTTATCCTAGGGTTCACTTCTATCCTTAAGTGTCTTCCGAATCACCTAAGAACCTATGCAATTAATTTACTATTCTTATTCCTAAGTTAGTAGAATTAATAACATGCATGAATTATATGACCTAATTTGGATATGGGCGTGTTGGGTATATTCCTATACTAACATACAACCCACTACCTAATTTCTCTTCTATTCTTAATATTCCCTTCCCAGGTTCAATCAAGAAAAGTAAACAATCAAATAGGTGGCCAGTCAATTTGACAGTAAATTAGCACAAAATTAGATAAACGAATATCGATAATAAAAATCGAAACTCACTAAATTAAAACTAGAAAAGAAACTAGAACATTATTCGCATAACATGGATCCGTAAAAACCCTAGACTAAAAGAAATTAGTTCATGTTAAAAAATAACGAAATCAACAATAAAAGAGTTCATAGTCTTCTCTAATAAAATGAATAACGAAAATTAGCCAAAAGTGTGGTGTGTGCTTGTTCCTCCTTGAATCTTGCGTGTCTTCTTTTTCTTTCTCTATTCTGATGTCGTGGGTGTATTTTTTCTGCTCTTTCTGTCTTTTTTATTTCTTGTTTTCTCCCGAGTCCTACATGTATTAGGATTGTTTTAATCTTCAAAGTTCTTCAACTGGGCCGCCAGCCCATTAGTGTTCAAAGGAAGTCAGCCGCATATCACCACAAAGTCACCACAATTGGCCTCAAATTGCATTATCAGCCCCTTGGTTTCATGCCTTTATATCCGTTTGACCCCTTTGATATTTGAAATTGCTTCTTCCCAAATTGATAGCAAACTTTGTTGGTTCCTTTTCATTTTCTACAAAGGAATAAATCGAATTAATGCCAAAAATCAAAGATTATTCTCAAAACTTGATTAATTTCGTGAATCGACTCTAAAAAGTGAAATATGCAATAAAATCCCAAAAGACTCACAATTATTCGAGAAAAACACTAACTTAAGCCTAAAAAGTCCACGCGATAACTCTATTTTCACAGAGTTATCATGATGAAGGCTTAATTACAAGAATGCTCAAAACCAAACAGAAGTTAACTTCAAACAGTAGAAAAATAATGACCAAAAAACTCAGAATAAAACATAATACTGTACTATCTTTTAAAATCTGTTCTCCTCAAACCTCCATTAACATTAAGAATTGGAAATATTCGGTTCAAACGTTTCAAAGATTGATAAGAAACAACATTTTTCTTATACAAAGTATACGCAAGCTCCGTAGCCTCGGCTCTCCATCCTGCAAATCCAATCCCTTCAATTAGTAAAACATAAGTAGTTTCATTTGGCTTGCAACCCTCTTTCACCATTTCTTCTAGCATCCCAATACCATCATCAATTCTATGGACTTTACATAATCCAAGAAGCACGATATTATAAGTCACAACGGTAGGTAAAATCTCGCTACTCTTCATATCCCCTAATAACTCAATGGCCCAATCCACCATCCCATCTCTACACATACACGATATAAGTGAATTATACGTAATCTCATCGGGATCAATTCCAAAAGAAATCATCTCCGAGACCAATCTCAATGCTCGATTCCTATCCCCGTTATTCCACAATGCACTTATCATGGTGTTATAAGTACTCACATCCGGAGGACACCCGTTCTCTTCAAGCTTGCCAAAAACTTCCAAAGCTTCATTAGTGTTGCCATTTTTGCACAACGCATATAGTACCGTATTATAGTTCACTATATCCGGGAAACAACCACTGGAAATCATGTAATCCAAGAATTCAATTGCCAAATCTAGTCGACCTTCTTTACAAAGTGATGAAATTAAAGGATCGTACGTGTAAGTATCAGGAGATAATCCTACATCAATCATTACTTTGAACAAATTTACAGCCTCATCCATTTCCCCATCACGACAAAAAGCACCTATCAAAATGCTATAAGTAACCACATTTGGTTCACAATCTTTCGAAAACATTTCAATCATCAACTTCTCCCCATCATCCCATTTTCCTTGGTTCAACAGAGCCCTTAACAAAATATTGTACGATATCACATCTGGTTTGCAATTTTTACTCGGTAAGCTCCTAACAAATTCAAAAGCCTCGTCCATCAATCCTTCTCTACACATGCCCCTCATAATCGTGTTATAAGTATACATATCGGGTTTTAGCCCTTCAAACAACATCTCATCGAAAAGCTTCATTGCTTCACCAATCCCGCCTTGTAAAATCATCGCTTCTATCAAAATTGTGTATGTAACCACAGTAGGTCGACATTTATCTTCGACTAATTGATCTAACATCTTTAAAGCTACATTAAGCTTCCCTCTTTTGCAAAGACTACCAATCATAATATTATACGTCACTATATCGGGTGCAAATCCTCTAGCTCTCATACTACTCAACACTTCATTTGCGGAATCAATCCTATTTACTTTACACAAACCACTAATGAAAGCATTGTATGCAAAAATATCAGGTTCCCCATATTTTTCAAGAATTCCCATTACTTTAACTGCTTTGTCTACCCTTTTCGAATTGAAAAACCCTTTTATGAGCTTTGTACAAAGGATTACATCTGGGTTATGACCCAAATTCACCATGGATTCAAGAAAATAAAGAGCTTCATGAAAGTTTCCTGCTTTGCAAGACCTATGGAGCAATTTCTGCAAATGGGCTTCTTTAAAATCACTGTAAAATGGCAGATGATTTAATTTTGGCTCATTAGAAACCTTAAACTTTTTTAGAACAGTGTTTTTGCTATGTTTGGAATCATTATAGCTTTTGCAGCTCACATATGTACTGAGTTTTTGTTGGGCAAAAATCAGAGTTTGAGGAAACAACAAAGCATTAAAATTTGTAGTCATTAGTGAAAAGTTCCTTAATATGTTCAGTTCTCATGGAGCTAGCATTATCTTGGAAAAAGAGAGAAAGAAGATAAAAGGGAATACCTTTCCTTTGATTGATAGCTGTAAGATGGGGTTGGAAAATTTGAAGATGGGCAGTAAAATTTGTGGACAGTTCTTTCCTTTTCTTGGCCATTTTATTAGTACTAGTTTCTATGCCTTTTCTCATCAGATAAGATATTTAAAACACAACACATGTCACCTTTTCACGTGGTTCACTGGCTGGCCTTCACGTAACAATTGTAATGGACACTTCCTAATTTATGACTTTATGTCTATGTAAGTAGTTTGATTTTCTCGACCAAAAGATTGAGAGTAAAATGCAAAAGAACACATCATATATGCTATGTCGAAATGATAAAAAATGTTGTATATTATTTTTATCAACAAAAGAAAAAAATTAATTTGTTAATGTGTGATTGGAGTTATGTACAACCCTATTTTTATTGACATATCTATCAAATTGTGGAGTTATGTACAATTTTCTACACATGTGTGGACAATTCTAGAAAATCCTACCATATACAAGACTTGTTTAGAATGGTCTAGAGAGTAAATCTCAATCATTAGATCAAGTTAATCTCAATCATCCATTTGAGAAGGTGTGACTATAAATAGGAGCACCTTATTCATTTGTAACCATTAAGTTTTCAAGAAATACAAGTTATGACTTTATGTCAAGTAAGTAGTTTAATTTTTCTCAACCAAAAGATTGAGAGTAAAATGCAAAAGAACACATAGAATATATGTTATGTCGAAATGATAAAAAAATGTCGTATATTATTTTTATCAACAAAAGAAAAAAATTAATTTGTTAATGTGTAATTGGGGTGTTACAATCTTTCAAACTCAAATAATCGACCTATCTACCAAATTGTGGAGTTATGTACAACCTTCTACACATGTGTGGACAATCCTAGAACCTCCTACCATATACAAGACTTGTGTAGAAGGGTCAATAGAGTAAATCTCAACCATTGGATCAAGTTAATCTCAATCATCCATTTGAGGTGTGACTATAAATAGGGGCACCTTGTTCATTTGTAACCATCAAGTTTCCAAACAATACAAGTTATGACTTTATGTCATGTAAGTAGTTTGATTTTTCTCGACCAAAAGATTGAGATATGTCGAAATGATAAAAAAATGTCGTATATTATTTTTATCAACAAAAGAAAAAAATTAACATAACCCTTGGAGATGGCCTTATATCAATGTTATTGAAACCGAATCAGAGGTCTGTCCGGTCCGGGCCCTAAAACTAGTGAACTTAAAATTGGACCGATTTAACCCTGATTTTCCTTTTTTTTTTTCAATGAGGGATTTGAACCTGATTTCTTGAAGATTAAAATAACATAATTACCATTTGAGCTACATCATTTTTGTTAAACTTTTAGTATAAAAAATTATATATTATAGAAAAACTTATAATCAAATTTATTTATAAATTAGATTATAATAATTAACTCAAATTAATATCTTACACATTATCATCAAAACTAATTTTAGTTTTGTGACATAATTTCTTATTAAAAGTTTTTATGTAAGATACTTTTTTTCAACTATATTATTTAGGATAAAGAGTGTCAAAGTTTAAAAGTCAATATATTATTTAAATTTGATTTTGAATATTAGACTTGTATACATAATCGCATATTTTAAAATTTATTACGTTGTTTAGTTTGTTGTATTTAGTACTTACAATTTTAGATTTTTAAGTAAATAAATATAATCATATTATATTTATATGTGCTTTACTAATTAGTATCGCTCTACCATTAAGATATAAGTTAGATAAATATTTATGATTTAATCTTAATATATTTTAAGTTTTTGTATATTTTAATCAATTGTAGGATAATGTTTTAAATTTTATGCATATTGTATATACTTTAAAATTAAATATATTTATTATATCATTAGGACGTCATTCGGTCTGACCAAAGGTCCGATCGATTCGACCAATAAAACCAGTGATCAGTTGGCTCACCAATTCACTGTCCGATCCAGTTATAAAAACATTGCCTTATATACTTTCTTCGAAACCGTAACCACCCCTAAGCCTCGACCTAGTGCCAGCCTCCATTACCAAGCCCTCTACCCTTTTGTTGCAAAGGAAGCAGGATGGAGTTTTTAATTGTAAAATTATAGGAGTATTATAAAAATTACAGAATTCCATATTCAATGAACTAGCTAGCTAGAGTGCTTTCATTTTGTTACTTGACATACGTTTTTAAACTAAGCTGTTTGACTTGAAATTAAAGTCGTTTGAATTGAATATATATTTTATTAGCAATTGTTATTGTTAAGTATAGAGGTGTAGACGAAAGTACGATTCATGCCAATATATATGTATTTTTATTATGTTATTAGAATAAAAAATTAAAAGGGCCTAATCTTTTATTTCCTTTTGGTATGGTGAATGCTGAAAGCTCCTTACATTCGATTCATCGTATTCTTGTTAGTTAGGTTACGAAGAAATAAAATAGGAGTAGAACTTTAGATAAAATGTTTAGTTTATCGCTAAATTTTTTTTGTTTGAAGATATCAAGCTATTACCAATTTTTATAACCCTAGAACAACCCATCAAAAACTAGTTATTGAATGAAATATCCCAAAGTGATGAAGGGGAAATATTACAAAATATTTAGATTTATTTTATTTGCATATTATATTTTTAGTATTTTTGGTTAAGTCTTACTTTTAGGGTTAGACTATTTAAGGCTTACAAAGCCTACCAGAACACAACTTTTTACTCTTGCTTTTATGAACTTTAGTTATTTTCTCTGTCTTGAGAATAAACTTTCATAGCTTTGACGTTGGTCTGGCTATTTGCACTTCCGTTCTGCGTCAAGTGGTATTCAGAGCAAGGATTGCCTTGTGATGGCTACGGGACAAGAAGGAGTCAACAACCCTATTGACGTTGGTCGTAGGATGGAAACCCTAGAAACGGAGATGGGGACGCTTCGAGCGGAGGTTCGCGATCTTCGTGAAGCGATGCAAGAACTCACGCTCGCCATCAACGGTAGGGGAGCCGCTGTCGACAGGAATCTCGTACCAGGGTTAGCCCATGGGCGTCCTGTTGATCGTATTGTTCCAGATTTTGGGAGGCATCGTCAAATACAACATGCCCATATCGATGAATCTGATTCAGAGGAGGAATTGGAGGAACCAATTGGGGTTCATCAACGCCCCAGTCAACTTTTGCAAGATTATCGAATGAATTCTGATATTTCCACTTTCAATGGCAACCTACAAGTGGAGGACTTTTTAGATTGGATCTCGGAGGTGGAGAGGTTCTTGAATATGATGGAGGTGCCAGAAACAAAAATGGTGAAATTAATCGCTTTCAAACTGAAAGGAGGTGCGGCAGTTTGGTGGGATCAGATTCAGAATACCAGAGTGCGGCAGCGTAAGGCACCAATTCGTACTTGGAGGAAGATGAAACAATTAATGTTAGGTCGATTTTTACCTCCTGATTATGAGCAATATTTATTCCAGCTATATCAGAATTGCGTGCAAGGTAATCGAACAGTTTTTGACTACACATCCGAATTTACTAGGCTATCAGACAGAAATAATCTTTATGAATCGGATCATCAGAAGGTGGCACGATATACCAATGGTCTTAAACCTTCTATCCGGACTAAAATTGGGTTGCAGACTCTATGGAATGTTGATGAAGCATACAACTTTGCCCTCAAAGCAGAATTATTGGAGAAACAATCTATTGGTTACTTTCGTAGGGGAACAACTGACACTGCCGTGACAGATAAGAACAAGGAGGTTGTTTCCACAAGCACACTAGCACAACCTCACGCTCATCCTGTTCGTAATAATAATCTATCTGAAAGGAACAATATTCTGCATGAGAAGACTAATATGTACCAGCCAGGTCAAAGTAGCAGGAATGCACCTCGCCCTTCTGGTTCAAATCCTAATCCTTATGCTAGACCTACCCCTGGAAAATGCTACAGGTGTAATGCTCCAGGACATCGTTCTGATCAATGTCCACTGCGTAAGATGGCCAACTTGGTTGAAGAAGAGAATAGGGAAGTTCAGGATGATCCTGAGTACGGGGGGTTCGTAGGAGGTGAGGACCCTTATGATGGGTGTGAATGGACGGAGGAGGAACAGACAGATAGGCTTAATTTGGTGGTTCAACGAGTTTTATTTGCACCAAAAGAAGAACAAGGACAGCGGAATAACATCTTTCGAGCGGAATGCACGATTAATCGTAAAGTTTGTGATCTAATCATTGATAGTGGTAGTTGCGAGAATTTTGTATCTGCTAAAGTGGTGAAGCATCTCGGACTGCCCACGGAACCGCACCCGATGCCCTATTCAATTGGCTGGATAAAAAAGGGGCCATCTGTTCGTGTTACTGAGGTATGTCGTGTCCCTATTTCCATTGGTAAGCATTATAAGTCTGATGTTGCATGCGATGTTGTGGATATGGATGCTAGTCATATACTTTTGGGTAGGCCGTGGCAATTTGATGTTGATGTTACATATAAAGGGCGCGACAATGTTTATTTGTTTAATTGGGGTGGTCGTAAGATAGCTATGGCACCGAAGAAACCAAACAAAGATAATGGTCCAACTAAAACAGATGCTTTTCTTACTGTTGCTAAACATCCTTCTGATTTTGAGATCGCAGCTAAAACAGCTAAGGTGTTATATGCTTTGGTTGTTCGTGCTTTAGTAGTTGACAGTGAGGAGGAGTCAGTCACGGTTATTCCAGAGAAATTGCAGGCATTGTTTAGTCAGTTTAAGGAGTTAATTTCTGATAACCTACCAGATGAGCTACCTCCCATGAGGGACATCCAGCATCATATTGATTTAGTTCCCGGTGCTAATCTCCCTAATCTACCACATTATAGGATGAGTCCTAAAGAGAATGGGATACTTCAAGAGAAAGTAGAGGGGTTGTTACAGAAGGGGTTTATTCGAGAGAGCATGAGCCCTTGTGCTGTTCCTACACTTCTAGCACCCAAGAAAGATGGTAGTTGGCGCATGTGCGTGGATAGTAGAGCCATTAATAAGATCACCATCAAATACCGATTCCCAATTCCAAGGTTGGATGATATGCTAGATATGCTACATGGTTCACGGGTATTCTCGAAGATTGATTTGCGCAGTGGGTACCATCAGATTCGTATTAGGCCAGGGGACGAATGGAAGACTGCTTTTAAGACGAAGGATGGTTTGTTTGAGTGGTTGGTTATGCCGTTTGGATTGTCTAACGCACCCAGCACCTTTATGCGTTTGATGAATCAGGTTTTGCGTCCTTTTATTGGTAAATTTGTTGTCGTTTATTTCGACGACATACTTATATATAGCAAGCTTGAGGATGAACATGTGGGGCACGTAGAGTCTGTTCTTACAGTTTTGCAGCAAAATAAGCTCTACATTAACTTGAAGAAGTGCGAGTTTCTCACCGACAAACTTTTGTTCCTTGGGTTTGTAGTTGGTGCTGACGGTGTTCATGTGGATGAAGAAAAGATTCGGGCAATTCGAGATTGGCCTGCTCCAAAGAATGTTAGTGAGGTTCGTAGCTTTCACGGACTAGCTACATTTTACCGCCGATTTATTCGGAATTTCAGCACTCTTATGGCACCCATCACTGAGTGCATGAAGAAAGGAAAGTTTTTGTGGGGGATCGAGGCGGAGCAGAGTTTTGCACTTATTAAAGAACGGTTGTGTACGGCTCCAGTTCTAGCTTTACCTAGTTTTGATAAACTCTTTCAGGTCGAGTGTGATGCTAGTGGTGTTGGGGTTGGAGCGGTTTTATCTCAAGAAGGTCGACCTGTGGCTTTCTTTAGTGAGAAACTTAGTGAAGCACGCCAACGGTGGAGTACATACGATCAGGAATTCTATGCTGTAGTTCGAGCTTTAAAGCATTGGGAACATTATTTGATTCAGCGTGAATTTATCTTATACACTGATCACCAAGCCTTGAAGTTTTTGAATAGTCAAAAGAATCTAGATAACATGCATATTCGGTGGTCCAACTTCTTGCAGAAGTTTCCGTTCGTGATCAAACACAAGTCGGGAACATCGAATCGAGTGGCTGATGCACTTAGCCGACGTGCTACATTGTTGACTACTCTAACTCACGAAGTGGTTGGCTTTGAATATTTGAAGGACTTATATGCTGAGGATGAGGATTTTGGGGAATTGTGGGGTAAGTGTACCAATGGACAACCACTTTTGGATTTTCACATAACTGATGGCTATCTTTTCAAAGGAAATTGTTTGTGTGTACCACGGGCGTCGTTAAGAGAAAAACTGATTCGAGACTTGCATAGCGGGGGATTGAGCGGGCATTTGGGACGAGACAAAACAATTGCTACTATGAATGAGAGATTCTATTGGCCTCAATTGAAGAAAGATGTCGGCAACTTTGTCAAAAAATGTTACATTTGTCAGGTGGGGAAAGGGCAGTCCCAAAACACCGGCCTTTATACCCCTCTACCGGTTCCGAAGGGAGTTTGGGAAGATCTTTCTATGGATTTTGTGTTGGGTCTTCCTAGGACCCAACGTGGAGTTGATTCTGTTTTTGTTGTGGTTGATCGGTTTTCAAAGATGGCTCATTTTATTCCTTGCCGAAAAACTTCTGATGCTAGCAACATTGCAAAGTTATTCTTTCGGGAAGTAGTACGTCTACATGGAGTACCAACATCTATTACATCAGATCGAGATACAAAGTTCCTTAGCCATTTTTGGGTGACTTTATGGAAGCTTTTTGATACTTCACTGAAGCGCAGTACTACCGCGCACCCTCAAACAGATGGGCAAACGGAGGTTACAAACCGAACTCTGGGCAACCTTATTCGATGTATATGTGGGGATAGACCGAAACAGTGGGATGTGGCATTGGCTCAAGCTGAATTTGCATATAACAGCGGAGTTCATTCTTCTACCGGCAAGTCACCGTTTGCAATTGTATACATTACTCCGCCGCGTCACACTGTTGATCTTATTAGTTTGCCGAAAAGAGGGAACATTGCGGCTGAGAAGCTAGCTGAGCAAATACAAGATGTTCATGAAGAGGTTAGACAAGCTTTGGAAAAGAAGAATGCCAAGTATAAGGAAGCTGCTGATAAGCATCGTCGCTCCAAGGTTTTTAATGTTGGAGATTCAGTGATGATATTCTTAAGGAAGGAACGTTTTCCAGCAGGTACATACAACAAGCTAAAGATGAAGAAGTATGGGCCTTTCAAAGTTCTGAGGAAGATAAATGATAACGCATATGTTATCGACCTGCCAGAGAGTATGGGGATTTCAAAGACTTTTAATGTGGCTGACATCCATGAGTTTCACGAAGATACACCTCTCTATCCAGATTATAGCTCGGGGTCGAGCTCTTTCGAAGAAGAAGGGACTGATGAAGGGGAAATATTACAAAATATTTAGATTTATTTTATTTGCATATTATATTTTTAGTATTTTTGGTTAAGTCTTACTTTTAGGGTTAGACTATTTAAGGCTTACAAAGCCTACCAGAACACAACTTTTTACTCTTGCTTTTATGAACTTTAGTTATTTTCTCTGTCTTGAGAATAAACTTTCATAGCTTTGACGTTGGTCTGGCTATTTGCACTTCCGTTCTGCGTCACAAAGTCATATAAACCTCACATAAGTACTTCATATTACCAATGTGGGATCACGTTACATCCCTTGCAAATGCAACTAGGATCATTTACATATTGAACTCATTGCTCTTCTATATTAGAATTGATCTCGACCTAAGACAAGCCCAAAAAAACTGCAGTTTCTGAAAAATAAGATATTTTGGATTAATAAAGAATGGAAAAAGTATAAGAAGCGAGAATTTCAAGTTATACAGGTTAATTGTTCAAGTATCTCCTTTCATAGAAACCAGTTACTTGATCAGCCACAGCCCACATGATGGCCTGACCAGGTGGGATCCTCATAAGTCGGGGCAATAGACCTTTCCACAATGCTTGTAACCCTTCCTCTGTGTGTATTGTTTTGATGGCATGAAACATGCCTTTGTACTTCAATTCACCACCAGAACGACTCTGAGCCATCAACCTTGTTTTCACTACGTCAAAGGGACCAGTACACATTGGGCCAACAGTTCCTGCAAGAAACCCCGATATCATAGATTGCCAAGGTTGGATCACTTTTCGATCACCTTCGTGCTTGTTCCAGAGTATCCCATCGAATGCATTCTTGGCTGAGAACATAACAGCCTGATTTGTTCCATTGCGCATCACTGTTGGGGCAGCTCCTGCCCATAGGCCAAACAAACCTTCTTCACGAATGATCAGGCGAGCACAATGTATAGGCCCTTTGTATTTTAGTAGCTCGGGACTCAATCCTCTCTGTTGCTGGAGTCTGATTTTCACCACCTGCATTTACCAAAACTCATTCATCATCTCTAGTGCTCAAGTGGAGAAGGTGTTAACTATGGAAAATAGTATTTAATGACTCAATTGAATGAGTACCAATGGAAAATAGTATTTAATGACTCAATTGAATGAGTACCAATGCCAATGAATTTAGAGCTTGCATGAAAGATAAGTTATGGGAGATACACAACCTGTTGCATTGTAGTAATCAGTTATTATGTATTTACTCAATCATTGGACAATTTCCAGCAAACATTTTAATTGTCTATATAACCCTGAATGAACTCAGAGTCACTGCATCCATTCGTTTTTAGACTAAATAAGTTCTTTTTGCTCACACAAAAAGGATCAGTTCAAGTGATGGTACAAATTGGAATTCATGTTTAGCCCATAACGATATGCTCAGAGCATTAGACAATTAGAAGTTACATAAATTTCAAAAGAAAAAATGTTAAACTAAATTCCTATATTTAGTGTTTCTTATTACTTGACGCATGATCGCACTGGCCAGTACTCACTTTTGACCCATATAAATTTTAATTCAACATCCAACCCACAAAAATAATACTAATAAGGATTGGGTTGGGTCGGTCTTGGCCAACTCATGGGTCACGAGACTCACGACCCATATTGCCCCCCACATAATCAATACATTTTGAGTTTATTGAAGACAAATTCATTTAATAAACTGATCAATACACACTCAAGGCAAATCTGAGTGTGTTACAACTAATTAAAAAAAAAAACATTTGCATTGCCACACGTACTCTATTCAATTTGAGTTTAATTGAGCTAAATTATTCAAGGCTAATGTTTGGTTCTTGGATTTTATGGGAGTAATTCTAAGGGAAATGCTTTTCTTGCATCAAATGATGGAACATTGAGCTTCCTTTGTTGTTCAATTTCACTTTATTTATCATTTTACTCACTGAAACCAAGGAACCAAACATAGCTTAAATAAACAGCAAATCAGCAAACATTTAGCAGAAATCATTGTGTTGCAACTAGTGGACCACATTTGCATTGCTATATACTCCATACAATGGAGTTCCTTCTACATAAATGCATTAAATAAACAGATCATTAAACACTCAAGGCAAATCGGCACACAAAATTTAGCAGAAATTAGTGTAACGCAACAGGCTCAACATTTTCATCTTCACAGTTCTGGTTTAGACTCTAGCCAAACTACAATTGTCACATGATTGGTTAACATTCCAAATTGCCTTGTGATGGGCCAACTAGTAGAGCTAACTAGAGCCGAAAAATCAAAACAATTTATTCGATACTCGACTGGACCTGGTTTGGTAAAAGCTCCTTAGAGCTAGGTTCATTAAATATATGTCACAAATTCTGCTAATAATGTTTAAGCTTGGTTGGAGCTCGGATGTATAAGCTAGAACCAAAAAAAGACTCCAACTCTACTCGTATTTAGCTCAACTAAAATTAGAGCTCAGTTCATTAATGTCCAACATTACTCAGACTGGTTTTAGTTTCTAGTGCTACCAAAATTGATCTTTATATATAAAAAGCTACCAACCTCAAATGGGGTGACAATAACCAGAGCTTCCAACACACCAGCCCCAAAACCAGCCAACAATCTCCCTTGGTGGCTCAGATTACCTGTCTGCGAGTCCTTGAACGCCGACTGTAGGACCGCATTGGATCCCATCCGGAGCGTGTATTTGAGTGTCAAATGTGTAGCAAACGGCGTCAGTCCCTTCCACAACGCCCGCACGCCTTCGCTTCTGGTGATGGTGGTGCCGCAGTGGATTATACCTCTGTACGCACCGGTCCGGTCGAGCTGAAGCCGAGTTTTTATGACGTCAATAGGTTGTAAGCAGCAGGCTTCCATGACGCCGCCGAGTGAACCAGAAACGGCCTTCATGTACGGCGGAATAGATTTTGGGGTGGTCTGATTTTTGTCCGCCATTGAAGTTGGGAATTAGAGGAAGTTGGAGGAGGAGGAGGAGACGGCGTCGTACGAGAGGAGCCTATTTACAAAAGAATCTACAAAAGAAGTCCCTCTGGAGTTAGAAAAGAAAAAACAAACCAATAGTTAATTATTTAAATGGGCATGACAGAATAAGTAGTCGATTTACAAAAATAATTAATAGAAATAACTGAAGAAATTATTGGATTAAAAGAACAATTAAGCGTAATAAATAAAATATTAAATAAGGAAGAAATTTATAATATTTTTGATGAATTTTATAATGAATTCAAAGAAAAAGAAAATATACCTAAAGAAAATTAAAAATCTAGCTTACAAATTAGAAAAAATAAAAGAACAAAGTAAAAACTTAGTTCTAATAAAAAAACAAGAACATATATTTAATTTATTCAGGGAATTGCAACCACTAAAGAATCTAATAAAATAGTGGAAGAAAATAATACAGAAAATAATGGTTATTATATAAATATGGAAAATATAAAAAGATACCAGATGAATATGTACCACACTATAAAAAAGAAACATAAGGAGTGTTAGATATAAATTGCTCTAAAAGCATTGAGTCAGTAATTCAAGATTGGGTAAGTCAAATTAGTTTACTACTACAAACAGATGAAGTATTCAAAACTGTTACAAAAGATACAATTTGAAATTTAATTCTATATAAAACTAAAGGAAATGTATTTAATTACTTATCTGAATATACCTTTTCAGAAAAAGAAATTTTTAAAGTCTCATCTATAAGTACAAAATATTTCTTCTGGAAAATTGTAGGAAGAATTTGGAAAGAATTTGTTGGCCAAGACGTAAACGAATATAAAAAAGAAACATCCGAAAGAATTAGGCAAAAAGCCCTATGACATTTAGATAACATAAAAATATGTAATATATGCGAATATGAAAACTATGTATGTAAATTTTCAAAGTATTATTACATGCTAAAACAATCTGATCAAGAACAAATTAAAAGAGTATTCTTATCAAAATTACCTTATCCAATAAATAAGTCTTGTCTAGATAGATTTAAAGTAGGAATTGAAAAAGAAAATATTGCCAACACTTTAGGAGGACTGGAGGAGCAATTTTGGTAGGAAAAGAATATATAGTAGAAGAATGTACAGAAGTAAATGAAATAAAAGTAATTAAACCATATAATAAAATGTGTTGTAGTAACAACCCAATATTCCACAATAATATGGATGTGAAAAGACAAAGAAATATTATAAAAAATATAAATGGAAAAAGAAACCATTTAAAAGATATAAAGATATGTTTAAAAGAAAACCAACAAGATTTTTTAGGAAAAAAATCTAAAAAATACTGCCCGGAAGAAAAGAAAAAATGTAGATGTTGGTTATGAAAAGAAGAACATTACGCAAATGAATGTCCCAAAAAGAAAAATAATTATAAAAGAAAAATTCTAAAGATAGCAAAAAATATATCAGATTTAGAAGATTAGTATATGCTACATACAGATAGCGATTATGAAACAATCATAATAGAAAAAAGCTTATTAGTTTGGGTGGACTTCCTTAATGCCCTTCTCATCCGCAATTAGGGGTGGGATCGGTACGGGATTTCGGGAATTCGGGTATTTCGGGTCGGGATATCGGGTTTCGGGATCTCAAATTCAAATACCGAAACCCGGTAGATCAACCAAGGTCCCGAGAGTTTCGGGTACCCGATTTAATTTCGGGATTTCGGGACGGGACCGGGTGTCCCGATAAACTATCAATTTTTTTTAGTTTAATGTAATTTTCAAACTGCCTCGGATCTTATGTGTCAATATTGGTATGTCATTCACCATTTTATGCACAACATATAGACTCAGAAATATATCAAAACCTCAAGATATGATTAAGGAAAATTATTGGAGAAGTTTGAAAATTAAAATCCTATTAGATGATATATGTTGAAAATATCGGACGTCGACGAGCAACGGATCAGTGGCGGACGGCGGGAGTTGAGATGTGGTGGAGTTAAGTATTTTGATTAGATATATTAACTTGTATGTTTGGATTTTAGAGAAGAAGAATACCTAGAATGAGATGTGAATGGTTGAATTTTAGATTTAGATTAAGTATTTTGACTATATATATATTTTTAATTAAACTATGTAATCGGGACCGGGTTCCCCGATTGGGTAGGGATCAATACCTAAAACCCGTCCCAATTTTTCTTGACCGAGTTTTGTCCAGTCCTAAATGAAAAAATACCCATTTTGTCCCATCCCAAATGGAAAAAACCCGATTGGAACGGGACGGATACCCAAAACCCGATCCCATTTACCCAGCCCTATCCGCAATAAAACTACTTCTAACGAGTAATTCCATTATTCCTAATCCTTTCTTCAATCTTCGTCAATGCACTCCTCAAGTCTAATTAAGTAATTTAATTGGACGCCATTCTTCTTCTCCTGCGCAATCGTTTCCCAAAATATCCTCTCCTCTTCTTAACCATTTCAACATTTTTTCCTGGTGAAATCCTCTTTATCACCATCTCTCCAAACTTCAACCCCCAAAACATTTCAAGATCTTTTTCTTTTTTGTATTTTTCATCCTAATATTGTGTATTGATTAATAAAAATGATGGGTTTGGGTTTATCTTTTCTCATAGCCCTAAAGGCAGCAGCTTTATTCATTGTCTTCACATACCTAAGAATTCTTGAATTCAGTTTGTTATCAATACCATTTTTATACGCATCTTTGGTATCCCTTCTGGTAGCAATTACTTCCCATCCATCAGTAAACCTTCCAATGCTTTTGGGAAAAGGCTCAGATGGGAGATTTCCTATTTGGGCATTGATTATGTTCAGTCCATATTTATATTTTGTGAGAGCATTTTCAGCTTTAAGAAGGTTTACAAGTGGAGAGGCTCCATTTAGTGAGATTTGTGAAGGGTTGTATGTAGGAGGGTGGCCTTATTCACCTGATAAGTTGCCACCTGGTAATCCTGCCATTATTGATTGTACCTGTGAATTGCCAAGGAAAAATGAGGTTTCAGGGCATGCTTATTTGTGTATTCCTACTTGGGATACGCGGGCCCCTCAGCCGGCGGAGATCGAGTCTGCTGTGAAGTGGGCTTGTAGAAAAAGAGCTCAGAACACTCCCATTTTTATCCACTGTGCATATGGTAACGATTCAAGCAAGTATATTATTAGATCTTGTAGTACTATTACATATGTGATGTATGTAAAGATTTTGGTGGTACTGTCTTCGTTTTATGTTTGTTGCTAAAGGCATACTGTATAAATCACTTAAAAGATTTAATCTATCTTGAATGCATTATTATGGTTTATTTTTCCATTATAAGAAAGAGGGTGGAAATGTGATGAATTAGTTATTTCCCTATTTTGGGATGCGTCTAATATCTCATTTTTTAAATGTGTTTTACATAACTGACCAATATTTATACAGTTAAGCATGATTGTTCATTTTGACCTCTGGTTTCAAGTTTTTTCCCCCCATAATTAACCGTCCTACTGTCAACATGTATTGTTAGGAGTGCTAAAATATCATATTTTGGTTGCAAAAGAGTCTTCTGTAGTTCTGCACCCATAGCTTATGATATTTTTTTTCTTTATTGTATTCCTAATATTTAGTGGAAACAGCATGAAGGCACAACTTACTGAATACCCCTTTGCTTAGACAGTAAAAATTGCTAAATTTTCTTACTTCTGTATTCTTGACATGAGTTCAACAATGATGTTTTTAATTCCTGTTGTAATGGACTCAATAATTAGCTTGTGAGTTGGGTATTTCTTACATAGCTTGCTATCCTGATAAATGATCCAACTATGAAAAGAAAAGATCCATAGTGTGTGTGATTTTGATGCTGACCATAACTTCACTTATATGTGCTATCAAATAGTGTATTGGGACATCCAGTTAATAATAAGATAAAGCCGAGATGAATGAAGTCCAGTTCACTTTCGCACTAGTGGTTGGGGCACCCTACAACCTGTTTCTAAGTAAAATTTAGACAAACTCAATATCTATATATATATATATATATATATATAGATATATTTATGAAGTTATTTTCTTTCCCATCAGAGTAAGTCTTTCATCAAATGAAATCATAATGTTTAACAAAGGCCGCAATAAGTCCATACAAAAGATCTACTCATCTACCATATAATTACTTCCACTTTATTTTGGATCTACCAGAGCCAGCGATTAAGTTTGGGAACTAAGAACCGTCTAAATGAGACCTTATTAACCTTTGCTGCTTTCTGTTCAATTTTTCTTTTTTTTGGGTGTTTGTGTAGTTAAAACACTACACTTTCACATGCCGAAATACGGAAACCACATACAACTCTTAGACCTAAAAAGGAACACAACTACTGATTGAGTGAAACAAAACAGTTAGGAAAATCAACCCAAAAGTTTTGAAGAAAGTGAGATGTTGTGAAACCAACGAAGGCGGAAGAATAAAAGTGGCAGTCTCCAGAACTTGGGCTGTTTCAAGAGGAAATAAAAATACAATTATAAGTTTCCGAATCATGTTTATTAGAATGAATGAAAATATTAATTTTGTGAAACTGAAAAATGACAGACCAAAATTTAGGTGTTAGCCCCTCTTCAGTAATAGTTTAGATTTTGTTCCTATTACTTTACAATTGGACTTTATTTTTTCACTTAAACAGCATTGCCATTAGCATTGTGTATGAAGAATATGGGTGTAAACATGTTCAAGTCAATTCAAACAATACAAGTTTGGTCTGCTTTCTTATCTTGAAGTTGTTTTTGAGTTTGCTTTGATTGTTAAATAGCCGAGAATGATCAAATGAAGTCAAGCTCAAGATAACTGGATGTTATACATACATTTTTTTTTAGCTCATTAAGTCGATCTCCCAAAGTTATAAACACTTATTCATAGCAAACCAAGCTCAAATGAGCTGAATTTTGAATAACTTGGTTTGATTGTCAGCCCTAATGAAGTATCACATTTTTTGGCATACCTTTTCAACAAATTTACTTTGTGTATTATGCTTTCCTCTTCCGCACTCTATTTGTATTAGATTTTCATTTTATTTTCCATACATAGTTTAATAACTATTGTCATTATAGGTCATGGGCGAAGTGTTGCAGTAATGTGTGCATTGTTGGTTGCTCTTGGCTTGGCTGAAGATTGGAAAAGTGCAGAGAAGTTAATAAAACAGAAAAGGCCTTACATTCGTATGAATGCTCTTCACCGCAAAGCTTTGGATGAATGGTCAAAGCACCGACTATCTACACCAAAAAGAAATGGAGAATCGTCTGTTGGTGTGAGTTCTGTAATATTATCTTAATGACATTGCCCAGTAAACACGAAGAAAACTGTTACTTGGTTTCCTGATTGTGTTCTTCTTAACTATAAACTTGAGGATTTCCTAGAAGCTGTGTATTCTAGTCGTAAAATTAATACCAATAGTTTGGGCAAAGATAATTATTCTCTTTTGTGAGGTTTGTTACAAAGCTTTTCCGTTGATATACCATGGAGGATATGTACTATATGTGCTTCAAGGCATTTTCTTCTCTTTTACATCTTTCATGTTTCTGCAAATTCTTTTGATACTTGGGGAGAAACAATGGTATTTTGTTCCTTGACATCGTATTGATTTTGATTCAAGTATAATCCCAGATGGTATCTACAAGGGTTCTTCGAGCCCAGTTCTACTTAGGGAGCGCGGACAAAATGAAAAGTCAATGACCGATCCTATTACCAGATTAACGGAAAAGTCAATGAACAATTTTATTACCAGATTAACCCTCCCTTGAGAAGGCTCTTTCATAGTGGGGTGTCTTATTACTACTTTAGTATGGTTGACAAAGGCAAGGCAAGGCTCGGCACGGCAATCCATTCAGTTACAAGATTCTATAAGTGGTGGTGACAGATCACTCTTCCAGAATGTTGCTTTGTGAAATATAGCTAAAATGATTACATACTCTCGAAATTATAACACTCCTCCATTCCATATCACTTAGTTTCAAATAAAACTTAAAAATTAGATATCTTACATTCGAAATTATTCATACCATTACATTGAGTAATTTTGAGAGAAAAAAGTCATTTAAGATCTCGATTATTCCATAAAAAGATTCTTTATTTTTTCAGGATTTATACATACACTAAAGCAACATCACCCAAGTAGAAGAGGGGTAGTTCATATTTTCTAATTTACATTGTGGATACAGTGAAAAATCAATATGAACACACATGAACACAGTGTTTGTTAATACAATACTAAAATAAAATCTCCATCCTCATAACTTACAACACTCATGTCCACAAGTCAACTCCGATTGCATATCGTTTTCTTAGTCTTGGTTTCTTTACTTTAATGTGTGGAACCTACAAAAGATTAAGAAATGTAAATCAAGTTCCCGAGCTTCCACCACGCTTAGCTGCTTCTGAGCTGCTCATTGTCATAAAAGATTCTCCGCAGCCGCACTGCCCCGTAGAATTTGGATTGATGAATATGAACTCAGATCTGCTCGCAAGCAAATACACATGTAACAATATTCGACAACTTTTAACAATATTTGTGTATATACCAAATAACCAAGTAGTGGATTACTATGGTATACCTTAATTTATCATCAACAAAATCCATCTTTGTTCCTAGAACATGCATTAGGGCCTTTGGATCAATGAGTATCTTCACTCCTTTGTCCTCAACGAGTTCATCGAACTTTCCTTTTTCATCTGTCAATATAAGAAACTTATTAACTCAAAATAAAATGATCAGCACAAAGTAATCAAAAGCATGGTGGAATAATCAATAACTAATGATATGATATCAGTAATCAGTAGTCAATCATGTAAACATAATCATAGCTCATGTCTTATTGTTTATATAGATATGCATATGGCAGACAGAGTAAGCATCAATAGTAACACAAGAACAAACATCAAGCAACAAGGAAAATAACTAAGCCTACAAATGACTAGTCAGAGAATGCCTGAAGCATCTAATGCATGCTTGTAGAAAGGCAAGGACAAGTCGATCAAACGGGCTCAGGAAGGACACTTACACGTAGAGCAAACTATAATCAGGAAAAAATTAAAGAGCAATCAGTTTCTTAAATCTGAACATTCACGTCAATCAAGCAATGAAAAAGCCAAACACATGGTGCCATGATTTCTTGGTCTTGCATTCCTTGAAGTTAATAGCCTAATTTTTGCACATGCAGCCACTTGGTTTCATTCAATCTGATGCAATTTCATTTGTTCAATTATACAGCTTCCTTCAAGAACTAAAATAAGGAAGATTTATTGTCTTTTTAATTCCACTAATTTTCTTGTTATAAATGAACTGACATTTTCTGATCCATTATTACAAATTCATTGACATTGCAAACTGGTAATGATAGCAACTCTTCAAGCCTCGGTCATCTATTTGTTCATATTATAATTATGTTTTTTTTTTTTTGAAACAACACCATTTGTATTAATAAAGGTAAAGTATAAGGGGTAGTTCATACTATAATTATGTTAACACAATTAGCGTGTTTATGAAAATGAAGATCCTGTTATATCTTTATTATAATTACCTTTTGAAGATATTTATTAGAGCCATCCTTGAGCTTGATAACCCATCTCATTCTCGTCAATTAAAATGACTGCATGCAATAGCCTACAAGCTCACCTTTAATAATTCCCAACAAGGTATCCCTACCTCTTTTAATCTTATGACTTATAGTGTATCTTAATCTCGATATTATTCGTGTGCAAAAAACTCTGGGATATTGTAACAGAATAGTATGATTAACATACTTTAGAGGTGGAAGCCACCTTTAGACCGTGCAGAGAATCAAGAGCATAAAGAGAACGTGAGCAATGAATCAAACCCTCATGTTATATGTACCAAAGAGAAAGTGGAGCCATGTTACCTCTAATCATACGAGTAGAAACCAATAATTTAAGTTAGAGATTTTACAATTCTCTTCTTTGAAATGTTGAACTATAATCTTCATAAAGTTGCAAAACAAATAAATTATAATAATCATAGGATACAGTAAGTGTAAATCAACATAAGAGCTGTTGAAAATCAAACGATTATAAGAGTGGGTAGCAGTGATTGCCTATGAAGTTTGAGAATACAGTTATGTCTATGAAAAGTCTGAAGAGTTGTTTCTTTACGCAAAATCATGGAATTACTAAAAGAGCAAAAAGGATAATGTGCAGATTACAAACCAAAGCCGCATACAAGCCTTTCAAGTAAAGAAAAGTATTATAATGAAATCTGAACGTTGTTCTCAGGCAAGCCTTTAAAGTGCACCTTAGGAATTCTCAACGTCTAAACCAACGAAGTGGAAGGAAAAGAGGTCATGGTAGAAATCAAAACCTTTCAAGGAAGAGGACATAGGAAAAGAGATAATTCCAATTAATGTAAAATAAAATCTTAGAATGCTGTCCCCAAGCGACCGTTACAACACATATTTCACCAATTAAAGAAAAGTATAAGAAGTTATAATAAAGACATTAAGGTGGTGATGATCAGGAAACCGTTTGTCTAATTCGAATGAAAATTACCTTACTCTGATAAGTCCTCAAGATATACTACAACACGAAAACTTAGACCACCAAAAGTCAATGTGCAACAGATTAAGAAAAAGAGTTGAAACCCTTTTGCTAACTCAGTATCATAGTCATTAAAGAGTACAAGATGCATTAATGAGCAAAGGCTTCCTGAGGTTTATGCGCAAAGCGTGCTTATCTACGAAAGAAAGCACATTAATACATACAGTATATTTACATCAAAATGTCCACAAATTTCAACAAAAAATAGCACTTTAATGGGATACTCATAATAACTGGAACTTAGGTCTAGGCTTGAGCAAGTAACCTCAACACTAAGATCATATAAAAAGTCTTAGCTTCAGCAATCAATCACATTAAAAAAAAAATCAGCACATTTCACAAAACTTTAGAATATTTAACTAGTTTTCAACCAAAAAGGCAAGACTAAAGCAAGAAACAAATAAATCAATAGAGCCTTCCATGTATTAGTTTCAAAGGTCCTACTAAAAAATAATACTCTAGTTTATTGCAATATGTGTTACCAAAGCGTCGACTTTTTCATGAAATACAAATATCATCATTTGAATTATGAATTTTCATATTGCTACAATAATAACACGCTAATTATCCGATCAACATCAATTCAAAAGCCCCAATTTGATACTAATAATTTCGCTAAAGCTTACAATACAGCAGCATAATGATATTCATACGCAAAGAAGTGTAATTTGTTTACCGGCATAATTGAGGGTGTAGGATAAGCCGTTGCAGCCGCGAGATTTCACGCCGAGCTTGAGGAAAGAACGTTGGCGCTGTTCAAGGAGGTGGCGTATCCTAGCAGCCGCGGTTTCGGTTAACGATAGCACCTGCTTCCGCATGGTGGGTCCCACTTTCTCTGCGCCCTTTTTCAGAATCGAAGCTGCCATTAGAATCGGAGAATTATTATTAGGATACTTTTCTATTTGATTGAAATGAAATGCTGGAGTTGATGGACTGGTAAATGGTTTATTTTTAATATGGGCTTTCATTTTTAATACTCTAAAGGCTGGGCCCAATCAAATATTTATGGTCTGATCACTAGGCTCAAACAGTCGAACGTAGGTTTAAATATAGTCTTGGAACTCGGTTTTTCAAAAAAAAAAAAGTGAAAATTTGGGTTATTAAATTTGATTATATATTGTAAAAAGATGTATATGTTTTTGTAAATTTTCTGTAAGAATTAATAATTAACTTCGAATTTGTTTTTTTAGTATATGAAGTTACTAGTGAAAATTATTTTTCAGACATAAAATATTGTATATGAGATTTTGCACTTGTAACTATATTCATACTAAATGTCCCACATTGATTGAAATTTGAAAATAATAGTTAGGCACACCTTATAAGGTTCTGGACAATCCTTACCTTATAAACAAACTTTTGAAGTTGAGTTAGGCTCCAGCCATGTAAATGGACTTAACCCATTCCTTGTGGTGAATTTTAATAAACGAAGTACACAAGTTAATAAAAGGATATTTTTCATGATATTCTCAAAAAATTAAAAATAGAATACGTTTATTTTGATCATATAGATTCGAATTTTTGGAGTTCTTAAGATTTGGACCCGACTAGAAAATGAAGAACTGTCTTCGAACATTCGGACTTTTTAATAATAATTTGACATAACATGTGGAGACTTTTGTAATTTGGATAATACATAAGGGGCCGTTTGGTAGGACCTAATAGGGGGTATTAGGTCATATTATATGAGTTAATATGGGCTAATACATCATTTGGTGGCATTGCTCTAATACCGGGTCAAATGGATTAAATCCTTACGACCCGGTATTAAGACTAGATTATAATCCATCCAGTCAAGGGTGGATAGTTAATCCGGGTGAATATGTATAAGGTAAAATATCACTAATAACCTAAAATTTGCATATTTTCCTTTTAACATATCATAAATTATTCTCAAATCTCTAAAATGGAAACACATTATACATAAATAAATCACAAATTAAAATTTATATCAATTCACAATTAACAAGGAAGCATCCAATCAAATCTACCAAACATATTTTTAATATGGGCTTCAATCCGGCTCCAATCTAATCCACCTTAATCCCATACACTCTACCAAACGGCCGCGGAGAGTATTAGACAATAATTATATTAGTAAAACTAGTTGATTTTTATTCGAACCCAATTACTCTTTATTCTAAAAAAATACTTAATTTGCCACAAGCTATGACCAAATGAACATCATTATATTGTTTCCGTTCAATTAGTCAAAGTTTGACTATTAGTTCTATGACAATTAAGAAATTAATAACGAACAAAATTTTATCCACATATTCTAGACCTATTAATTATGACAAAATTAATTAAATGATTGGTCAAATATATGCTCCCATGAACCAGCCTCTTTTTAGGAAGTATAAACAATTATTACCAACAATAAAAAATGAAAAAAAGTAAGGAAGTGAATATATAAACAGAAGAAACAACTATTACAGTTAAACCCAGACAAATCAAAGCAAAGATTAATAAAAGAGCTTACCTTGAGCTCAATTAAAGAAGAAGAAATTAAAGATGGAAGTGACGAAGATGAATTGAAGATTGATAATGAAGAAGACGTCTGAAATCCCTAATATCCAAATTGATTTAGGGACTGTTTTGTTAACTGAGCTTATTTAATTATTAGTTATAGAATAAAGCGTGTATCTCTAGTTAGTTAGTTATTAAACGTTTTCTGTTCTATTGTTCTTTTCCTTTTCTGCCCCTGTAGATTGTTATACATACTACATAGTTGGGCCTTTTTACTTTTCTTTGTACAGTTTCTCATTCACAGATTTTACAATCTATAATATACATTTTCATTTTCCAAATTCTCTCTACAAATCACAGTTTATATATACAATATTTACATTCAAATATATTTACATAATATGAAATCATACAATCAAGGTTAATAACAACACCTAATAATTATTTTATTTCGAGAATGACAATGTACTACGTAAGTATTTGACTGGAATCATTTGGAGATACTAATTAATGAGGAAATAAAAGAAAAAATGGACCCATGTGAAATCTTCATATACAAAATAATCATCAACCAGATAAGCCTGACTCGATCGAACCGCTTACTAGCAACACTAAAGCGGCCGGTCTTGACCCATTCGATCTCCAGTTTAACGTACAATGTCATTTTCCATTTTCCTCGATCGGTATTTCCTGGACCCGGTTCGAAACAAAGAGCTGAACAGTTTTGAGAAACCGGTTTTCCCCTCTTGCCGGTTCTTGAACACAACCTTTCCAGTACAAGAAACCTGGGGTGAATCCGGTTCAGTCACCTGAACCGTAGACTTTACTCCCGGTACAGACCGGGTTCTGAACAAAAACTTTGCAGGCAGCTTCTTGTCCTGAGCCTTGGTGAGACCAAAAACTGAAGCTCCGCTATTTTTTCGATTTGATGTAACTTCTAATCGAGGAGAAAACGAGTTGAACTTACGGTTTAAACCAAACTTGATCGACGTTTTGCGCTGCATAACTGCATTGCGATCACACCAATCTTGTTCGTCGTCTCTCGAGACCCAAAAGGACTCAGGTGGAAAATCAAATAAAGTTTCTGGGGGATCGTCTAACTTGGATAATCCTGAAGCCATTTTGTGTCTATGTTTCTTACTTCTTAGAGAGAGAGAGAGAGAGAGAGATTGAATTAAAGGGTTGGAAAAAATGATCAATATATATATGCATATGGACATGTTTCACTTTCACATATAAATATATATGTTAATTAAAGAGATAATGACAATAATGTATTCATTCATTTTTCTGGAGAAAGACAAATTAGGTTTCAAAAATAAATAATTTGTAACAAGGAAAAGTATATATGTAAGCACTAAGCATCTTATGAAAATTATGGAATAAATGCAGGACAAATCCGTGTGCACTAATGTAATTTGTATGAAATTATTTCCTAAAATATTTATTGCATATATAATCTAATATACTATTAATATTTGGCACGAGACCTATACCAAAAAAAAAAAAAAGGGGTCCCCAAAGTTTGCTCTTGTTTATTATAGTTATATATATTAGGTGTCTAATTAATATTTATTTATTTATATTGGATAATGGCTATTTAAATTTCTTTGCGCTTCATATGAATAATGACCTCAGGAGTAGGGTAACGATATTGTCAGAGCAATTATTATTGACAGAATAAATTATTTATATTTTGACTCATTTTTAAATATCAAGGCCGCACGGCATAAGCATTTACAATTTTAAAGCCTTTTTTTTTTTTTTTAATTCCACGAAACTGGCATTTCGTTTCAATTCTATTAATTAAGTTCACACGTGGATTCCAAGCTTAGTCTACCATTAACGACTCATATTTTTGTATGACTTTATCATGGACTACTTAGTCATATATTTATTTTTTTAGGGAAAAGATGATTACATATATAATTATATGGACAAATTAATTTAATTATTAATAAAGTACATATAAATAGTTAATGTTCAATTAACAATTACAAATAATATATTTTTTTTTCCATCAAAGTAGGCCTTATTGGCAACTTATCATAAATTCAAAATAAAATCGATAATACAAACATAAACATAGAATTAGTGTAAGGCAGCTTTCCCAGGTAGCCCAATCATAATTAATTAATTTCATCCCCATCCAAAGAGCTAAAATATGTCATTAATTAATTTCAATCTTATCCCTAAACAAAAGTCCAGACCAAAAGAAAATTAAGCATTAATTTTTTTTCTTGTCTTATACTAATCCTCCTTATCATATAACTTCGTCATTAATTTCATCCCCATCCAAAGAGTTACTCTATACGTACAATCATTAATGTTATTTTCTTAAAAAAAATTTGAGAAAATGCATTGCCCCAAAATATTATTGCTTCATAGACTTTCCTATAAATCCAATAAGATAGTCTATATATATTAGAGGTCATTCTGCAATTGAGATAGCTAGTTAAACTTTGATATAGAGAAGAAACTCTGAAATTAATTAATTGATTACAATGGCGAGAAAGTTATTCGGAAGTTTGGTATTGACGTTCTTTGTTGTTCTGTTCATCACATGTAAGTTAATTGTGACGTTCAAAATAAAAGTATATATTTTTTCTTTTGAAATTTAATTAATTATTTGATGATCATATATATATAATATCAGTTGATGGAGGGATATTGGATTGTGAAGCAAAGCTATGTTCAGCGGCGAGTCAATTGTTTAGGGGGCCATGCATAATTGAGAGAAATTGCCTTAATACATGTGAGAAGGAAGGTTTTGATGATGGAAAATGTGAAGGACTTTTGCGCAAATGCATTTGCTTCAAGTCTTGTGATACTACTACACCTCCACCCATCGGAAATTAAAATGATGATCGATTACTTAATTATATGTACTAATAACTGTATTAAATAATTACTCCATCGATCTTTTATATATATGGAAATTAATTACTAATCAATTATCCATCTTAATTTATTCGTGTTTAATTACTCCTAGTATAATGCTAGCTACCTACCCATTTAATTTCCATACATTCATTCATATGCAATTAATAATAATGCACCAGCTAGCACTACATCATGATTAAATAAATGGATCTACCCTTTGTCGATCAAATTTACTGCATGTATATATTTAAAATTATATACATCCAATGATTATCACATTTCACGTTGAAGAATTTTAGTAATTCATAATTAAAATATATGGCTACCTACTTTATTTATTATTGGCCGTGTGAGGGTGATGTTCTTTTTCTTTATATGAACCCTATCGCATTCTACATTAATTAAAAGAAAATCTACTTATTAATTAATTTAAAGTGTGTTCGGATCAATCAACGTCTAAATTAAGACAACTTTCCTTGACTGAAAGGAAATTTATAAAAGAAGAAAAAGAAAAAGGGCATTAATAAATCATTTTTTTTATAATTAATTAATTTTGTATTACCACTGAACTGGTTAAATAATGTCAATAAGGGGATCTCCCATCACAACAAATATTTACATAAATTAAAAAAACAAGAATACACAAGACGATCAATCCGATCAACAGGAGTCGAAATCCCACACAACAATGTTGTAGGGGGTAAAATTGGAATTTCTTGGAGAAAATTTGAATCTCCATTTCAGTCAACAATTTCTTGGTTTTGATGCGTAATGAATTATTCATGATAATTGTGAAAAATAGTTATTTAAGGGAAAAAGAAAATTAGAGTTAAACATTTAACCCAACTCATGAAATTGTGAAATCTACAACAATAATAGAGGTATGCCATTTTTTTTTTTTGTTTTGTATAAAAGGGTTTAATCTTTTTTTTAGACACATTAATTGGAAACATTTTTCGATAGGAGTTCGAACCTGAGTTCAATACTTTGTGGTGACTAGTTCCTTCCACTATATCAATCACATGTTGATCATTTCCTTTTATTGTAGTATAAATATTGCATATAATGGACTGGGGGAACTATGTTGTTGCTTGCTTAGTTTGCCAAACTACCAAGTCGGGCCTGATTGTCTCTATGTACATATAATATTATTTTGTGCGTGTGAATGAGGCCGACGCTGCATGCTAGTGATAATCACTGGCAAACCTGATCATGTCTCATGATCTAGAGGTCGTGGGCTCGACTTTCATGAATGTTAAGTTTCTTTTAGTTCAATAATAGTATTTGATAATTATTTATTATTTGTGAATGTAATGATTGATGATTAATGTATTTAAGAAAAAATTTAGAGACTCAAAACTATAACATGCTTTCTTAATTGTGAAATCAAAATTAATAATTTAAAGTAGATGATGAATATAATACCTTTCTTCTTCCCAAACTCTACTTTAAAATTACGAGAATAAGTTACTAGACACACATCATGTCGACTCCTTGTAAACAACAAGATTAATTTACTTCACTTTACCTACTTTAATAAAGTTCATCTTACATGCAACTTAAGTGGAATGAATAGAAAAGAATAAATTTTCCTTAACCTTATATGAATATATGATTATATAAATGAAAAGGTTATGCAAGCATAAATATATATTTATGTTAAACGGAAAGCACGATCGAGTAGAAGGGAGATACAAGACAAAATGAGAATGAAAGAAAAGACACGAGTAGTTGCTCTGATAATGCTATTGTTTTGTTCTTGTTTTCCTACATCCTTAATTAGTCATTCTGGACAAATCTTACCTTTAGGTACGTACATTTCATGTTCTCTACTATATATATATATATATTATTAATTGCTTCATTAAGTTTCTTTTGTTACCGAGTTCATTTGGAATTGCTTTAGATGATCACTTATTTTTCTACTTTCAATTTGGTAAAGTGAATTCAGGAAATTATTGTTATATTTATTTGAGGAATTATATAAGATCTTATTGTTCCCTCAAGTAAAAATGGCTATATATATAATTAATTACGATATTTTCCCATTTATTCGGTGTCACAAATAATTTAAATTTAGAAATTTTTTTGTACACGTACGCTTAAACAATATTAATCCTCATTTGTTACGTTGAAGTACAACTTCATATGTTTGTCGTCTGAAAATTTAATATGTTGATGAATAACTATTCACATTATAGCCAACTAACTTTCTCACATAATCTAGGGAGTAAGATACTAGATTAAAAAAAAAATCTCTACGTTTAATTGAGCTCTACAATACTTCAAGTAATTACTTCTTTTAAAAAAAAAATAAGCATACTTCAAGGCTTTTGATTCTATAAATATCAAGTGAACTTATAAAGAATTTCAAATAGCTAGGTTTTCTTGATAAAGAACATCGGAAAATCTTCCCATAGGAGGTATTTTTGCATTTTGTTTCCATAAATATCATTTTCCCATGCATAATTATAAAACTAGCTATATATTAACATCGATCGTGTTGAATTTGTAGAATTTGGAAACAAGAACCGTGGCGGAAGAGCTGCTGCTCATGAAAACAAAATTGGCCATGCTGCCGTTAATGGAGCTGGCCGACCAGCTACCATATGTGGTGGTGACACGAACGGGGGTGGATCGAACTCACCCTACACACATGGCGGCTCGACTGCGTTACCGTTTTATGCAGCTGGTGTGGGCTCCGGTGCAGCTAACAAGCACCACAACAAAAATCACAGTGGAGTTATGAGCAATTACAGCTTCATAGGACATGCAACTTTGATTATGATAACCATACTGGCATGTCTTCTATTATGCAAACACATTTGAGTTTATGAGATAATTACACAAAATAAATAAACATTAATAATTCTCTTTGTTTATCATACAATTAAATTATGTGTTGGGAATCAAACGTAACATACGTACGTACGTGTACATGATTTCGGTTAACTAGTGTACTTTTACCACTTGCATAATATTCCCCATGGATATATACCAATGCAAACTGGCTCGGGAATTTGGTAACATAAATATAATTCTTCTTATTAATCCAATTTACATTTCATCTAAGAGAAAAAGAAAAAAAATGCATGTATATATACATTTATATTACTCAAACTAATAAAACATTAATTTGAGATTTGCACCCCACAAATAAATCCGATTTAATTTGTTTTACTTAACAGAATATATGCTAGAGACTTTGACCAGGCAGCTGCCAACTTTAGCAATTAGATAGCTTCAATGCCAAGTACAAATTGATTCTTCACTGAAGAAATGATCATTAGATAAGAATTGCACTACAAAAGAAAAAGGAGAGAGAGAAAATAAATTAGTTCTTTCTCCTTTTACTTATTTATCAAGGAATCTGATGCTAAACAAAGCAAAGGATAAGAACTCTATCTTCATCAAATGGCCTTACCAATAATTGCTGTCAACAACTCTTACTTCTTCAAAAGTATGTTAATCGATACATTTTTCTACACTAACACACCTTTTCGGGAAAAAAATTTAAGAAATCAATTTACAAACAGGGTTCCCTTAGTAGGTCAAATTCATACATTCAAGCTTAATTAGCCTGTACTAAAACAAAGCCTCAATTAATATACATGGCGCTGCCCACAGGCCACCACACAATGTAAAACACAATGTAGTTTGCACAATGCACCTTCACCCGCTTCAGAACATTAACTTGTCAATATATCACTACGAGATTCCATGAGTTACTATATATTCACTTAATCAACCATCATATGGAGCATGAGTGATACTCGAACGTTGTCACAATATCTCTTGATCAAGTCAAAGTATCGCATCGCATCTTGTGGTTGTAGCCCTTCCATGAAAAACCGAAACATATGAGAGTGTGTCTCGCGCATCACATCCAATGACTGTTGCAGTACTTTACTTTGTTGTGATTTATTCAACTCCGTAGCCTCCATTAATGGCAATAGCTCTCTCTCCTCCTCTTCAAAGTGTTGCTTGCAATTTTCCTGGTCAAAGAAAGAAGAGTAAAATGCTTATTATTTCAGATTAATAAATAAAATATTCAAGTTCCACAGATGGAATCATTGATTGATACAAATCCATCTTTTATGTTCACCTTTAATCTTTTGAGCCGTGATGAAAGGTTGGAGAGGGCTTCTTGATAGTCGGGGCTCCCCGGATTCATAACTCCTATTGTCTTGATCTCTTCTTTGATACCGTTCATTAGAGGGAGTTCTCTTGCATGTTCTTCGTTTGCAGCTTTGCACAGTCCTGCATCATTATGATTATGTGATCAATCATACAGTTCAATCGTCACATAAAATTCACATGTTTTCACCATTTGCAACTGCTAATAAAAAGAAAAAATGGCACCATAGATAAGGCTCCAAACTCCTCCAAAGCCTTTTACACTATTCGAACCTGGACCACATTTTTCCTTCAATCCAAGGCATTGTCAAAATTCAACAGCTCCACAGCTCACTTCCTTGCTCTAAGTCTCGAGTTATTCGAAATTTAACTTGAAAACAACATCTCAGTTTTTAAACTTCCCCTTTCTATTTCGTTCTCAACACAACCTTTCGACAGTCAATATATATATACATATAAAATAACGATCAGTTTTGTGTTTTAAGTCTTGAACAGTTTGTGGCTAATCATTTTTCAATAGTCACACACATTGACCATAAATTTGAAATCGATCACAGTAATTAGCCCTTTCTCTTGACTCATCACTGTGAGGGCAAGTTAAATATCCCAAACTTCAAGATTACAATCTCACACGTGAACTAACACACTACAATTCTTGGAGTTGTCCATCCATGTCCTTCACCAACAAAACTTCACATTTTCCATTATCGCAAATCTAATAACACACAAGACACATTTTATGATAGTAACCTCTACTAAATAATGCGACTATCATTTCATTTATTTTTTTCGAACGGGCAAGCCTACAATAGTACACACACTTCACATGAACTCTACAAGACAAAAGATTAGATTTTTCCTACAATTCCACCAACCCCAGGTGCAAGCTCCCAAAAAAAAAGAAAGAAAAAAGGAAAAATACAACACGGTGTACCCCACGCAACGACACTTGTACCTTACTCATCTAACCCCCACATTACCAAAAATTCCAAAAATTAACTTGATCCAGAATTAGAATAATCATCAAAAAATGTAAAAATACAACATTCTCATTCAAAACTAACAGTATCAAGAAATGTATATCATCAAAATCAATATACATTTTTACCTCTATCGGCGGACTCGAGGATCTGGAAGAGAACTCTCTCCTCCATCTGCGCGTGCTCCAGCAACACCTGCAGCAGCTGAGAGTAGCTCTTCGCAAACTTCTTGATCTCCATCCTCGGACTCCCCATAGACGGATCTCCCTTCGCGTTCCCACCACGCGCCACCATATCCTCCGCCCACTTCACCATCCTATCCAGGTGCCAGCTCACGCTCCTGTGCTGCAGCTTCACCACCCATACGACCAACGGCGTCGTATCACCGCACCAACCCCAAATACTACTACTAGTAGTAGTAGCAGTAGTATTACTATATATTGTAGTGTTAATTAAAGGAGGGTCGGGAAACTTTGTATCTAGGTAGCGGAGAATGTCGTCGACGGTGCCTGAAACAACGTCGTTTTGGTAGATTAGGGTTGGGGTTTGGTTTTCGTCAGAGGGGATGAATTGGAGAGTGATGGGCTTGTATTGGAGGGCTAATCTGATGTGGGAGGTTGCAAAGCTGTTCGGTGGTCCGTAGAGTTTGATGACCGGTTGTGGCTTTATCAACTCCGACGGAGCGATCTCCGCCGTTGATTTGTTGGTTGTTCCGAAGCAGTTCCCCATTTTACTACTCAGCGCGTATATGTTTGCAAGATTTGTGGGAACCGAGGAATGCGAAGAAATGTGATTATATTAGAGAAAGTTAATTGTGATTAGATGAATCTGTAAACATTTGTAAGAGGAAAAGGTGTGATTAGATTATGGATTTTAATGGGAGGAAGGAAATTATATTAGTGGAAAAGAGATTTTAAGGATGAGGATTGCTTTAGAAATAAGAGAAAGAGAGTTAGTTTATGTTATGGGGTTTAACAGAAACGACAGCGACTACTTTCACATGGGTTTCTGAGATTTGGATAATAATGAGTAATATTTACATCCTAAGTTTTGTACTTTTTCCTTTTTTTTTTTTTTTTTGATATTTCAAAATAATTTTTTATTTTTTAAAATATAGTTTCTTTTCTCAAAATTTTATATATCCTCACAAGGGGGATTCTTGTTCAAGTCTGGCTTAGTCAAACTCATCCAACCACAAAGCAAGTGTATTGCACTTGCTTTGTGATTGGTCACTTTTCTGAAAGTTACATCTAATCATAAAGCAAGTGTATTATACTTATCATGTAGTTACTTTAGATTTGACCAAACCCGGTCTGGGTAAGAATTTTCCATCTTGACAAAACATACTAAACTTACATCACTAATTATGAACTACTATATTTTAGGATATAAATGTAAAGGTAATAGGGCTGAGCACGGTTCGGTAAACCGATTGAACCGGAACCGAAATTTCAGTCCGGACCGTTTACGGAACTGAAATTTCGGTTCGGTAAACGGTTCTCGGCCGAGAACCGATTCTTGGGAGCGGTCGGTTCTCGGTAATACCGGTCGGTTTACCGAACCGAACCAAACCGATTGGACCGATTTTATTTTATTTTTTATTTTTGAAAATAGTGTTTTTCAATTACAATTTTGGAGATTTATAACTTTTAAGTTTGAATGGTTTGTATAACTTAATATTATTTTTAAAAAACAATTTACTTCTTTGTATTTGATTAAGATTATTTTACGTTTGAGACTTTTATGTTTGAATGATTTGTATGAACTTTGGTGATATATTGAATGTTACGCAATAAATAGAAGGGGGGCTTGTTTGTGTGGTTTGTGTGTTGTAAGATATATTTTCTTTTTGTATATTGTGCAATAAATTGAATTTTTGATTTCTTAAAAATAAATAAAAATTAAACTTTCGGTTTTTTTGGATCGAACCGAACCAAAATTTTCGGTTCGACAAACGGTCCGCGGTTTAAAATTTACCGAACCGAAAAAATACCGAAGTTCGGTCTGATTCGGTTCGATTTTTACCAGCCCTAAAAGGTAATTAAAATTTTCATTCTTTTTTCTTTACGTCAAATTTCAAGTCAAAACAAAGGGAACAGGACGGACAAAGTAAATATATTATTAAATGTGTAGTGCGCGTATGTATTGATGAATCGTATCATAATTTTTTTTTGAAAAAAAAGGTATGGATCGATGAATGGATATAACTTGATTTAAATAGATGCAAGAAACAGCTTTTGAGGAAGATTATAGCACACACATCTACATGGGATGAGATTAGTTGGGTTTGGTCTCACTTAAGTGGGGTCAAACCTCAGTAAATATTTTGAAGAGATTTCAACTCATCCAATAAGTTTCAATTCAAATCGAAATTTACCAGAACCCACTTGAAACCTATAAAGTCGTTGATTTAATATAGATCATTTATTTTTTTATGTATAAAGTTATGGGACGAGAGTACTTTACACCCTACAAAGTTTAAGTTTTTGCAGCTACGTACCTCATACGAATTAAATATGAAATACATAACATCCAGACTATCTTCCGTGAAATTCGATCATGTGCGATACATGTGATGCCTAGTAAGGGCAAAAACATCAAAATGCATTTTCCAGCCAAATTAATATCATTTGTTGTGATTGGTGCTAGTGTTTTTTTTTTTTTTTTGGTGGGGGTGTCATTTATACCTTTAAAAATGCTTCTTTTTCCCTTTTCAAATTAATAAGAGATCTTCATTAGAAAACTTGCACCTCTACTGTAATGTCAACAAAATTTTTTAGGGATTGGTATTTTTGCCTTCATTAGTTGTCACATGTGGCGCACATGCTCAAATTTCACCGTATTATTTCGGTTGAAACAGGGCCGGCCCTAGCTTTTCGGGGGCCCTAGGCGAAATTATCAAATGAGGCCCTCAAGCAAATATATACTTTAAACGTTTTTTTTTACCCCTATCGAACAATAAACAAAGGTATGCGCTATACTAGATGTTTCATTTTTTAACAAAAATAAAAATATTCTTGTGACTTACAATCACAAATGTATTCTCTTAGTTTTAATTTGAGGAAATTGTATTTTTCATATCAAAATTTCAGAGATATTTGGTACTGAACCATAAAATAAAGGACATATTTAATACCAAAATTGAAGGATTCTTTTCATATCTTCTTAAGCTTTAATGGTGATTTTTTGTGTGCTTAAAATTATGCTCAAATTTTTTACCATAGCATGCTTATGTGCTCTATATCATATCTGAAAATTATTGTGACATGATTCCTTGTTAATTATGTGATATGATTTAATTTTGATTAATGTCCCAAGATATTTTTAATTTTCTGCGGATTATTTATTATGTTTCATGAAATGAAACTTGTATCATTAGAAAGCTCTAGTCAAGAGATTTTCAGTCATATAAAGAACACAAAAGTTGACCCCCAAAAATTGACAGAGAAAGGAAATGTGAAAAAAGTCATTCAATTTTGGTATTAAATATGTATTATTTGATGGTTTGATACCAAATATCTAAAGTAGGTAAAAATTTAGTATGAAAAATGCAATTTCCTCGTTTTAGTTTTCATAAACTTCTTTACCATAGATAATTGTTAGATTATATTATAAAAAAATATCTTATAATGAAATTATCAAAAAAAATTATCTTATAATTAATGAATTCGCATTCGTAGCATATTACTCTTAGTTTGAATAATTAATCTTTATCATGAATTGATAATCATATATGTAAGAAAGAACATACATTTCTTCATAATTAATTACATATTAAATTTATAAAATTTGGGGCCCTTTAGGAAGGGGGCCCTAGGCATAGGCCTAACTTGCCTTATGCTTGAGCCGGGCCTGGGTTGAAAAAAGGTTTGAGGTTATGTGCTTCATTGTTTGATATTTTAGGGGATAATGTGCTTAATTCATAATATGACATGTACCTATTTTTTTTCTTCAAATCTCAATTCAAATAATATCTCAAGTTTTTAAAACTCACTAACTATAATTTAATAATATTTCAGCACCTCAATATTCAATTGAAACTATTATTCAATTTCAAAAATTTGACCGAAAACTTTCAAATTATTTTTTTGACTAAATTGAGAGGAAACTCAATCAAACTATAATAAGCTAAAGTCTCAACTCAACTGAAAATTTAACCCGGAATTCTATGTGCAAATGTACTTAATATTAATTGAATTTTACCAAGTTATCAAAAAAAGAAAATTGAATTCCACCAAATTTACTAGGTGGGCCTATATTAAGTTATTAACCCACCACACACTTAGTTCTATATATGAAAAATTCTTAGCCCTACACTTCTATTGTCATATATCACATAAAAATCGAAGTAAATGTGGGCCATACTTAACCTCGGCCCACTTTTTAACAGGGCAAACTGCAATTAAGGGTGAGTTTGGCCCGACGATTCGAAAAGTAATTATAGGATAATTAATTTTGCTAAAATTGATTTTGGTAATAATTGATTATGATAATAATTAATTATATAATAATTGCTTTTGTATAATAGCTTTTGTAAAAGTAACACTTTAGTTGTTTCTAATATAAGTTGATTTTTTGCTTTTGAGAATCCCAAAAGTGATTATGATATTGGGGGTCAAACACCATGAAAATCACGATTGAACAGAAGTAATTTTTATAATCGGGACCAAACACTTCAAAAATCAAAATAGAGATGTAAAAGTGATTATAAGAGCTCCAATCGTTGGGCCAAACTCACCCTAAAAATTTTGGATTAAAATCTTATCAAAATTGCAGCACCCTTGCATGAAATTTAAACTGATAAATTATTATTTATATTAAAAAGTATCAAAGCTCAAATGAAATCTATTTTCTTCGTATAATACTCCCTCCTTTCATTTATTGTACTCCCTTTCTTACAATATTAACTTCTCAATTATTTAAGTGAATTATCATAGTAAATTATTCAAATTTTGTGGTGTATTAATATTTTAAATATTAATATATATAATGCTATATGATATTACCATTTTATTGGTGAAATATATGAATTATATTATTTATTATAAATTTTATGAATTTTGTCAAATTGACTTGTTGGCCGTACTAAGTACCAAAATAAATGGGATGGAGAGATTTTTCTTGCATAAAGCTACGGTTTTGCTGTTTTGGCAGTTCATCTTTGTTACAAATTGAGTTATAATTGCAGTAAGTACTTTCCTTTTATCAGGAAAAGAAGGAACTTCATTCATTAGCTTAAAAGTTAAAACATTACAATTGTCAACAACCGGTTCTCCTTTTTCAGCTAATCAAGACAAAGGAAAATACGAATCAAGATCAATAGCTCCAGACCAATTACAAATTTTTGCTCAATGCGTAAGGTTATGCGCAACCAAATTTGCATTCCTAAGAATTTTTTCTAATTTTCCAAAAATTCTTGGATTCTAAAAAAGATGTTGAATCGAAAAAACGACTTATCTTTTAACGTTTTAACATTGTTTTATGACATCTCTTATTTTAAAATCAATATCCATATCTCTAATTTAAGATCAATTGCTTGCAGTTCCACTAAATTAAGTTGTAATAGGATTTTTAAAATTGGAAGAGCAGAATTGATTTGGAGGAGTTGGAATTTTTGAGTAATTAATTAATAGACATGTAGAAGAAGATAAGAGGGATGATGAGAGATAATGAGTGCAAATAAAGAAAAGAAAAGGGGGGTGAGTTGCAAAAAGCTTCGGCGAGAATTGAGGCAGAAAAGGTTTCAGAATTAATAGGCCCGCTAGTGACCCATGGACGAACCATTTAGAAACCCAGTAATGACCCACTACTTCATCTTGAATTCAGCCCGACCCGATCCAACCCAATAGAAAGTGTGAATATATGGATTGGGTTTGCGAGTCATATCTTGACGTATGTGAATTACAAAAATGAACAATGTAAATTATATCACAATTTATGGTAACAGAAGTACATATTTTATAACAACACGTGAGCGGACTCATATCCTTGAGAAAAAAAAAAAAATACATATTTTATTCTACAATTTTTACATATTCATTTCAAACATTTTCACTCAAACAAACGCTCCTCATTCATAAACATAAGATCACTCATCCACTTCTCCTCCCTCCTACATAACTTAACCAATTCCTCCACCACCGCATCAATCTCCTCCTCCTCACCTTTTCCCTTCATCTCTTCACTCAACTCCTCCACTCTCCGTCGCATCATCTCATCCACCACTGCCTTTTCCACCACCCTCGCCACCTCGGCTCTCTCCAACTTACCATCTCTATTCCTCACCACCTCTTCCCCGAACCCCGCCTCCTCCACTAGCCTTGCGTTGAACGGCTGGTCGAGATGCATCGGCACCGCAATAATAGGTACCCCAAAATAAACACCTTCCATAATTGAACTCCATCCACAATGACTCAAGAAGCCTCCAACACTTTTATGTGAAAGGATTTTTTGTTGTGGCGCCCATCCCTCTACCACTTTTCCTTTTCCTTTAACTCTTTCAAGGAAACCTTGTGGGAGTAATTGGTCAATCGTTTCTCTTTTATCACCCGCCGACGGAAACCTTGATATATATATGGATCAGTAAACACAAGAATATATATTGAATTATCACCTCATGCATTAAAACATACAAATCCGATCCTATGATTAAAGCAGTGATCTTGAAATCACGATCTTTGGGAAAGAGGCATGTAAATGTTCAAAATTAAGTTGAAATCAAAATCTTTCTATTCCAGCAAATAACTAACAACCCGGCTCCTATTTAAATGATATTTATATGTATCCACAAATTATTCCAATTAAATCAGAATTAATTGATGGCATTATAAATTAACCAACTATGTACATTCTATTTAATCTCCACTGAAACAAAATTCGTGCGTTTTTTATTGGTCAACTTTTATACATTTATCCCTCTTAAATATTTCGTAGTAGTAAATTCGTCCCTCTAAAATTCAAAATACATCTATTTTCATCCAGCTGAATTTGACTGGGTAAAAAATTGAGTTGAATTTGAATTGTGCTATTTAATTTTATTTTTTGTGTCCTGCTGAATGCTGATTTATTTGAGAAATTGGGCTACTTTTTGTCCCTAATTTTTTTTAAAAATATATACCACTAGTGTACTAAGAAAATGATGTTATAGAAGTAGTAACAATTGAGGACTAAAAATTATACCATTATTATACTAGCCCCTGTCCATCCGCCTCTGCGCGCGACGGGTTAGTATACCCTTAGAAATTTCACTAAACAATTATTGAATTGGTATCTCTCTTTTGTGGTAATTGCAAAATGTCGTTAAAAAAGATTTTATCTATAATGGCAACAAAGTTGGTTACCTGAGTACCCATATGAAATTGACATTGCTCAACTCCAAACCCAAAGCAATTTCTTCAATTTCATCCTCTGATAAGAAGTACTCAGTTCCAAACGAAGCGAAAACCGTCGAACGAATGTCCTTTCCGTGGAGCCATTCCATAATCTCATGATCATTTTCTTCATTCTGATCTTTACCACAGGGGCCAACTTGAACCAATGGGCCGACTTGAACGAACTTCTTTCCGGTCAAATTCCACAGAAAATCAATGTACTTTCCTTCCAGCTCCCGAAATGACTTGATCAAGACAATATCACATGATCTTTTCAGGCAATTTATTACTCTATATCTTTCTTGTTTAAACAACCGAATATAGTTTTTACACTCATTCTCCCGGAAGTAGATAGCCGGAAAAGGATACTTCATTTTGGGATCGAACCATTGGTGTGTAATGAAAGAAGTAACTGCTGCACCTGCATGTTCAATATTAATTCTTATTATTAATATATAAATATCAAACAATTAATCATGCTTTTTTATCTGTGAAAACGAAAATATAAATAATCATGAATTATATATAGTTCTTTTCTTCCATATGTTTTCAGATTATATCCTGTAATATATATTTCGACAATCTTTTCGAGGAGTCTTTAATAATTAATATTTTAAGCAAAACATTTCAAGAAACATAAATTTTATTTTTATTTTAACATATTGTTTTAATTTATATTATTTTTAATATTTTGGAGAAATTGATGAAAAGCTTTCGAAATACTCTTGAAATTAATATTTAACCATGATCCGTTTCAATCGATGTTCTAAAAATCAGGTCGAACCAATCAAATTGATCAATTTAACCGACAATCGACTTTCAATTCGATTTCAGTCAACCCTCCAAACCAGTATTGTTCTTGTCCAGATCAAACGAGAAAATACCAATCAAAATCGATAAAATGGGTTCGTTGAACCAATAGTTCACTTCTAAAAATAAAATAAAAAAATAAACTAGCTAGGAATTTTTACTCATTTCTTCTTCCCCAATTTTAGGTATTTTGCATTTTATTTTATAAAAAGATTTAGGTAACAAAATTCATCCAATGTTTTTATTTTTTTTATAGGTGTTTAGTAATAAAATTATTATTTTGATATGGTGTTTATCATAGTTTTAATTATTGATTTGATATTATGTTATTGTAGTTGTAATCTTGAATATTTTGTGTTTATTTTGATTTAGCCTATGTTTTTGATATATTTTGGAGTTTGTTGTCTTTTTGTTGAATATTGATGTGATCATGTTGTGTTGGATTTAGAATTGTATAATTGCTTCTGTTTGTTTTCTTTTAGGTTACTTTAAAATAATGTATTGTCTAGTAGCTGTGATTTGTGAAATAGTATTTAGTGTATGGAAAATGACTTAGAAAAAGTTTGAATAATAATTGATTTTCTTAAATAGTTGGTTACGTGCATTAAAGTTTAAGTTAAACAATTATTTTGTAACGAGTAATGACGCCACACCGGTTGAATAAATGGTTAAAACGGTTAAATCAATTCAACTATAAGTTCATAACCAGTAAGATTACTGATTCAATGTTCGGTCTGACTTTTAAAAAACACTGAAATTTCATTAGAAATGGCTAAATGATATTAATGGTCCTTCCAAGTTCAGAGTTTGTTACGCTCTCGTCCCTCATAGCTAAAGTGTTACACTTTCGTCCCTCTTAGATAATATATATGTGTTACCCTAACTACTTTTCTGTCCAATTTTCGGTAAAAATATATTTTTAACAGGGATATTTTCAAAATAACATATTTTCTAATATTTTAATATCACACTAATAATCTTTCAGATTTAAAGTTGATTATACTTTCGTCATTCTTAAATAGATTGTTATACTTACGACTTCGTGTTAATATATTATAATTTTCGTCCTTATTTATATCCTTCATGTTAATATTTTTATTATATTTTGGTCCTTATTTTATATTTAGCTAATTTATCACAAAGTAAGAAAACAAATTTTTGATGCTGCATGTGTTAAATATAACAAAAAGAAATTAAATTTTAATCTATGCGCACCTATAGTAAAAAACAGGACCGCAGGAATATTCTGTGAATATGCTTCTTCCGGCGCCCAAGGTTGGATGAAATCGTACAAAAGTATGTCGGGCTTGAGAGTTTTGAGGAGGGAAGAGAAAGCGGGCCGGGCCGCGTCGAGGGCTTCTTTTAGAGGTGTCATGAGGTCGGGAGGAAGCCCGTTGGTGGTGTGGTAATGAGGTGGGAGCTGTGGCGTTACTGGAATATCGAGTTCGACAAGTTTAATGGAAATGGAGTCCTTTTCGGACATCATGTTTTTCTTGATTGAACAAAGGTTTATTGGTGAAGAACATATGTATATGACGAAGTTTCTGTTTGTTAGTGATTTAGCGAGTTGTAAGAATGGTGAGATGTGGCCGTGAGCTAGCCATGGGAACATGAGCATTCTCACGCTTCTTTTTCTTGTATCCATGATGACGGACTAAACTATATATTTGATAATTTTTGTTTTTTCTCTGATTTGGTTTAGAAAACTAAAACTAGAAAGGGTACGCGCGTGACAAAGTAGTATTTACATCTTCTATGTAATTAATATATGGATAAGGAACTGATTTTCAAACGTGGCATTTATATTAGGATTTCATAAGGTGGCTAGTACTGGCTGAGACACGTAGGCCTAGTTTTGAAATGGTTTGACATATGGAAATATGTTTAGGCATGTTCGGTTCAAAATTGTACGTAGAAGAAAACATATATAGTGCTTATCATCGGCGTTCAAATCATGTCTCATTCAAAGTCTTATCACCAGCGTTCAAATCATGTCTCAATCAAAGTCACTTCGAGTATAATATTAAGACATCTCTAAATCAACAGTTGATTGGTCTAGTGGAAGAGACTACTACAAAGTAGGACTCATGTTCGAATCCCTGTTGGGAGAGATTCCCACATTATGTGTCCGACGCGCCTCGAAATGGATTAAACCCTTGGGAAACCAAAAAAAAAAAATTAAGGCATCTCTAATGATCATGAATTATCGTTCATAATCAGACTTCTTTTTTCATAGTCATTTTCGATTCTTTCAGTTCTCATTTTATTTACTTCTAATTATAATACTTCCTCATTATCAATTAATAAAAATGATAATAATACTAATAATATAAAATAATAAAAAAATAAACATAATAATTAATTATTATACTAATAGTAAATTAAATATTAGAATTAATTATAAAAAATTTAACATTATCATTAATAATAAGAAATTTAATGTAACATTTCAACAATATTACCTTAATTCATATTTAATGTATTTAATATCCATATATCGTTTCTAATTATATTTTTAATTAATTCCAATTCACATATTTTAGCACTCTCACTTAATAATAATAATAAAGCTATATATTAATAACAATTAATAAATTTAACATTGTCCTAAAATTGCAATGTTACAAGTAGACCTCGATATGGTTTTACCATAGCGAAGGTTATGTTCTTTTTTATTTTTTTCAGGCTTCTTCTCATTCTTCTTTGACATCTATGGTAGAGATCAAAGGTATTTGGCCCCCAAAAGGGATTGGAGTTTTAGATCCTTGGAAAATCCCTTTTCTTAATAACAAAATAAAATTAATGTTAAGGTTCTCACATTAAACTTAATTGAGGTTGGTGAGGCGGTCTGGCCACTCACTGTCCCCACCCAACTCTCCTCTCACTCGCCCCTCTTAATCTTAATTGATTCTTGACTAATATTAATATTATTGTATTATTTTCATCATCATCGAGTTTAAATGAGGGTGTTCATGAGGACATCATGAAGTCCATATATACATATTACACATTTCAATAGTATGAACTTGGGCAGATCCTTTTGATATTAAATGTGCATGGAAGAAACCATGGAACTCTAGATTAATTCATGAACTTCTTAAGTTACGATTATGTACAATTAATTTATTATCACTATTTTTTAAAACATGTACACGAAAATATAGATTTTTTTTTCTTGTTCTTACTCGTAATTAATAAATCTTTGAATTAAGTACAAGATAATTATAAAATAAAATCGTACAGTAATATAATTATAACTATACATTAATTATGTTCATTTTCAAATGTCATACATAAATGAGTGTTCGATGATTATCTAAATATCCGATAATACATTGCATACAAATTACAATATATATAGTAGTACATAAAGAGTAGAGGCTCTTTGACAAAATGATTTTGATGATATGCACTCTGACCAACAATCCTCCGCCAACAAATCATACATTCTCAAAAAATGCATCGCTCTCTTGCACTCTTGCGCATCCTCTATCCCCAAACTAAAGCAACTCCACGCCTTCTCCATCCGACATGGCGTCCCTCTTTCCTGCCCAGACATGGGCAAACACTTAATCTTCACTCTGGTCTCCCTTTCTGGCCCCATGGAATACGCCCACAAACTGTTCGATAAAATTCCCCAACCAAATATTTTCACGTGGGACACAATGATTAGAGGATATGCTGAAAGTGAAGACCCAAATCCAGCTCTACAAGTTTACCAAAAGCTACGTGTGAGTTACGTACACCCGGATACGCATACGTATCCTTTTCTGCTAAAAGCCATTGCTAAGTTAATGGTTCTTAGAGAGGGAGAGAAGGTGCATTGTACCACGATTAAAGATGGGTTTGATTCATTGGTGTTTGTTCAGAATGCTTTAGTTCATTTCTACGGTGCCTGTGGTCGTTCGGAGAGTGCCCACCAACTGTTTGAGTTAATGTCTGATAAGAATTTAGTCGCTTGGAATTCGGTGATGAATGGGTATGCGGTTAATAGTAGGCCTAACGAAACATTAACCCTTTATCGGAAAATGAGAGTAGAGGGTGTTGAGCCTGATGGGTTCACTATGGTTAGTTTGCTCACTGCTTGTGCTGAACTTGGTGCATTAGCTTTGGGGAAAAGGACGCATGTTTATATGATGAAGGTTGGTTTGGATAGGAATTTACATGCTGCGAACGCGCTTTTGGTTCTTTACGCCAAGTGTGGGAACATTAGGGAGGCGAAAAAGGTGTTTGATGGATTGGAGAGGAGGAGTGTGGTGTCGTGGACTTCGTGTATAGTTGGATTAGCCGTCAATGGATTTGGTGAAGAAGCACTTGAACTCTTTAAGGAGATGGAGAAACAGAGGATTCTTCCAACCGAAATTACTTTTGTTGGGGTGCTATATGCTTGTAGTCATTGTGGCATGGTGGATGAAGGGTTTGCTTATTTTAAGAAGATGGCTAAGGACTATAAAATTGTGCCTAAAGTCGAGCATTACGGTTGCATGGTTGATTTGCTAGGTAGGGCTGGGTTAGTCAAACGAGCGTATGAATACATTAAGCAAATGACAACAGAACCTAATGCTGTGATATGGAGAACTTTACTAGGCTCTTGCACAATACACGGAAACATAGCAATAGGGGAAATTGCGAGAGATGAACTAAGAAAATTAGAGCCTAAACATTGTGGAGACTATGTGCTTCTTTCAAACTTATATGCATCCGAAAGACGTTGGTCGGATGTGCATAACGTGAGGACTAAAATGCTTAATGAAGGAATTAGGAAAGTTCCTGGACATAGTCTTGTTGAGTTAGGAAATCGGGTGCATGAATTTGTGATGGGAGATAAGTCTCACCCTCAAACGGAGGCTATATACGCAATGCTTTTAGAGATGACGAGGCTACTGAGACTAGAAGGCTATGCACCTCATACATCGAACGTACTTGCTGATATAGAGGAAGAAGAGAAAGAGACTGCATTGAGTTATCACAGTGAAAAGATTGCGGTTGCTTTTGTATTGATTAATACACCACCAGGAACCCCGATTAGGATTGTGAAGAACCTAAGGGTTTGTGCAGATTGTCATCTTGCTATAAAATTGTTGTCGAAGATTTTTGAACGAGAGATTGTCGTGAGGGATAGGAGTCGGTTTCATCATTTTAGAGACGGGTTTTGTTCTTGTAAAGATTATTGGTAGTTTTTTTTTTTTTTTATCATTTTTCACAGTCGAAGGTATTTTTTGCAGTGAAGAAGAGAGAAATTGACAATGCTTGTAATCAAACTGCAAGATTTCACCAGTAAAAGATCTTTGGTGTTGAAATATCAAGCAATTCTGTGTGACTTGTATTTTAAGTTCAGCTGTGATAAGTTGAATTGAATAATAATATTTTGTTTGGGTTGATCTTATTTTCTGATCGGATTTGGAATTATATTTGAACTTATAATAAAATTTGTTTACTTTTATTTATTTATAATATTTCTCACTTTATCATATGATGTGAACATTATCTCACCAGGCTCAGTGTTTTAACAACCTTTCGGACATAAAACTGAACTTACCATCCTCAAAAAAATTGTTTGCTAATTTCTCAGAATATTTTAGTGCAACACAAATTAAACTTTTCAAATAATGCTCGGGTTACTATCAATTGGAATAGAATTAAATACACATATAGCATCACAACCTTTTATAGTAATTATCTCTTGCTTACAGAAATACGTTTAATAAAAAAGCTACCCTAAATTGGAATTAAGAGATTCATCAAATTTAGTTAGATAGTTTCCTAAATTGGAATTAAAAGATGCAACGAATTTTAATTATTTTACATACTGAGGTTACATTCTATTTTCCTCTAAAAAAGGATTTTCAAATTTTAGAGCAATTGATATTTTGCACTTCAAAAAATATATCAATTTTTTTGACACTATGCATTTTGAAATTAAAATATTGGCACATTGTACCTTAAATTGTATACATTTGGCGAAATGCAACCTAATGAGGAGCAATTATTGTTTTGCCAAGTAATATGTAATTCTAGGGTACAAAATATTAAAATAAAATATATATATTTATAGAGTGTAATTAATGAATCATATAATATGAGAAGTTAATTAAGTAAGCTATGAATTCTTGAGACACATTGCACAAAATCTGAGACAATGATTTGTAATTTGACTCGAGTAATTTGTATCAATATTATGAGGATGTGCACTACATATTACTAGCAAATATAGACATGGTTTTATTGCTGTTGCCCTGTGATTTTAATTGATTGAACGTTAATTTTTGAATAAAAGTCAAAGTTACTCGTCAGAAATTATTCCTAAGCAACACATATAGTAATAATGACATACAATTTCAAATTTAATTCACCTACTCAGTACTCATCACCATATTGTGAAACGCTTCAGCCTTGTTCTTATCCCTTGCTAACTACTACATAAATACTCCTTTATGTATTTAGTAACAAGGCAGAGCCTTATTTGTTAACTACATCGTGCTTCATTTATTAGTACAACTCAGAATTTTCTAAACTTTTCTAAACTCAATACATTGTTATTTTATATATATATACACGTTCTTCGTTTTATTAAACCCTGCACGTACCTTTCGTAATTATCAATTTATTATATTTCTCTTTCGATTTTGTTTTTCTATTTCCACCATGTCTGAACATCGTTATGTCAGTCTCAAAGACCTTTTAAAAGATCCAAAAGATTCAAAAGTTAAGACTGAAGACTCAACACAAAATGTTCAACCTTCAAATTCAGCATCGAGTTCTTCGAACGAAAAGGGAAAGAAGAAGAACGACGAAGAGGTAAAAAAGGAGTAAAAGATTAAGAATTGATGAAAAGGTTTGGCAACATTGAGATTTAGGGTTTTATGTAATGTTGTAAGTTATCTTAGCGACTTAATAAAGGCGAAGTGTATTGATTTAACTTGTTAAATTGTACTTCTTCGTTGCTTATATAAAACCAAGGCCGGTTCGGCAAATTATAATTACTAGTTGTTTAACATTCTATGTTAGTAAACATGAGTTTCTAATTCTTTTTGTCTTTCTTTTTAAAGCTTGATGAATCGGTTGAATTTGATTTGAATGTGTGTTAAATGAGAAAATGACCAAACTTGGAACCAAAAAAATTATTTGAGGAAGAAATTGTTAGTGACTGTAATACTGCAAAAGAATCTTTCATTTTTTTTTTTAAAAGTGAAGGCATGATACAACTTAGTACTCCAACCCCAGCACCTCCACATTATAAAATACAAGGGGGGTGAAATATATAACAAGTTCTAGTGAAGAGACTTGGATCATTGGATAACTAGAAGTCTAAAAGACTTGTACTCTTATACTCCAACTTATATACGAGGTACTTATGAAAAATATATATATGAGCTCACATCGACGGGAAGGTTTGGCACCTCCATGTCGGCTCTTCGCCATGAGGTAACAAATTTTGAATGATTTGACCTTTTTTTTTCTTCCAAGATTGTGAACTTCTAAGTTATCAAGATGATGTTACTTCAGTTAAAAAAAAATGAGAGAGATTCCATAGAAGAAGAAATAAAGTCAATACAGAAGAATGATAACAACATTGCCTAAATGAAAAGGCACCATAAGTGAGAACATTTACTACACCAAAACATAGGGCACTAGATTTGTACATAAACTAAAGTAAGAAATGTCTTTACAAGATATGTAATATATTTCCAAAGCCAAAGTTTTGAAACCTCAATGAAATATAAACCAGATAATGAAGATTAAGACAAGCACTGCTCCTGCAACCATCAGCTTCATGCGAAGATTCTGCAACCACATTTTCCGACGTAGCTCTCTTCCTTGCCTTTGGAAGCTGTCAGCCTGAATATATTTCCAAAAGTACATTAGCACCACAATATTGTAGCTTCCGTCACATTGTAGGATTGAAAGAGACAGAAAGTATATACCTGGAACTGAAGGTTTTCGGTTTTATCAACCAGCAATTCAATTTTCTCACCGCGATCCAGAACCTGAACGAGATCAGTAAATAATAGAATTACACGTGTCGCTTCCACGCGAATTTTCATGTAACTTACAAGAATGGAATATTAAATATACCACCCTAACTTCTTGACCTTAATAGAATTACAGCATTTCCAACACGTATTCATTAACTAAGTTGTCGCCATATTAATAATTTAACTCCCACATGGAATCTTGCATGGAACAAGTAAATGGGAAGAATCTCGTCTCATCACTTAAATATTGGTAGGTCTCCATTGCATCGGTCTAGCCATCAATCCCACTTAAATTCTCATGATTTTGTTGCCTTAAGCTAATCATGATATTTAAGAGCGAAGCCCTGCGCATTATGACCTCCCGATGCTCCAAATTTTCCTAGCCTCAACATAAATTCTTAACATTCATGAACATAAATGTACATGACTGGATTTTATTCTCCTCATACGAAGCCAACTCAACGATCATAATAATTACAATCACATCAGTTTGTTTTAAGAGAAAGAGAAAGTTCTTTCAATTCCATGATCAGATCCAAAATACCTTGATCAGCATATATATGACAATCAACACATTTCTTGTATAGGTGTTTCTATAAATATTTTTACTTTTTACTATTGGAAATAGGTTCTGAATAGCCACAAAGATAAAAAGTAAATCGGTAGAAGACTAGTAATGCAACAAAAAAAAATCATGTTTTACTTTCCACGTGCTCATAAAATGTATTCCCAAATTTCTTATCACCAACACGTATGTATCAACTATATCACTATCTCAAAATTCATCCTTGCTAAGGCTTTTCAATGCTTTTAAGGAATCTTTTACTTATGATCAATGGATATTATGAAATCCAGAGAACCAATTCCTTTGAGTCTCTTCTTCTGCAGGGAAAATGTGTGCTCAATCAAGTAGGTGAGTAAAAACATTATCTCAGTCTCTTCTTCAAGTAGGAAATACTTGTGCAAGCCATGCTAACTAGTGTAGGGTAAGTGAAAAGTAACTAGAGTGAAATAAATACAACAGATCAGACTATTAAGATTGATATTAAAAGCTTTTCAAATGACCAGCTAGACCAATGCTGTGAAATTTGACCCACAAACATGTCATGAACCTCAATACGTAATATGCCCTGCTTATACAATCTTATAGCTAGCAACCAAGATACACAGGGTACTTTTCAGTATCTTGGGTATTTTCAGAAATTACTCGTTTTTTATCACTGTAATACTTTTTTAAGGGTATCATAAACAAACATTTGGAGCTGATGGTGTTTCAATAAAGTAATTAAGTAGCACGCATCCAGTAAATCCAGACCAAAGCGAATAGAAATTTCGGTAGGATAACTTCCCTAATCGATATCACATTATTTGCCAAATTTCTTTCTGTAATTTCTATGTGGTATTCCGTATAACAAAATTTTATTGGGGAGGGAGGATCAATTAGAATTTCTAGACTACCACAATTTCGTTAACATTTCCACTGCTTAAAAAAGATGCTAAGCATCAACACAGAAAAACTACTGTTTTCACTTGCCCTCTCAAGCCTCCTCCCACCCCCACGATTGTATCTTTTTCCGCCCATTACATTACAGACTACATACTTTTACAGCCACCACATGTGAATACCTCCAGGAGTGGAAAATTGACTATGGTAGAGCAGATGTCGAAGATAGAACTGATATGGGGATTCAGGAGAAAGAGAATTAGGATTCAAGTATAAATAAGAAAAGTAAATAATGGTGTGGTGACTCCGTGACTGCAGGAGAAGAAGTGCTGGTGGTGGTGGCAGATTGAACAGAATAGATAAGAAGATCAGAAGCAAGGAGCAAAGTTTAAAGAGCAGAGGCTGCAGAAAGCTAGGATTGGAAATCAGTAGGAAGTAGGAACAAGATTAAGGATTAACAGGTTATTAAGTAGGGGGATTGAACACAAACCAATCTTTTTAATAACTAAATTAGAACATCGAAGTAGCCGAAACTAACTTTTTGTTCAGTTACTACAAGTTTTATTTTTTAATGCTCAGCAGGTTTACCACACCATGCACCATTCAATGCAGTATGGCCCTACATTTGGATCCAAAACTCTCTGCCAGGTACCGAAATGAATGAACCCATGCTTACTAATGTCAATTGACAAAGCCAGCTGAAGCTGAAGATGCAAAATCGGAAGAGACGAGATGGTTACAAGGACAAAAGAGTTCAACCAAATAAGTGTGAGTAAACACGTGTGTAAATTTGGGTACGTGGAGAGAGAAAGAGAAGCAATAATGTGAACTAACCTTTGTTGGGCCACTAAAGAAAATCTTCTGATCTTAATTTTGTTGGATCTTGTAAAAAATATAGCTGAGGCATTGCTATGAACCATAACTAAAATTTGAAGTAGTCATTAAAGTTATATTAATTTCCGAGAATGAGTGAGATGGATGCTCAAGCAATTCTAATTCTATTGGATCATGAGATGACATTAATGAAGCATAACTATCAACTCGCTTGCTTAACTGAACTACCTTTAATGCCTCATTAATTATTTCAGAAATATCTTTTTTCTCCCTTAGTCATGTACAAGTTAGTCAAATTAGGACCAAACAAAGACAAACAAGGAGAAAGACGATGAGGAGAGAAATGGTTCATTGGAAAAGACGGGCATAATTTAAATTTTAAAGATTATACAAGCTTTATATCTGTTTCAAGCTCAGCGTGAAATTGAAAAACTATTTCATTTTAAAATAACAGTAGAGTTGACAAAAAGTGTACCTTCTCAATGTTGTCCATCATTAACCCTTTGACCTCTGTTATTTGAGCTTTCAGTTTGGACAGCTTGTTCATTTCTTCCGGGTGATTCATACAATACTGCATCTGCTCTTTGAGTCTCGGCCTAGTAAACAATATATCAGTAATCAGTCACAGAGCAAAATTAAACAACAGAAGAGTCATTGCATCCCATGTTTTCCAATAAAAGTAAAGATATCTTCACACCCGAATTCACGGTCAAGATTGTATGCAATGCTGAATCGATCTTCAAACAAGTCATCATCTTCATCATCATCATCAGCCAAAGGGTGTAGACCATCACTCTTGATGCTATCACCATAGCGTTGTTTGAAATCATCCTTCACTTTTTCAAGAAACACAAAAGGTACACTCCTTCCCATAGATTCATCTGCAACAACAAGGAAAACTGCATGCCAGACAAGTGTTAAAGATGCTCCTAAACTACAATTTAAGTACAAAACTTACATAGAGAACATGCAAGTAGAAGAATCAAATACCAAATCCACTGTCGAGAAGGAAATTGAAAGTGTGACCATCGCACGAGTATGTATACTTGCTGCTGTTGGATGGAAGCTTCTGCAAGCATTGGACAGCAATCGTGCTGAAATTTCCAGAATAAGGAGTGTGCTCCGCCAACACGACAGATCCTTTTGCTACAAAGCTGTAAATCAAGCCTTTCGGACTCATTTTCTATATCCAGTACCAGTAGACTCTTCTAAAACATGCCTTCTCTTTACCTAATGATAAAAAAAACCATTTAATAATTCAGTTTAGTTATTGAACACTTCTCCACCTCACCCAAATAAAACCTAATTTACAAATCAGCTTTTGCACATTAATGAATAATCTCAACATAGCCAGAAAAGTAAAAAGAAAATGTATTATTCGGAAAAATACCAATTTAACAGCTCTATTTATTTATCAAGATAATTATAGAACCCTAGCATAAACAATTACCAAGGGATATAATTACGAAGATATACAAAACCAAAATTGTATTATCGCATCTTACACATACAATGATGAAAATAAAACTATCGAATCAAAAACCTTAGAGATGATCGGAAGAACTGGCTGAGGCTGAGATAATTTGGATTGTGTTGCGTTGGCCTGAAGAATTTGGAAGACTGAAAGAGTCTGAAACTGTACACGCTATTCATATTCTCCATTTATTTATTCTACTATATTTTTATTTCAATTCCTTTTTACTAAAATATACTTCTGCCTTTTTCAAAAAATAAAATAAAATAAAAAAATATGATATTTGTTTAAATTAAGTTCTCACCTGGGATTGCTTTTTGACACCTTCCAAATTACGGTTCTTACATTCTTACACTTACATGAAAGCTTGATGTGAAAATCAGATGGGGTACTCTAACGGGTATTGTCGAATTTAATTTAGATAAAAAAATCGAATTTTGAAAAAGTTAGGCCATGCTGTGAGATTTTATAAGTTTGAATATATAACAACTTTTTTGAGCCACTTAAAATTTGTAAAAAGAGTAATTTTTTTTAAGAATTTCAGATTGAGAAAAAAAAATGTAAAATGCATGATGAAGTTTCAACAACGTAAGTGGTTTTATATTGGAGCAAATGTTCTTTAACTATACTTCAAAATCATGGATCATGTATTAATTATTATGTCGTTAATTTTTCAACAAATCAATATAAAAAAAAAATCATGAGTAAAAACTTATTCATTTCTATCAAAATACAAAGAGCCTGTTTGTCTCGCTTTTCCGAAAAAAATTTCGGTTTTCGGAAAGGCGAAACAAACAATTCAACCACTTTTCCAATTAATTAGCTACAGTAATTTTTTTCTCAAACCACTCTCCGAAAGGCTAAACAAACAGGTCACTTTTCTACTCTATTTCTATTTCTCTCCATATTAGAAAAGTCAAAAATTGCGGCTACTTTCCCAAACAACTCTCCCAAAACCCAAACAAACAACATTACGCAAATCGAAATTATTTCTCAAACCTCTACCACTTTCCCAAACCACTCTCCGAAAGGCGAGACAAACAGGCCCAAAGTTTTCTTTCACCTCTATATATGAAATCATTTACTATTATATTAAACTAGACAAATCATCACTCACGCTAATAAGATTCGAACTCTGCATGGTCTAAAATAAATTACACGAAATACAATTCAGAGCCCAATCCAAATCTAAAATGTTTTTGTTGGGCCAAAAATCATTGGGCTTTTCCAAAACAGAAGAATGCAAAAATTAAAACTAGAAATAGCCCAAAAGAGAAGGAAGATCCTTTTTTGTATTTCCCTAATTCAAGTGTCGAAGTCCGACCTGTGAAAACTCTCCCATTTCTCGAATAAGCTCCATCTTTGGCAGTTCATAGCTCGGAAAAGCTCAAATCGTTGAAGAAAAGGGGAATAAGAAATGTCATTGAGAGGTGTGTGGCAACTACAGAAATTGGTTGTGAGTTTCTGCAACTGGGGTGGCAGTAGCAGAGGCATAAGGTGATAAAATAATAATAATTTTTTCAGATTATTTTTTTCTCTGTTTTATGTTATTTTGACGTGTGACTTTTGAATTTACATCTGGGTTTTGCAATCATATTGTAGACGGGAAAATATTAGGGATTTGATTGTACTGAAATGAAGTTTGAGTTTGATAAAGGACTAGCATGATGGATTTTTGTAAGAATTATGAAGAAAAAAGATAGCATTTCAGGTTTTTGTTTTTCTAAGGAAGAAATTGACTCGTATTTTACTATACAAGATGAAATATTGTTTTAATTTCACTTTTCCAGTTTAAGTAGGAGAAGTTTTTTGAGCACTATGTTGTAAAATTAATACTTCATTAGATTTAGGGTTCTGATGGATGATGATTCCAGATCCAGTTAAAATATGCTCAATCACACGTACACACACAATAACAGAGCACAATATATGTATAAAAAAAAATTGAACAATAACCACAATATCTCAAATTAACTCAGCAACCCACTGTTCAATCCAATACTCAATCCCAATCAATATAACAGAAACTAATATAACAACTATGAATGATCAGAGAAACCAACAAATACAAAGGATTACAATATGCAACTGGGTTGAAGATAGCAATTGAATCAGAAAAGGTGAGAGAGAAAAGGAATTTACTTGATCACTCGTGCTGCTCATTTAAAGCAGTGCAATTCAGCTGATTTTTCCTACGTTTCATACTTGAATTGACGTGGCTTTAGGTGGTGGCCAGTTGTGTAAAAGCCTCCAATCCGAGCTAAGCAGTTTCCTCGTCACTAAGTGTTGTTGATTACTAATAAAAATGCCTTTCTTGACTTACGATTTTAAGTAACTAGTTGTGGAAAGCTTTTTAGCAAAAAACCCCCTCTGATTTGCAAAAAGCCTCCTGATCATTCATTATTCTTCTACCTTTATTATACGACATGCATCAGGTTTTCGACGAACAAGTTTGCTAGAAATAATCACCAGTTGGTTTCTATTGTTGAAGAACACATAGCTTTAATGCTTCACTTGTTGCACATCTTCAAAATAAATGATTAATAGGTTATTTTCTAAATGATGTGATGGTAATGAACTAATGGTTATTCTAAAACCTGTTTACTTCATGCCCTATGCCCTCGAAGCATATTGAGAGTTTAGTGTAATTGCTAATCAAGTTTTCAATACGGTTCTGATGAAGCATGGAGAAGTGTAATAGAGACCCAGTAGACTGTTTTGAAGTATAAATATAGACAGCGAATATTTCAATTCTTCAGTGTAATATTTAGTTGCTATAATTTACATTTTCTTGATAATAAGAATGGCTGTTAGTTATCTATATTAATTTAAGGATTATGATTGACAGCTATATCGCAAATATCAGAAGTGATTAGGAACAAATTTTTTATAAATAGGACTAATTATTTTGTTCATTTGGTTTAGGGCATTCATGGAATCTCATCTGCCCGCTTTTAAAGAGACGAATCCCCAACTTGAGGTTGTCACTGAGCTCAATCGTGGTTATCATCCGTTTTTAAAGGGATTTTATAGTGAGACCCCTCTCTCTCTCTCTCTCTCTCTCTCTCTCTTCTGTGTTAGACTATGTGCATATGGAAGCCTAAAATGAATTGACTCTTTATCTGACAGAAGTCTAGGCCATGTTGGCTGCAGGCATACTGCAGCGAGGATTTAGATACTACACAGCGTGCAATGCACGGGTGCATTCTCCAAATTATGTGTCCATATTTGTTTTTTTTTTTTTTTAATGAAAGAAACCTACGTTATTGATGGTAGTTAAGATGCTACATGTCATTTGAAAATTTGATCTGATTCCTATTATGAAAATTCAATGTGAAAGTATGATTTGATCATTTCCCTTGGTATATGCTTCATGGTCTAATTGTTGTCTCTTTCACTGTTGTTTACTTAGTCAACAGAGGATGGTGCTCTCCTTGTATAGTTGCTTTTACTTCATAAGTATGCAGCAATGTCTCATCAGAAACATGCTTACGGTATAATAATGTGCAATCATGTTTTCACCTGTGGTCCTGGTGACACCTTTTCAATATGTCCTAAGGCTTCCGTTTCTGCTCCTATTCTCATTAGACAACAGCCAATAGGATATAACGGTTAAATGGGTCTGTTAGATTAACTTCATGATGTTAACAACTCTGAAATAATAACAGGTAGGTTCTTGCAGACATTTGTGTAAACCTTTAATGCATTGAACAAGTAGCTTTGGTCTGTACGTGTATTAAGCTTTGTGCATACAGGCTTGTTTAAGGAAGATGATCTGCCTTAGGCTTAGCAGAAGTAATTTCTCGAGGAAGTGGACTGAATGATTGATGAAGATAGGATGGAGTAGTAATGTGATGAACTGGAGGATTTAAATACAGTATATATATATATATATTCCACTTATGGCTGAAAATCAAACCTAACAAATCAAAATCCGGTTCAAATTTAAATGATAAGAGCTCGTTTGAGTTTGGTTCAGTATAACCAAGCAGCTTGGTACGAGCTCCACTCAAATATCTTTAGAAAGATTAAATGTATGTAACATACCAAGCACCTCTCAGTGTTCCACAGTATTTCCTATTGCTATTGATAGGTGCTAGGTGCCTACATGTGAATTAATATATTCGAAGTTTTGCATTTCAAGTGCAATTGCAATTGTGAAAGTTCCTCCGAGTTTGACCATGATTTTGTTCTCTCTTTTTCATACAGAAAACAAGAATGAGAGGGTTGTCTGTGTTAAGAACCTGACTCCGGAGGAAGTACTCTTATGTGCGATAAGGCTAAGAAATGCACAGGGGAGAAAGGTGGTGAAGTTGAAGACGAGGCACGTTACAAAGAATCCTAGTGTTCAAGGGACATGGACAACGGATTTGAAGATATGACCAACAAGCACTATGGTTTAACCAGTGTTATGTTTTGTGAGTGATGTTGGGCAAATTTTGTAAGGAAACCCACTGAATAATTGGAGACATATTTAAGAAACACATCCTCTTTGCATGGAATTTGTGTTGGATTTCTCAATTAATGTGCACTGTTTTAGGTCTACCGATGTTAAAGAATTATCTTTGATAGTTTTCCTAATGATTCATTTTGTTTTTCTTCTTTCAAATCTTTTCGATTCCAAATTTTCAAATTTAGATCCGCTAAGGGCATCTCCAACCCAGGAGGGGGGTGGGTGGAGATGGGCCTAGCCCACCTCTCCTGGGTTGGAGAGCAGTCTGGGCGGTCCAAATGGACCGCCCAGGTCTGTGGGCTGGGCGATTTTTCGCCCAGCCCACCGCCCCAGGTCTGGGACGCGCTAATCAGCGCGTCCCAGACACGATTCATCAGGTGGCGCCAAGTGGCACTTGGCGCCACCTGATGGGTTTCCTTTTTTATTTTATTTTTTTAGTTTTTTAATGTTAAAAATTATTGTAACAATTGGGATTTGAACACGAAATCTTTATAGTGAAACATGACTTCCTTACCATTTGAGCTACATCACTTTTGTTGAACTTTTAATACAAATTAAAATTTATAAATTATAGAAACTCGTAGCCAAATATATTTATAAATTAGATAATTAACTCAAATAAATATTTTACACATTATGAATGAAAATGAACTCAAATAAAATTAGATAATTAACTCATTTTAAAATCATATATTTGTCTATGAAATAATAATTTATTTAGCCACATTTAAAATTTGATTTGAAATATTTTAATTTTATTTAAACTCTAATATAGCATTAATGTACAATGTATAATTGAGACAAAATGTAAAAATACAATTTTGCATTAAATTACTCCATATACTTGTACACATACTAGGATACAAATAACAACTTATATAGATAAATAAAATTACATATTAAGTAGATACTAACTTATAAGAACTTATAAAAACATTCCAATAATTTAATATTTTCATGTAATCCTTGTTGTTTTTCTTGTCCCGAATGTAATATTATTATTTTATTATCATTGTCTCTAAAATTAATTATTATGCATTTTCATATTTAAATTAATATTACTTATTTTTAAAATAATAATAATAATAATAATAATAATAATAATAATAATAATAATAATTATTATTATTATTATTATTATTATTATTATTATTATTATTATTTGGACTACTACTACTATTATTATTATTATTATTATTATAGATAATATAGGTGAGAGTGGGGAAGGCTTTTTTTTTAATTAATTGGAGGAGATAGCCCTACCGGTTGGAGATGATACTCAGGGGGGTGCAGATTCCCCGGGTGGAGATTGACACCCCAGGGCTGTAAATAGCCCTACGGGTTGGAGATGGCCTAAGGAGCAGGTACCATATCCAAAAAAAGAAAAGAAAAACCTAAAATATGGAGTATTATATATATAGATATAGACTTCTCATAACCTTTGCCAATAATCGAAACCTAGACAGTTATTATTAAAAAGAAAATCACACTTTTTTCCATAATTTTCCATCGTATTGCACTTTCATTCCATAACTTATAACTATTTGGTCACTCTGTACTTTTTTTTTGAGAAATGGTCACTCTGTACTTTAAATATTTAACAATCACTTCCTAATACTTTTTTTTTTTTTTAGAGAAAATCACTTCCTAATACTTTTCACAATGATGATTATCTGGTCATTGGACTTATAAAGAGTTCAAATCAAATGACCCCGACAATTTGTCAAGGCGGAAAAGCTGGCTCGAACACCCCAACATTCAACAAAAAAAGAAATGCGGAGGATGAATGGCTAGGGGTTAAAACACAAAAGCCACATATAAGAAGCACAATGTATTTTTCGCATATATATAAACATTTTAGGATAAATAGGATATACTCGAGCATGACCTTACACAATGTATAACTCATATAGCAATCTCTTTCCAGATATTACCTTAGCCATATAAGATAAACACAATTTTCATAAACAGTGACATGATTTAATACCCCAGGTCTTGGACAGAAAGTACATAACAGAAGTTCAAACCTAAAACAACAAAGAGCGACAAATACAATAAACACGGCTTATAACATTGCAGCTTTGAAGCCGTTGGATAAATTAATTAGAGTACAAACATAAAGAAGCAACATCAATTTACTAGAGTAGATAGGACATGGAATTAGTTCCATCCATTACTTTGTTTACACGGATTTCCTTCCATACAGCCACACCGTTTTTTGGTTCAAAAGGAAGGTGAAGAAAAATCAGTAATAATGGCATGTGTTATGCCCCTTTAATAGTTGGGGCAGCACCTCTAGTTGTCTTCACGTAGGCAATATATTCACTGTAGCTCATGGTAAATAGTGTGCTTTGATAACGAGTAAGTTGAATACTCTTTTGCAGTTGTTCGGTTATGGTGCCATTGTAACCTGCCTTTCTCACCAGTGAGTCAATTGCTTCAGTAGTTGTCCAACCTTTAGTCATAAAACAAAACAAAACTTTAGAAACTTAAACTAAGAATACATTATATGGAGTATTATATATATAGATATAGACTTTTCCTTATTGTTTTCAAGTATTATTTTCATTTTGAGTTATGGTGTTACTAACTAGTTCCTATTAAGGTAAGAAAGAAATCAAAAGCAACAAAACTTACCTTCGTGAGCAGCGACCTCAGGCAAGTAAGTGGCACTTCTCCTTGTATTGTAGTTAGGATCAGTAAATTCAATAATTATTCCATGCTTTCCGACCTGCAAGTGAGAACACACGAGTTCTTGAGGAAAAAGTCCCACGAGAAAATAAATAAAATAAAAGCATTTGTTCCCACAAGAAATCAGTGAATCCAATCACTATCTAGACATCTCTTCATATATAAAGCTACAAGAAAACTGAACTTTTGTGTCACCTTGTGCTCGTGAAAAAATACAAAAGTTGGCAATCTACTTTAGCCCTTCATTCCAAGGAAGGTTACCAAGTCAAATTGTATGTGTTGAAACTGAATAAGAAAGATGAAGAAAACTAAAGCATCGATGACATTATTTGATAAGCTAGTGAACTATTAAGACTGATGTAGTTGATTAAAGAATATGGTACATGTGTGCCTAAATTTCCCAAATATTCTCCTATTCTCCTTGATATGTAGTTTTCATAAGTTCAAGAAACATTAAGGAGCTAGTCGGCCACCATCATTCATTAACAATAAACTGATTTCTTGACAACTCCGCTCTGATTTTGAGTTGAAGACAATAATGATGCACAACACAGATTATCGTAACCTGCTTAACAAGCAAAGAGAAAAAATAAATGCAAAATAGCCATAAGCACATTCACTAGAACACAGACCTCCCAGTCAAGGTAGTCACGAGCATTTTCATAATTAGTCAGGATTGAAACAGTACATTCCAAGAAAGGCAATTCTCTAGCTTGTATAGGAGGGAACCGCCGGTCCTTAAGGGCACTACAAAATATTAAACTAGGATTTAGATGAGATAGTGCACCAAGATTGGTTAATTACAAAGTAAAAAAACCATGTTAAAGCATGGAGACATGTAAGAAGTGTCCATATCTCCATACTAAACTTTTTCCATTACGGATAAATAAAAGATCCTAATATTTCAACCACATAAGGGTGATTGCAACAAAGGAAAACTTTTGAAATTCAGATGATAAAATTCTGATTTTTTGCATACTTACCTTGTTAAAGCATAGTCCTTGAAACCATTAACTATATAGCGAGCTTCAAGAGTCCCTATGCATCCACGTAAACGAGGCTCACCACCATTGACCACTTTTTTCCAGGTAACAAACAATGGGCTGAAAAACCAAATATCAAAGGAATTCTGGTTGTTAGTTGTTACCATGCAAAAGGATAGGTATTGAGCATTTTATGAAATTAGGAGAAGGAAAAAAAAGGAGCATGATTGGCATTTAACATTGAATGATAATTCCAGAGAACAAGAAAAAGTTCATAAGGTTAATTCAGAAAATTTAATTACAAGCTACCTAACTGTGATCCAACTTTTTCAATAGGCAAGACAATAGCATTCCACAAAAGTCTAACTAATTTGTCCAGAAAATTGGTAAAGTAAAAGTCAAACTTGGCTTAACGCCTTGTCTGCAAGCAATTCTAGCAGCAGAAGCAAGAACCAGCTCTCATCTTGCTTTTGGCCGCTTTTATTTTTCACATAAGCAGGAGCTAAGGGTATTCCCTCCAAACAAAAGCAATTAGTTTTTCAGAATCTAAAAGCTAATATTACTTGACAAAAGCTTTTGCAAAGAAACTAATAATAGGTTCTCATCTTTAATTCAAAAAAACCAATAAAGAACTGAGCATATCAGAAACAAATCCCCATCTTCAATTCAACAAACCAACAAAAAGTTAGTACCTTTTTAAGAACTGAACACATATAAAAAGCAAACATAATTCACGCCGTAGTTCCGAAAATGCAAATATGCAGATAGACACACAAGTAGTTCATAAGAATAGATATAAAATAACAAAAGAATTTCGTACTGTTGACCCTCATCAAATGCAGGAGGAGGAGCCTCCTCGTTATTGTAGTGAGCTACCAGTGTATCGAAGCAGTATATAACCATTTCCCTATTTGCCGACACCATTTTTTCTTTTTATAATAATATAAAAAATAATGAATTGAGGATATTTGATCGACCGATAGCCGATCTGTTGAAGAAATTATCTGGAAACGAAATAAAGGGTCTTGAGAAATTTAATTTAATTTGTTTGTTGCGGATGAATGGAGATGGAGTGTGACTCTTTGCTTGCTTTTTGGGAATAGACAGGAAAAACAAGAGCAAAGAGCAAGGCATTAATTAAGCTAACAATAAAATATACTAGTATTTGTAATACCTAATTTTTAATTTATGAGAATCACAAATTTGCATTTTGCACCCTCCAATATTATGACCTTATATTATACACCCTTCATTTTTTTTATTTGTCATTTTGAAGGATTGCACATTGATTAAGAAATGCAATAAATAGTCACTAATGTTAAGCAAAAAATCCAGAATACCCTTTTAATCAAATAATAACATCATTAATTAACATTTATTACAAGCATTAACAAGAAGGATAGTATTGGTAGAAAATAATTAATTTTACATTGAAATTCTAAGATGACGAATAAAAATAAACAAATTATTTTGTTCAAAGCTACAAATAAAAAATTCCCTCACAAAAAAAAAGCTACAAATAAAAAAGAACGAAGGGAGTATCTTGTACTATAAAATTGAAAATATATAGTACTTATGACACGCTTGAAATATCTTACAATGCACCCTGATGCTATTTGCAGCTACAAAACTCAGCAGATATAAAAAAATATTCTTCTTGAATTTCATCAACAATTTTTGGTGATTAAATTTTTGGGTTTTTTGCACTTTGCATCTCCGAAACATGGGAAATAGGCACTTTGCACACCTAAAACTTAGATTTAGCACTTTGCACCCTCGAAATATGAAAAATGCAGCACTTTGCACCCTCTTTTACTTTTAAGCAAAAACTCAAAGGCAAAATAGGTAATTCTATTGTAAATCTTTGGCACTTTGCATCCCCAAAATAAAATTAGCACTTAACACTCCCTAATTAAAAACAAATCAACAACTTGCACCCCCGAAACACAATAAATGAACACTTTGCACCCCAAAACACAAAATTAACACTTAACACCGTCAAATAATTTAAAAAAAAAAAACTCAAACCTCTCGTTTTTTCGGGCAAAGATGACCAATAAGTTGAAAAAAAATTTAAGGCGAAATAGGTAAAAATTTATGGGTCCTTGATATTTTGAAGTAGACAATGAGTCTTCGAGAAGTTTACTTGTACTTTATTTAGTTATTCATGGTTATATTGTTCAAAAGAAAAATGGAGAGAGAAATGAGTATTCGAGTATTTATAATTGTATCTTGCAAAATTTAAGGAAAAAAAAATGAATTACCTATTTTGCCTTAGATTTTTTTCATTCCAATAGTCAACTTTGACGAAAAAAATAAGGGGTTTGAGTTTTTTTAATTTGAGGGTGTTAAGTGTTAATTTTATATTTTGTGGTGCAAATTGCCCATTTATTGTGCTTCGAGGGTGGAAGTTGCTTATTTGTTCTTAATTAGAGGGTGTTAAGTGTTAATTCTATTTTAGGGGTACAAAGTGCGAAATTCTCAAGTTTTGAGGGTGTAAAGTGCCAATACTATTGAATTACCTATTTTGCCCTTGAATTTTTGCTTGAAAATAAAAGAGGGTGCAAAGTGCTATATTTTTCATATTTTGAGGGTGCAAAGTGCTAAATCTAAGTTTCGAGGGTACAAAGTACCTATTTCCCATATTTTGGGGGTGCAAAGTGCAAAAAACCCTAAATTTTTTGTTGAATTTAAGGAAAAGATGCATGACTTGAAACAAGCATACCATTGAACCATTCTAAAATTGAGTAGAGCTAAAGACAAGTACGGTTTTTTCTAATTCCATAAACAAAAAAAAGTTATATGTTATTTTAACTATCAAAAACTTCCAATGTGTTTGGTTTTAACTATCACACTCAACCCGAATAAAATTTGACTTTTGACTTTTGACTTTATAACAAAATGACCCCTATATGTTAGTCTTTTGTTTTATTTATTTATTCTTTTTGAAAACTAATGTATATACTACTTGGATTGAGGTGGTAATTAAAATCAAACACATGAGAGATTTTGTTATTTAAAATAACACAATATGATTTTTTTGGAATTGAACATAACATAGGAGGTGTTTTTTCTTTTGCTTGTACAACCAAGTGTCATGATAAAATTATCATATAAAAAAAATTATGAACAAATACTCATAATTTTTGCTTTTGAATCACACTCTATTTTCTGAGAGGTGTATTTAACGCTGACTTTAGAGCATTTAGTGATTTTTTAGAGTTAAAATAACAACAAAATAAAGAATTGGCATAACATAGGGGTGCTTTTATCTTTCAAGTATCTCCTCTAGAATGACTAGAGTAACAATTAGTGTACTATTAAATACACAATTATGTGGTCTAGAAAAAAATACACAATTATGCTGACTAACACGAAAAGGATGGTATTGTATTTAAATGAATATTCGTGGCCACCATCCGTCATGCCCTAAAATCCCCCTAACATGGCGAATGGTGGCTACCTCAAAGGGTACCCACTAAAATTCCGTATTTAAATAGCCAATTCAACAATACTTGGGAAACCTTTTAATAATTTAATAATGCTTCACAATAGATCATTTGCCTAATTCCAAAACAAAAAACTTACTGAAATGACCACAGCTGTATCAAAAACCATAATCACAATGCCATAGTCCTTTTTATTCATCATCACTTCCCAGAATTGAAGACTAAAAATCATGCCAAATAAAGTTCAATAGTTTACTTGAATGTCACACAAGGACTTAAAATGGAGTACAAATTAATACCAATAAGTTTTCCGTTTGATAATTGTTTCTTCCCAGTGCACGCATCACATAAGACTTTGTCATGATCTTTCCTTCACTGCAATTTTTGACCCTTCAGCAGTCAATCTGAATCGTGCCTTCTCTTTTCCTTGTGTTTCTTGTGCTTTCTCTTGTCATCTGAATCGCGAGAATGTCGCTTCTCACGCTTTTCATGCTTCTCGCGTTTCTTCTCCTCGCGCTTCCTTTCCTCATGCTTCCTTTTCTTTCTGCTACTTTCATCTTCTGATTCTTCTATTTCATTCCTTGTAGATGTATTTGCCTTGGGGACATTTATATTTTCAACTGATTCGGACTTCATAACGGAAGGCAAGCTTGAGTCTTCTGAAGGAAGAGGCCCCCTGCAAAAGTACCAAACATTTATGATGATTCTTATGTATTATCTTTTTACCAGTTCTTAAAATTAGCATACTTTATGCTTCATTTTACTGTTTGAAAATTGAGGGATGAAGAACCAAGTATTTCAAATCTATAAAAAAAACTGCATAAACTTGTATGGATCACAAGTCCCTCAATCTAAATGAAGACTAAAAACAAAGTAAATTTGCCATTCATTACCAGAACAAAAAGGGATATTAATATAAACATGTAAATTTCCAGACTCACAAGTGTACTTAACACCATTTCAGAATGTGATTTTCAGTACATACCTTGAATATCCAAGACCCTGAACCTTAGCAGCTTCAGCATGCCCAGCACCCAAGTCTTCAGCAGTAGAACCTCGCTTTACAAGTTCAGCAAATTCATGTTTATCTAATCGATTGCCTTGGGACTTCGTTGCACGCTTTGGAGCTAAGCCCAGAGCTTCCCTCATGGCTTGCTCCTCTTCCTCCTTGATTCTTCTTATCTCTTCTTTCATAGCATCCGAATTCGAACCGTCAGACTTTTTATCACGAGCATACCAATGGAGGTCTTTCCCTACAAGCATATTAATTCAAATAAAATTTGAAGTCTTGTAGCCAACTAGAGATGGATTATAAATGTATATAAACAACATTTAAAAGTAAGGGAAATGAAAGTTGGTATGTGGATACACCCCAGATTACACGCATGCAATGCACATAGGGAACGCTGAGGCAAGATAACTTTTTAAAAAGGCAAGATAACTTTAAGATGCATAACATTTCCTTGAACAAATCATAGCTGCAGAACAGAGGAAAGTTTCAACGATTTGTTCTAGTTTAAGTTTATGTTATTAATTTGTTTAGAAAATCACACACTAAATTCCAGAGGTCAAATGACCGATAGAAAAGACAAGAAACATCACATGCTCAACGTCACAACTGCGACAACTTCCATTTAACAAAGCATCCTACCTCATAATAACAGCAGCATCGCTTACTCATGTAACTTTTCATGGATCTGCAAGATAATTGTTCATACACACCCCCACAGTACAATACCCGAGCTCACAGTTCATTTTTGTAAATGAAAGAAAGACCATATTCACTATAATAAACCTATAGACAATTTGGTTCATCCACCACATGTGTCTCAGACAATAATTAGATAAGCTAAGAATTTAAAAGAACCTTCTTAGATTTCCACTTTCAAATCACAAATTTCCTGCTTATCTACATTTAGCTAAATTATCACTTCCACAACTCATCACTCAGATATGAAGATCCATATAACATAAGAGTCTACAATTCATAAACCTGGAAGTTCAAAAGGTTTGCAAGTACTCAGAGGTTTGCAAATTTGGAAGCTCAAGCTTCTTCTGGAACAACTCAACAACTTAGCAGGTCCTTTGCTGGGTCACTACATACATAACCTTATGGCTGCAAGGGTCATAACATGTATTTTCTTACGCCATCTTTACTTGATGAGAGTAGTCAGAGACTCAGAGTATACCTCAGGAAGCTATTCATAGGGGACAACCAGAGGTCAATTAACACGTTTTCGCTGTTCCAGCTAAGCCTTTGCTTCAGATGTGTTATCAAAAAAGTGATATGGTTCTCTCTCATATTCATTCTGAAAAAATATTCTAGACTGACTAAATTAAACATTAGAAATAATGGAAAATAACACAAAGCGCAGCTGAAAATTTCTCAGGTCAAATATGTTGCAGAAACTATAATTCGTATCAATCCTCGAAAAACACTTTAAAGGCCTTAAATTGGAAAAGTTTGCAAATAGTTCCAGGATCAAGTTCACGAACTCAAAAATAGTGGTTCTACTAGATAAGCCAAGTAAATATGGATCACACAGTTAATATCAAGCCACATGGTTGAAAAAAGTATTGGAAAATATTTGTGAGGTTAAACTGAGACTTATCAGTTTTTAAGGCTGTAAGTAACTATCTTAAATATTTATGCAAAGTTACCCATTGATACATTACAAGAAAAATGCATGCTATTTATTCAACAGCAGATATAAATGAATGCATACACAAATGCACACACACGCACACACAGAAAGGGAGCAAGACTTTACCTTTCTGCCATCTTCCAACAGGAGCCTTGATGCTGTGACCTAAATAGTTTTCGCGATGTTTATCAACTTTGATATCATCCCAGCTAAATTCTGCAAAGGAGAAACAAATATATATTTAAATATTCCTGCATAGATGCAAGGACTCATTAATACAGGAAAACAGACTACAGACAAGATCAATGGAAATAAAAACACGAGGACAAATTCAGCAGAGATATCAAGAAATAACCTCTTCATTGATCCACAACATTGTATCAGGCTAATTATAAATATACAAAAATGGCTAATTCTTATACACTGAGAATACTCCTGAAATTCACACCATAAGCTACACTTAGAGATAGAGTATGATATCCCTCACTTAAGAAGATGAAGAGGGACACCAAAATACAAACAGGGATCTTAGTATACCCTAAGAGGTTGAACAGAACACCACGAAGAAAGTAAGGTGCAGTGGCATGCAAAAAACTCTGTTATTTAAGTAATGAGCCTAAATTCAAACACAATTACAATAAAAGAAATTAAAAATTAAAATACCGGAAAGTTTTTTTACCATTTTTCATTTCTGGTCTACAGCATAGATGCATATTTTAAGCTTGCCCCTCACTAGGGGTTTTAAGGTACACAAATCCTTTTTTATAATCTTTGTCTCCTAGGATGAATACAGAAAAAAGGTTTAACAGACATGAAAGTAACTGAAACTCATGACCTTCACTAGAGTGTTAGAACAACAAGAGTACAAGACAACAAGTACCAGAGCAAATGCATAATAAAAAACGATGAAAAATTACAGAACCACCATATTGTAAATGTGAAGCCAAAATAAGATGCATGCATGAGATAAACTGCTCCTACCGCAAATTCAACCTACCGTAACAAGACCAATAATAGTTAAATACTTTCATACAGTTCATTGTAAGACCCGTGATATAGGTCAAAAATTTGATTTCCTATATTGCAATTTTAATCTTATATTATATGTCCAACATACTTCCTATATTTCATTGTTAAGCTTTCTTAACGGAAAAATCTTGCCCACACCTGGTCTACCCAAAGTCCAGAACCATATCTAATCACAAGGAAGACCGGCCACGTGATCAGCATACAGCCAATGCAAGTGAAAAATTACACATAAGTGTAATAACACGAGCCATGTGATTTATTGGGCCTGGCAAAAACCGGTATTAACTTCAATTTTCCTATTGATACTGTTATATACTAGTGAATCAAAGAATTTTTGTCATTAGATGCAATTACAATGTTAATGTCCCAAACAATCTAAGGAAACAATAAATATAATAATTTCAAACAATTAGCATGAAATTCACAATACATAAAAACAATAAGGGTTCAGATTTACCCAAAAGTTTACTTAACTAACAAAATAGAGTTAAAATAGCTCCGGAATCTAGAGCCAAACAATATACCATAGGAAGCGAAGTATTTATAAGAAACCCTATCAATTAGGGGAAAAGATAAGAAAGGGCTTACGATCTCGGCCACCGCGAACTCCACCTCTCGACGGATGATACATATTCTCCTTTTTACGATAGATTTTCAATATTTTTCAGCTAATTTTGTGCGTGTTTCGAACTGTATAAGATGATTATCGAATCCCAATTCAAATGGAAAAAGAGCTTAAGAGAAAGAGAAAAAAAAATTGTTGTAATTATTGTGGAGGTTTGCAAGTTTGCATAATTGCAACGTAGCCCATTCATAAAAAAAATATCATTTTCATTTAAAGACAAATTAAACAAAGGCCTGTTTGGTCAGTTTATAACTCACTCGTGTTTTCGGAAATTCAGCCAAAACTATTCCAAATAAAATTTGAATATAATTTTCACGAAACCTAAGTTTCAATTTATAATCTAAACATAGTAAAACTTCAAGACTATAAAAAATAATGATTCAACCATATATCACTCATCTACTCATAATGTAGGGGCAGCCGGGGAGAACCCCCAAAAATTACTAGGAATTATATATATAACAAAGATTACTAGGAAAATATATATAACACTATTAATATAAAATTTTAAGATTAATAGTATATGCAGCTTAGTATATATAGCTAAATTATATTCATATCTTGTTTGGGATTGGGCCTAGAACTAAATTTAACAATAAATTACTTTTACAATTTTAATGATATACCGTATTATATAGTGTATTTAGGAGTAAGGAAGTCTCTATTTATGAGATTTAAGTGCATGATATGATGATAAGAAACACCATAATATATGCACATATTAATGCACTATTAGAGAGTTGATTTGTTTCTACTTCCAATTAGTTCTTGCAAACACCATACAGAAAAGGAAGAATTTCATGTTTCAATTTTTTCTCTATTTTATTATAAGACTAAACTAAGTAGTATTTTGTCTATAAGAACTCAATTAAAAACCTTAACTTAATCTTACAAAAAAATCACAAACTATCTATTTCTGTACAATTAAATTATTTACCCATCATTGTGTCTTCAAATTCAATATATTTCAATTGAGAAGAAAATTATTGAGAAATTTAATACTTATCCTATCATAGATGAATTTATGTTACAAAAGAACACCATGTGTATTTTCGATATTTATTTATTAAATCATTTTTCGAATTTAGACGATGTTCACTAACATATAAGTTTGCTCCCCCCACCCCCCTTTCAAACTCCCTGATCCTGCATTCATATTTTTCTCTCCAAATCATAACTCGTTGGGGTGAAATGCCCCCTCCCATTCCCCCCTCTAGTCATATTCAATAGTTAGGGGCATGTATAGTTTTTTTTTCACCACCACTCTCTCCATAATAATAATAATAATAATTTTTTAATATAAAATTTTGTTAAATTAAATCTTATTGTATTAAAACATACTCTAATTTTCAAAAAAAAATCATAATTACTTATATCTATAAAGTTATACTCGAGTTCGAATCGCATTAAAGCTCATTTATTAGATTAAAAATAATTTAAAATTCGATTAATTTGTACATTTCGTCTAAATTATTAGACAAGTTTAAAAGGTCAAAATTAAAGCTAATAATATCAAAGATTTAATTTAAAATATAAATGTATTAAATCATACACAAAATGTAAAAATCAACTTTTTCATTTTGAGTTAAATTTAAAAACAATGAATTTTTAATATTAACTTAAAGTGTTCTTTTTTTTTTATAATTAAACAAATTTCCATTACTAAAATGAAAGTGAACAATGAAGATCAAACCGAATTTTGAAAAAATAAAACAAGAAAAAGGGACAAGAAAAAAATGAAGAAAATGAGCAATTGCACATCTCTGTGCAACAAATTGATTCCCAGACGAAGTGAAAATCGGAGCCAAATCTTCGAACTGATCCCAAGAAAAAACTTGGGATGAAAATAAAGTGCTAAAACCATGACCAACATCCCAAAACTTGATCTTCTCTTCAAAGAACACAATCTTCAAAGACCATTGGATGTGATACCTAGCATCACATTCAATGAACAACCACAAAAATATATGCCACAAAAACTTAGAAACAAACACAAAACAACAAGAATAAATAAAGCATAGTAATATAGATATGAAGGTTTAGGGGGTACATCCGGCCGCTTTAGAGGCAGATCTGGGGAACGAGACCGAGTCGGATTTGGAGTTGGTGGTGGATCTGGCGGTGGTGGCGGCTCTGGTGGTGACGGATCTGGTGGTGGTGATAGCGTCGGATCTGGTGGTCGTGGTGGCAAAGTTGCAAAAGTTTTGGGTGAAACGGAGTGGAGCAAGTTAACCGACGAGACGAGCGGAGATGGTTGAGTTGAAATGATGGTGGCGGTAAGCAAGGAATAAGGGTGATAGGGTAAGGTGGTGCTTCGGGTGCCAAGATAGATGAAAATGGGAGATGAGTGGGTGAGATAGGGAAAAACAAGAGATGAAACCATCTCAAGAAAGGAAGCTTCGAGGTTCGCCGGAGGAGGCGGCTGCCCGGAGGAGGGGTAAAACCCTAGAGTTTTACAAATCTCACAAGGAGATAGAAAAGTCCTACGAGAGAGATGACAGAGGATTTCCCGAGATCTGGAGACAAATATTACTTAAAATGTTCTTTTAATAATTTAAAAAATAAACAAAAAAATTAGTGAATCAAGCCATGGAGAAAAGAGCGCAAGCTTTTGCCTTTTCTTCCCCACTCCCCCTTCCCCTCTCCTCCTCCTCTCCACCCCCCTCGTCATTGAGGACCACTAAACTCTTACCCTCCAAATTCTCCCTTCCCATCCCCGTAATGACTGAAGATGGCTAAACTCAACTCAAATGGGGTTTTAACTTTTTCAAAACTTAAAACTCAATATCCAAATTCGACTCATGATATGAAATTTCAAAAGTTTTATCGAAACTACCTTTTTGAAATCGAGCCAAAATCTATTCAAACAAACCAAAAAAGACCAATACACGCGTTTGATCGATTATGTTGGACTTTCGCAATAAAAAAAACATAAAGAAAAATGTTTTTATCCAATCAGATCTATAATGGAGTATTAAACTTTATTTTTGTTGTTTTTATTTTTATCAACAATTACTTCTTTAAATTTAAAGCAGAACACTGTCTCATGATTTGAATTTAAGCCTGGTGGCATTTTGAAGATCGTTTTGGTGTGGATTGAAGGTTTGAACATTATTGAGTTTTGTATATTATAATTAATTGATAAGTTTAAAGCTGACATCACATTATACCCTTTGCATTATTTGATCCAAACTATAAATACACAATTTAGATATTAAAAAAAAAAAAAGCTGAAGATTTAGAAATATGTTGGAATTTGTACATTTATATTTGAGAAGATATAAGACTATTGACATTATATTATTTATGGTTTTATGGGTTGAATTCGTTGTAGCTCAATTTGACTGGATGGCGTTTAGAATGTAAATTATATATTTAGGCCCTGTTCAAATGGCCTGATTATGCCCCAATTGGCTGAATCGGCCCAGACAAAAAGGAGCAATTTTGTGTTCGGCTGGCCCGATAATTTTTTGGGCAGCCCGTAGTTATTGGGTGAGCTGGTGGGCCACCACACCTAATTGGCCCGATTACAATCTCTTGGTTGGACCAGATATTATTTAATTGGGCCAGATATCAAATAAATTAAACAAAAATGCCCCTAGATTTCGAACTTATTATATTAAAATTGCCACTAAAATAATCTGATGGATTAAAATAAAGTCTTCTTCTTCATCTTCATTTCCCACCTGTTTCCCTAAAAAAAAAATTCTTCATTTCCCACCTCCATTTTCATTTTCCCTCCATCCTAGTTCATGGTGAGAACCCTAAAAATTAAAATATTTTATTTTTCTTTTTTATTTTTGTCTCTATTATTGTTTACTCTTTTGTTAGCAAGAACTAAGAATTAATTCTTGACTACTAAAGCTTTCAAATCTATATTAATTTGTTCCGTTTTTTCTTTTTTGTGTTAACATAGCTCAAGGTTAAAGGCACTTGAACAAGTTGAAGAAGGACAAATAATAGGGTAAGAACACATTATCCATTTACTTCCTATGTTTTGTATTGATTTTATCTTGATTGTAATGTAATTTCTTTTTCCCAATTTTTTTTCTATTGCTGTTGTTGCCGTTTTGTTTGTTTGTTTGTTTGTTCGTTTTTCTCAATGAACTGCTTTTAGTAGTAGTGTGGTACTAGAGAATGATGTATGGTGTCTTACATATTTTATTTCCAATGCTTATGTATTTTTTTCCTTTCTAGTTTCTTTGGACAATTTTTTTTTTAACGATATGTTTGGAACAATTTTCATATATCTAAATTGAAGTTCTTGGCATATCTAATATAGAATACCGCTTGGGTAGGGATTCGGGGAGGAACGAACAATGCCTAAATTTCTTCCGCCAATTTTTTTGAAAATACGTTATAATAATATGTTTATGCTCATTGCACATGAATCACACTCTATTTCCCAACCGTCTAATCGAAAGGAGGAGGGGAAATTGTTCTTCGTGAATTAGGAAGAAAACTAGTGTATGTGAATTAGGAAGAAATTTTGATTTTGGGTCGCGAATTAGATATACACTTCAATGGAGGAGGGGAAATTGTTCGTGAATTATGAAGAAATTAGGCCGCGATGGTGAAAGGTAAGGGAAGGTGATAGGAAGAAATTCTGATTTTGGGTCGCGAATGAGAAAATGAAACCTAGTTGACCTGGGTGTCTTCAAAATTTGATCCAATGGTCGAGAATGAGATAGCAAATGAAGGGCCAGATTTAAATTAACATAAGGGCAAAATTGTAATCTCAGTCAAATCGGGTAAACCCAACACAATATTAAATAATCGGGCCAAGGTCCAATAAACACAATTTAATCTGCCAAACGGATCATTAAATAGTTGGCCCAAATTTTTTTATCACATCAAACTAGATATTGGCCCGATTGTCAACAAGCCAAACGAACGGGGTCTTAATAGGAATGCTATAATAATTAGATTGGATAATTATTGTCATTTTTTTTTTACAAATTAGATCATTATTATTTATTGAGTTAAGTTTGTAATAATGAAATCATAATAAATATATATGAGTGTGGATTATATAATATTTAATATATTTAGAACTTTATTTATTCGCTATCAGCTTCCAAATGCGATTTTTTTTTCAATATGGCCTTTTAGATAAAAATATTTCTCAAAATAACTGAAACTGAGAAGTATTTTACTAAATGTACCTTTGTGTGAAAAATCGCAGTTGCCAATTGCGATTCTTCAAAAATCGCAATTGACAACTGCGATTCTTCAGTTTTACGAAATTATGGGAAATAAAAAAAATACCAAAAATCGCACCGATTTTTTTTTGGGGTTTTTTTTTGTTTGATAAAATGGCTTGAGTTGTGTAAGTATTTGATATTTATATTAGTAATAGTACTTTAAATGAAATATTAGTCTTCCATTTCAATATAAATATGACCTTCTTTATCTCTTATACTTATATATAATAAATCAAGCGTCTACTGCATTCTTATCAAGCATGTTTATATATAATCAGGTAAAATATATTTGTGCCCAAGGCATTCATGTATTGTTCAAATATTGCTATTGGAGTATATTTATATTGCTACAGTTTGACCCATTTTTTTCTGTGTAAATAATGTTTATTTGAGATTATTTATGGCACTATGATTGTAACGATCCATGCAAATGTAAATGATTAACTTATTATGTTATCTTTTTACTATGTAGATGAGTGGTATTGATGAGGTTTCACTCTCGCCTGTCTCTTGTAACTGAGATGACAAAGCATATTTGTGTCAGAACTTTCGGGTGGGACGAGTATTGCTTCGGAGCTTGCACGATTCTCTCAAAACTTTGTGTGGCTTCCAAGGGTAATTAATAGATCATAGATCACCGAAGTGCTGAGGCTAAACTTCTTTCTTCAAGGGCTCAACAACATCAACTACATTTAATACATTCCACTAATATATATTTCATCTTCACGGTGCATATTTTAATTTTCAGATCCGATTAGACACTTAATTTATTATTTATAAATATAAGAGATAACACAATGTCATATTTATACTGAAATAGAAGACAAACATTTCATGTGAAGTTCTATTACTAATATAAATGTCAAATACTTACAAAACTCATGCCATTTTATAAAAAAAAAACAAAAAAAAAAAAAATTTGCCAAATTCTTGGTAATTTTTTTATTTTTTCGTAATTTCGTGAAACTAAAGAGTCGCAATTGTTAATTGCGATTTTTAAAATATCGCGGTTAACAACTACGACTTTTCACAAAATGTACATTTAAGTAAATACTTTTCAGTTTGAGTCATTTTGAAAAATACTTTATTCTAAAATGCCATATTGAAAAAAAATTCTTCAAATGCCAAAAGAAGAGTTTTAATACAAAAATAATCCAAATTGGCCCAAATAAATATAATTACACGTTATCCAAACACGCCCCCACAAACCATTTTCTATATATAATTGACGACAAATTAGAAATGGTAACCCTAGGGTTACGCTTTGACTTTTGTTAATAATTTCACCTGATTGGCAATACACCATTCCTTAGAATTCCAGAAGAACATGGCGATGAGATCTGTCGTTTCGCGCAGTGGACTGTTTCGCATGATGGATGGTAACTCGCGATCATACGCTTCGGGCCTTCGCTACTTCAGCGACAGCAAAGGTCGCGTCCTCGGTGAAGAAGAGCTTGCTCAGGAAACCGTCTATATTAAGAAAATGGAGAAGGAGAGGATGGAGAAGCTCAAGAAGAAGACGGAGCAGGAGAAACTAGAAAAGGAGAAATCTGACAAGGTATATCAAATGCAAATACATTTTTTTGTGTTTGTCTATGTTTCGATTTATCTTTTTGGAAATTTAAACGAACAAAACTGTTGATTTTTTTCAAAAATTTAGAGGTGTAGATTTGATTAGGCAATGTAAATTGATTAATGACTTTGAGGTAGCCGTATAATTGAAAAAGTGTAAATATAACTTGTGCCTGTGTGATGTTCTGGAATTAATGAGATTTCAGAAATATTGTTTGATGTCGAATCTGCAATGCATGGGTATCAAAAGCGCACCAAACTTTGATCTTGTTGTAAATCTTATGAATTTCATTAGTCCTGAAAATCATGCCACGATTCGCTTGTTTGTATTACTTTTTATCTTAAAGAGTGTGTATGTATTGAAGAACTTGGAGTTAATGAACTCAAAATCATAATAAGAAATCTGAAGTACTCTTTTGGTAATATAAATTATATAATTTTCAAATCATTAAGTAACCATTTAGGGTTTTTTTAATCAATCGGAAGTCGCCCAATATTTAGTTATTTAAAAAATACTACCTAGCTCCAAATTATTCCTTCAATTCCAGATCCTTAAATACACTCTTAATCCATTTCCATGCTCAATACAATTGTCTACTACAGTAATTTTGATATAATGAACGCCATTTCTTATAATTGGTAGCTTTTAGATGAGGTGTATTATCCAAACAAAAGAATCACCTTCTCTGAACTCTATGTTAAGCAGATGTTAGTTAAAGTTACTCTTCAATAGAGACAAAAAGGTTTGTGCTTGACAATGAAATAGAGTCGACTTGTTTCCAGTTTTCAGTTTCTCTAGTCATGATAATGGTTGTTTGGATTCTTTCATTATTGAAGGTGGTGATTAACTGATTATTGATTAGTATAAAAGGCATCCTCTTTGCCTGTGGTCCTTGTTAGAGCAACTGAATGACCATTATGTATTTACATGTATATTGATTTTTAGGGAATTGAAAGGAGAACACAGCTTTAACAATTTAGTGGAGGTTAAATAAGTGACTACTGATATTTGGTTTTTGGTTTTGATCTTTTCTGGTTTGTGGTTGTCTATTTGCTAAATTGATGAGTATGTTATATCCATCATTGAACTTGAAATAAGTAGCAGGAAATTGGATAAATTTTTTGTGTTGATTTGTTTTAAATTTATAACTTGGGGATTATATTCTAGGACAATTGAATGGTAACATATTCCTTGTCTTGCAAATATACTATGACAGTGATCTTGTTTATTTTACAGAAGGCTGAAGAAGAGCATAAGAGTTGAAGTGGATGTTCTGCAGTGCTGTGACTTCTTGACTTTCTGTTTCAAGGCCCACCTAGAAATGAATGTGCCTACTAAGAATAAATGTTCCTGACTTTGCATAACTCTTGTTTAAGCTTTGGTCCCTGTATAGAGTTTTGGTGACTCGGCAGTGTTTTCAAGTGGTTCTGCTAAATATTTGTGTCCTCTAATGTTTTTGTGAAATCAAGTGAGTTAAGCTTTTTTAATAAGTTTGTTTCGTATCTTGATATAATTTACTATATCTGGCACCAATTTTTGCATGGTTAGATTCACAAGAAAATTTTGCACTGTCTTTAGGTAGTATGTTGGGATTTTCCAGGACCTATAATAGGAATGGATTGCATCCTTTGTTTTTCTGCACTTTGTGCCTATCACATGTTTTTAGGTCAATTACTACACTTTTGAGCCTAGAGTTGGCAAAGTGGAGCACAATCCTTGTGTCAACTCGAATCCAGTCCTAATTTTTATTTTATTTTATTTGTTAGAATGGAATTCAGTTGGATTAAAATCAGTGAGTATCAAAATTGGTTTTCGCCATTGAACAAAATATATTTAGCCTTTAATGATTTGACTAGAATCGAGTCTTTTAGTTCCCAACTCAAGCTGGCTCAGCCTCCCCGTGTCCTCAACCTTTGCTTCTGACCAATTTCCTTTTACGCCTGCCCAGATCCATCCCACCCTGCCCATATGCCACCACTTAGTTCAACCATAAGAGGAACGAGCATGTTGGATGGATTGGTTGCAGGTACTCTGTTTTAACCATGAAGCGTAGATACATCCTTTTATCCCAACCTTTTCTCAGCAAAGACAACACAACTGAACTTTGTCTATTATACCAACAGAACATGTTAAAATGAACATAGTAACATAAGTTGGATTTAACATACTGATGTTAAAGCAAGTTAAACGAGTATGAACAAATAACTGAATTGAAACAGAACAAAGTCCATGTAAGAAGAGTCCATTTACTGAAAACCAAATTGACCCGGCAGAGTTCCCGGGGTCCGCCGATATCCAAATTGAGACAGCTCCTCATAATTTGATCCTGAGTATACATGCGGGTTTCTATAAGGATACACTTCATCATATCCAACGTAGAAAGGAAAGCCCCCGAAGAAGGTTGAATTTTCTGCAGGTACGGTATTGGTAATTTTACGCATTTTGGGATGATCTTTGCAGTAATAATACCTACACGCTCTCTCATCACTTTTTGGAGGCTCATAAGCTTCACATTTATGTTGTTCTACTTCCTTCTTCTTTCTATTTTCATGACGACCATCATGGCAGCAACAATTTTTCTGCATTTTCCCCTTTTGTGTATTATTTTCTTTGCTCGAGTTCTTGTGTAGTACTTGATCAAAATGATCGTTTTTGTTCTTGGGATATTGTTCTTGGTGTAAAAGCTTTACTTGTTTACCTAGACTGGATACGTAGTTGAGCAAAGTCATATGGTCAATTGTGCTTGTTACAGATACAATATTTTCTTCTCTGTATATGGCAACTGAATGTACCCCTAGCATCCAAAAAATTAAGAAAAGAAACAATCAATCACTTTGTAGACATAGGAAAATTAAGAAAAGAAATTTGAATAAATATCCTTATTAAGAAACCTCGTAAATTAATCGAAGAAAGAGGCGTAGAAGTAAAAATAGACAATCCATCTAAGAAGAAGTCTCTCCCTCCTTTATCGGGAAGAAAATGCAGATTCAAACAGAATCGATGAAATAGAAAAATCCGAGTGAATGAAAAAGAAGATAAATTTCTTCAGTTTCTGGGTACTGATACAAGATTGGATTATGTATTTCGGTTAACGAACTTCAAAATTCAGTGAATATACATGTTAATATGTTATTAAAAAATTCTGGACACATGTTGGCAGTATAACCTAGATCTACTAGCTAGTTCTATATATTTTCTAAAATCATAATAAATTTATTCTTCATCCAACTCCAAAAACTTTAAACTCATGAATGTAAATACAAGATATCAAAAACCCAAATTAGAGCAAGACAATAAAGAAAAGGATATACCGTCCATTGTCAGTAACTTCTTCTCCAATAACCTTGGGCAACTTTCGCAGCAATTCATGTTCATAAGCAGTAGGACTTTCGGCTGCAGGACAATCAAATTTAAAATATGAAACCAATTAGAGAAATTTTAAAATACATGAAAAATAAATTATTAAATTACCAGATCACGAGGGTGATTCTCCATTGTGAATTGTGATTGATTGATGAACAAGAATCAAGAAAAATTATCCAGCCCTTGTACCCATTGGACAAGTTATAAGTGGTTTATTAATTCTCTCACAAATTTGTAATATATAAGAGCATAATAAATACTAGTTTCTAGCTAGGTTAATTTCCAGCTAAAGTATATGTAAATTTCCTTAAATTCTTCATGAATCTTGATTAAATCCCGGAGAAATTGTGTGATTGTAGTATACATAATTATAACCTTTCTATAAAAAAAGGCTAAATCGTGTCTTTTTATGGTAATGAAAATAATTACTTAATATATTTTTCTTGTGTATATAAGTCTATTTTTTCTTCTCATAACATAATAAGTCTTATTCTTAATAATAATAAAAGGAGGGTGAAATACAGTTTTCCCCAATAAACACACTTAAAATTATTGTTACTATAATGTTAGAATTCCGCCGGATCAATTATTTTTCATCTGTAATTACATTTGCACATCCAAAAGCAAAATTTCCAACATATTCTGTTGTACAAATGAAACACAATAAATTACTGCAATAATGATTAGGTAGGTAGATACAATTGATTGTTGAGATGAAAAGGAATTAATGGCGTACAAACTAACTAGATTCTACTAAGCTAAAGAGAATGAAAGCATAAATAAAAGTTGATTGATAACATATATAGGAGTATATATATTTACATAATAATAATAAATATTCGAAAGATTTAGAAGAAGTGGGGGTTGGGTACTAAGGGATCTGAGGTATGGGAGGTTGTGATGTCATGAATACTAGTCCTCTTCCTCTTGTGTATTTCTGTTTTGTGGCGAAGAAAATATTTTTGAGCATGACTGGCAACTTGGGTCGGAGTTCTTGTCTTTATTAAATTCCTTGAAATACTCCTCCAATCACCTTTCCCATATGCTTCAAGCCCTTTGATGAATAACCTGCACCACCACCACCCAATAATTAATTGAAAAACAAAATGTAAACTCATCCGATCCAAACCAAAACCAACCTGTGTTCATCTTGTGTCCAAGGCCTTCCTTTTTTCCTGTCTGCACTACTGTGTTTAGACGACGATTGGGTTGGTTTCTGAATCTCAATCATCTGGATCAGCTGGTCTTTTTCATGGCCGATTGCCTTATTATTAGGTAAAGGAGGTAACTGGATAAGGCCAGATTCAATGTCTTCAACATCACACAATAGCAGCTGGTAGTGCAACTTGACATCATCCGCTGTTTTTCCAGGAAGAAGATCTGCCACCTTTTGCCATCTATCAATATCATCTTTATCATCCATTAATAATAATATTGTCACTAATGCATTCTCGAAAATTTTGTCTTCTTCTCGACTCCATGTCACATATCCCGGCTCAGCTAATATCCTCCTATTATTATTATTATTATTATTGTTCATCATTATCATATAGTAATAATCTTCGATCTGATCTGTGAGAGAGATACTAATTCATTAAGTCTCTAATGGCACAACTTAACAGAGAAAGGCAGGACAGGGAGGGAAGGAGAGATTCTTTTCTTCAGAGTTTTACGAGGGAAGGACTTCATTTAATTGGTCCCTTAGAATTTCTTTTTTTCAAAACTCTCTTCAGTTAATTTAATTATCTTTAACTCTATTTATTTAATATACTTCTTACAAATTCCTAGCATACCCCCGTCCCGCATATTCAGGATGAATTTTATTTTATTACTTTTTAAAACCTTAATGATTTTCAATATCTAGATAGGTTCGATAATATTTTATAGTTGTACGATATGTCAAACCAAAATATTAGTTCCGTGCAGTATTTACCAGCGGTTTGGTAAAATAGATAAAGCGAAAAGTGTAGTCTTGGAATTTTTATTGTGTGAATTTCTTCAAATTAAGGGTGAGTTTGATCTAGCGATACGAGAAGCAATTATAGGAGAATTAATTTTAATATAATTGATTTTGGTAATAATTGATTATAATAAAAATTAATTATAGAATAATTGCTTTTGTATGCTTTTGCAAAAGTAAAACTTTAGTAGCTTCTAAAACATGTTAATTTTTTGCTTCTCGAGATCCCAAAAGTGATTATAATCTTGGGGGCCAAACACCATGAAAATCACGATTGAGCAGAAGCTATTTTTATAATCGGGGCCAAACATTTCAAAAATCACAATAGAGATCTATAAGTGATTTTAAGAGCTCCAACCGCTGGGCCAAACTCACCCTAAATACTAACATAAACTACGATATCCGTAATTAACTGAGCATGGATTAAAAATTTCGGTTGACTCAGTCTTTAGAAAATGGCAGATTACATAATAATATTACGCTGAGTTTGGATATATAATGCTTTGTAGTTTTCATGGTATGATTTTAAAGTTATATCCAAACTCAGATAATTATGAGTTTATAACTTACGCCAGTTGGGTTGGGAGATGACAAAACAGGCCCAAAAATTTTGAATGACAAGGCCCAGTCGAGTGGAGTGACCCAAATGCTAACACATCTCGGTCCAAATTTCCAAAGCCCATCAAAGAAAGGAGTTCTAGACATTTTGACCCATTTCCGTATAGTTTGTTTGGTTGTGAAAAAAACTATTTTCTTGCAATTATTTGGTTGTTAAGAAAGTTTAGGAACATAATATTTTTGATAAATATTTTTGTTTGGTTATGAATTGCGTTTTCTTTGTTGGTAAAATATTGTATGAATAATCACGTTTTCATTATATTAACTTTATTATAAATTAATTTGATGCTATTCTATATTTTTTATTCACCGAAAATTTATATCAATCAAAGTTAGAGGGGGTTATTGTCAATTTTTAAAGTTAATAGGAGGTTATTGTCAATTTTTTGTGTAAAAATGGTGCTTTTGCGCCATTTTGTGGGGATATAATTGTTATATGACTTGAGAGGGTAGTTTTTTGCAAATAATAAATAAGCGTAAAAGGGCTTTCAATAAGAAAAATCACAAATGGGGGATTTTGATAGTTAGACAAAGTACAAGGGGTGTTTTGCAATTTACTATAAAATTTTCCCAGCATTTTCCCAGGATTTCCCCATCAAATTGGTGGGGAAATTTTTTCTTCACAAAATTTTTCAGGAAAGTAGAAGAAAATCATAACTTCCTTTCCTGCTATCCAAACAACAAGTGAGAAAAAAAAAAAACTGACTTTCTTTCACTTTTCCTCACATTCCCGACAATCAAACATTACAGTAGTGATTGAATGGTTGTGAATTTTACACGGGAACTTTTTAGAACATATTTTTAAAATCTAGTAAAAGGGTAAATATATTTCTTTAAACTTTGTAACCCTAAAATTTTAAGTATTTTAAAAGACCTTAGGGCTATCCTACATGACATACACAATTATTACTAAAACAATATGAAAAATTAACTACAGTATATCCAAATTTTACCAAAATATATTAAACATAATTAAATTAGTAAAAATATTGTTCAACTTTTAGTTTTTACCTCTAAATATCAACATATTATGTTGTGTTCAAAACTTGTTGGACACTTCTCTAGTCGTATCCAATTCATGTCTCTTGTCATATCCAATATTTTCTTAATTTACTTAAAAAAAATTAGACTCCACGTGGCATATCGAACGCATGTCTGGGCATGTGTCAATGTCCCAAAAGTCTTATTTGGAATGAAGGGTTGAACTTAATAAAATAAATAATCATGATTAATCGGTCGTTTAAATTTGTTTTACTTTTTTGATAATTTAAATTTGTTTTGATTACAGAATATAGTCTAATCCAAAAAATAAAATGTTTTAATCACACAAGAGAGTCTAAACCAAAAAATTTGATTTAACTACACAATATAGTCTAATCCAAACTCATTGGACCCATTATGTCCTCTAAGTATAATTATCACCTTCATACATTCCAACTTCTCTGTCTTTTTATATTTTATTCTTCAGACTTTATTTGAAATTGAAATCACCGAGTATTTTTCCACTTAATATACACTCCAAAAGTACCTACCAGTCTACCACACTTGATATACTGAAAAGCATAATCGAAACACAAGTTTTTAATCTAACATAGGAACTAGTTTATCTCATAATCCAAACTAGCCCCCAAAGTTTTTTGTCAACAAACTTGTACCCCACCTATTTGTAGCATTATGATCATTGCATATATATAGACCAAAATGCAACCGTTGACTTAAATCAGCAAAAGAAGAAGATCCCAAAAGTAATATACTTAAAAGTTAATTTCCATTTAACTCAAGTGTTGCATTTTAGTGAACCAGAATTAAAGAGGACAAACAATCACGTTCCATTAATTTTGAAAAATAAAACATTCCATATCACTGCAAATTTACAATATAAAATTCAAGGTGTGTGTGGATGGGTTTTGGTCCGGTCTCGCGAGACCGAGCCAAAATCCTTTCAAATGAGTTTTCGCCGAACCCATAAAACTATCAAAAATTTAATTATAAACCCACACTCAAACTTTTCAAACCTATAAAACATTGATTTGACACCTACCACCTACTGTTTCCCCCAAATCTTACTAAAAAAAACATTAATTTGACACATATCACCTACTTTTTCCCCTAAACCCCAACATCCAAACTCAATCCAAGTGGGGTTTTAACTTATTTAAACCACAAAACCCAAGAATCAAAACCTATACAAATGAAGTCTCAAAGGTTTTATCGAAACCACCCAAACCAATTTTATAAATTTCACCCGCAAAATCGAGCCAAAACCCATCCAAATAAACATTTTTTATTTTATTTTAAAACTTCTAGCTATATAGTGCTGTGCTGCATTGCACTTTAATTTTTTCCAATTTTTCAAAGGAAAACATAATAAAAACACCAAAATGATCATTCTCTATTCTCTATATGTATATATATCGGGTAAATTAATAAAATGGCAATGTTGGACTTAAACGAGCTAGCACAATAATTAGAAAAAAAGTTGGTTTTTTTTTATTTTTATTTTAAAATTTGTAGGCTGTATTTGGATAGATTTTGGCCCGGTCTCGTGGGTTTCGCGAGACCGAGCCAAAACTCATTCAAATGAGTTTTCGCCAAACCTATAAAATCATTAAAAACCTATAAAATATTGATTTGACACATGTCATCTACTTTTTTCCTTAAATTTCACTAAAAAAGACATTGATTTGACACCTATAACCTACTTTTTTCCCTAAACTCCAACATCCAAACTCAATCCAAGTGAGGTCTCAAAGGTTTCATCGAAACCACCCAAACCAATTTTTTTAAACCGAGACCCGCGAAACCGAGTCAAATCCCATCCAAATGGACCCGTAGTGTCTACATTATTTTGATGAACCAAGACCAAGAACAGGACATGATAAAATATACTCCTAGTAAATAGGGTGAATGTTCCAGATTTTCCAGCAAAAGAGGGAACGTACGAAAATTAAATTGGATGACCACAAGTAGCTTTGGGGGCCTAAAAATGGAACAAGATTAAAAGGACCCCATCTTCTCTCTCTGATTTTATTGGGACCACAAGTAATTGAATTGTTTGGTTTGGTTGCAGTACTTTTATTGGCTGTAAACCTGATAAGATTTTGCCCCATGCCATGCCCCTATATGTTTGTAGGTACTCTAATTAAATTAAACTAGTAGTAGTATATTGAAATATTTAAATGATGGGTTTGAATTACTAGTATTATTTATTAATTATATATTAAAGCATGGTGCAGCAGTAGCAGTTGCAGTGGCAGAGTTGTCTGACAAACAAAAAACTTATCCATTTGAAGGAGAAGTGAATTAGGAGGAGTGAAGGAAGGAATTAAAATTTAAAGGCAGCAAAAAGATGAGATGAGATTAGATGAGATTAGAAATTTACACTTTTAGCCTTACAGAATTCCTCTCTCGCTATTTTTGGTATATACGCTTTTATAAAATTACATTTTTTTCTTCAAATTTTAAAGATATTTTGCACTTCACCAAAGATGGAGACAATTACGTGGACCAAAACTATTAATTAGAGACTCTAATGTCGGACTAAAGTACAAAACATTATACTGAATTAAGAACGGCCGGATTGCAAGTAATTAGTAAAGTACTGTTGGATCTGAAATAAGAAGAAAGTTTAAAGAGTGGGATTCAAGTTTATGAAGTATAGCATAGGACTAGAAGTGCTAAAGATTATGGGCCGATCTATTTGGATAATTTATGGTGAAACTGAGTCATAACTCTTCTAAATGAAATTTGACGAAACTTGATTCAAATGGAGTTTCATTTTTTTCTAAACCAAAAACATTTATCATCCAAGTTTAATTTAAATGAGTTTTCAAAGATTTCACCAAAATTAATCAAACCTATTTTTCAGAACCAAATTGAAACTATAAGACTAAATATTCAATTATTGTCTCTTGAATTATGTCGGGGGACAGCTAATTTAAAGGGTGGCAGTGCAGAGCTGAGCCAAGTTGCAAATGGAATTTAGCAGTTGAAAATTTTACTGAATTTTCTGTTCATTAGAAATGGGGCATCATCCACTTATCAGATATGGATGTATGCTCAATTTACTGTCATTTACTGGATAGATCATGATTCTTATCTGATATATGAATTTATTTGGATATCCTCCAATTTTTTTCGGTTTACGAAAGTCAATTAATGAGACTTTTGAAAACATAGGGGCTAAAGTAGGGGAGAGATAATTTCTTAGTAGAGGGTAACAACTGTATATGTCAATTATTTAGGTGAGGTTGGTTTACGGATCTCTATCTAGCGGTGTAAATGAATCGAGTAGAATCGAACGACACTTTATTTAAGTTTGGTTTGAGTTTTATCGAGCTTGAAATTTTGTGGCGTTTGAACTTGGTTTGATTTCTTAACGAAGCGAGCTCAAACGAGATTTTATCGAACAAGTTCGAGATGAGTATTTGGTATTTCACATGTGTTTTTCCAATTTCTAGCTTATCGAATCGAGCACGAGCCAAACTCTAAAAGTTTGTTTGATTTGTATAACGAACCAAGCTCAAATGAGCTTGAATCGAGTATGAAATATTTTGGTTTGATTTTTAGCCCCTATCTTTATCACGATTTTGTTGATTTTTTTCTCCTAAAATAAGTAATTTTTTTTATCTCCTAAAACAAGTATATTTAATATTATTTTTTTTTTTTTTGGTACAAGTATATTTAATATTATAGTCAAGAATAAAAGTTATGTTTACTTCAGAAGTTACTACACGTTGCTCTTCACAAAAAAAAAAATCTACAATTAATTTTTATTATAATAAATTAATGTCACATTATTTTAATCCATTAATTTTTGTAGAATTATGTTTTTAATCGCTAGACCAAACTCGTCTTAGATATTTTTCAATATTCTTGAGATATTTTAATAAATATAAATAATTTAAAATAGAGTTGTTTTATCCTAAAAAATTGGAAGAAAAAAGAAAACGGAATTCTAAAAAGAAACATTTGACCATTCAATTCAACTTGCCGAAATTAAAAAACACCCTTTTAAACTTGCTTTTCTCCTCATCTTCCTTTAGGTAGGCATTTTTTAATTTTATAAACTGTGAAAAGACCTTACCTACTAGCATAGACAAGACCAAGATATGGTGGGGCTATATTTGAGTGATAGTTTTACAAATAATCAATAGTTTATTATTTTACAAATTCAATCTAAACTCACACGACTTCATTTCCAAACTTACCTAAATTCTCGTTTGACATGTCTTACGTATATATTATATCAATTATTCATATTCTTAAATTATTGTGACCTAATGCAATATTTATCATTTTGGGTTGGGCGGGATTCTTGACCTATTTTACACCTTTGCTAAATACCAAACAATGCAAAAAACAAAACTATGTGATATTCTTTTGATAAATATATAAAATTATTCATTTAATCTAATCAATTTTTTCATTGGCTAAAAACATGTCAAAACAATAGAATTAGTGAGGGAAATGATAAAATCGGAGAAAATAATGATGAATTAGTAGAAAATGGGCTAAAATGATGTAATACGTGAAAAAATTCTATAAAATCACTAAAAAGAACTAATTTAATTTTTTGAAAATGGATCATATTTGTTAAAAAGTACATGTTAAATGGGTGACACTAGTGACAAAATAGCTTAAACACGTTAAATTGGTAAAATCGAAAAAACAAAGGTTAAACAAGTGTAATTAGTGACAATAATAAGTGAAAAACGAGTCAAATCGGTCAAATTGATGAAATTAGAGAAGATAGTGTTACATTTGTTAAACCAATTAAATTAGTGAAAATGGGTGAGATCAATGTAAAACAGGTGAAAATGATTAGAAATGGATTAAATCGATATGAAAAAAGTGGTTAAATCAGTTATCATTTAATGACGAGTCAAATCGATCAAAATAGGTGAACAACGAGTTAAATCGATTGAAAATACGAAAATAGTTTTAATCGATGAGATTAATGAAAAATTGGATTAAATAGATAAAATAAATAAATAAATAATTAAAATCGATGAAATTGATGAGAATGGGTTAAAAAATCGGTAAAAAACCATTTGAATTGATGATATTGATAAAAAAAATATTTGAAATTTGGTTAAATCGATCAAAAACCATTTAATTATATGAAAATCGATTATGAAAATGAGTTAAATTGATCGAAAAACTATTGAAATCAATCAATATTGATGAAAAATGAATTAAATAAGTCAAAATAGGGTTTAAATCCACAAATTAGTGAAAATTTTGCTTTAAATAAATAACCGTTCAAATTTGAATTGGTGAAAAATGGGTTAAATCGGTATCAAAGTTGATGAAAAAATGAGTTGCATCAGTAAAAAAGCATTTTAAATTGGTGAAATTAATGAGAAAAAAAAATAGATGGAATAGGTGAAAAAAATGATAGAATCGATCAAAAACCGTTAAAATCGATGAAATATTTGAAGAAAACAGGATAAATCAATAAGAAAAGAGTCCAATCGGTCAAGAAATGAAATTAACTCTTGTACTACCAACTACCAAGTTAAATGTGAAGATATCAACCCTTTTTCAGTAAATAGAAGATATGATCATGCTTGGTTTTATTTTAATTTCTTTTATTTAATTTAATAGTACATGCATATCTATGAATTCTTTGCGTTGTGACTTTTAAGTAAATTTGTTATTTATTAATGTCCAATTAAATGCTACTTTACCATAATGAGATATTTCCCTGTTTAGAGCAACTTTATATGGTTCACGAAAACCCATTGATATATTGTCACTACCATCTTAATCAACTTTTCACAATAATCTATTACGAGAACTTTTTTGTACTTAGACATCTATCCCCGTCAATCGGTTATAAAAAAAGAGAAACAATTCCATCAAATCACAAGAAATTTTCAATACCCATTACATTAGTACGTAACACTCATAAAAATTAATTAAGGGACAATATATTTGCACATATATTAAAATTAGTGAAGACAAGAATCATAAAACAAATGAATATGAATGTTAATTAAAATGCATTAGTAAAGGTTAATGCGGCAACTTGCATATCTCATGCATTTTAATAATTACAATGATGAGGAGACAAAAAAGAGAATAAGCACAATTGTTAGAGATAACTGGTTTATTAAACCCTTTCTCTTTTGTCATTAATCATAATTGTGGCTTGTGACATAGTGAAGCAAACTTATAGTATGCACTATTAGTATTTCAGGATTGTTTAATTAATTTTCTTTTAGGGTAATTGCAACTTTAATTACGATTACCATAGTATTGTACTTGTATTTTGTTATCAAGCTGCTGCTGATCGTCATGCATTAAAAAGAACTAACTAGAGGAGACTTCAAGAAAGTGATGGACTCGTGTGCATATACATATATACATGCACCACTTTTGATATTAGGTATTTATTGAGACATGTTTTAGATCGTAATTTGGTATTTACTCATTATATAGTTCTATATCGTAGTTTGATATGTTTGAAGTGATTGTTAATTTGTTATGGTGATATGTTTTATGTAAATAATAGAAAAAGGAAAATGATGAGAAATTGATTATGTAATTTAATGTGTTACGTCCGTGGAGAATTCATTTGTACAAAAAATGTGTAATCCGCAATCCAGACTGTAACGCTCCAAAAATTTCGAACACTTTTTATTGGATTTTTAATCCAAATTTATGTGCTACTTTTTATTTTCAAAGTTAAGCTTTAATTTGAACAAAAATATACAATTTAATTAAATCTTGTGATCTTTTGAACTTTGAAATAATTCAAAATATAAAAGTTACTTTAAAATAACATTAAGACCTTTTAAAAAAAAATCGGGCTTTGATGCACAAAATTTTTATTTTAAGGGGTGAAATGTAAGTTTTCAAACTTTAGAGGGCAAAAGTGAAATTTTGGCCGAAGTTGCAGATTTTATGCGGGAGAGTAATTATTTTCTTTCCTTGCACACTCTTCAGGATGCAAAGCATGTCTTAGCCCAATGTATACATGCATTGGTGGAATTAAAAAATTAAGCATGATGTTTTCCTCTCTTTCCAATGTGTATATACTTGGTTATATACACTTAATATCATATTTCATCCTCTCAACAACCTCATTACATACACAATATATAGTATAAAGAAAATAAGAGAGGGGATAGAGAAAATATACTAGAAAGATACAATTTTCGGATTTACACAACATAGCCTCCGTTTTTCGACCATTCTTTCTTCGTCCACCGTTGGATCATGGCCAAATTTTTCCTGAAGGTCCTACACACATGAATTTACTTATTGACCGTTCGGATGATCGTTTGGAGATCTAGAAGTTAATTGAAATACGTTAGAAATTGGTGAAAGTTAAGGATTTGAGGGCTTTTGTTATGAACCACCACCGGAGCCGCCAATGGAGCCGCCGCCACCACCTTCGGAGGTATGGAAATGAAGAGAGCTTCATCCTCTTCGTTGCTTTGTGTAAAATCCGTTTATGCATGTGATTTGTGATTTTACTTTCTTCTCTTTTAAGTATATATTGAAGAAGTTTAATTTATCCATGTAATTTTTGTGAAAAGTTGTTAAGTTTAATTTTATATATGATATTTAATGTGACTTTACTTTGTTTTTGTTTAAATATTGCTTATATTTTTGGATCTTGATTTTATTCTGTAAGAAAGTTATTGTTTATAATTTTTGAAACTTTGGGGGTATTTTTGAAGGATTTTAAAAGTTGAAGGGCTAGGCTGCGATGTTTTTTTGGGAGTAAAAATAGACTTCAAATCTCAGTTTTTGTTTGATAATTTGTGTGAGGTTACTTTAAAATTATTTGTTTTAAAGTTATTCCGAGTTTGTTTAATAGCCAAAAAATGAGTTTTTGAAACCTTAGGGGTTATTTTTGTAAATCTAAAAATAAGGGAGCAAAGTCGCTGTTTTATCACTGTTTTTACAAAGTTACTTTTATAAACTTTTGATTAACTTATTTGATGTAGTTCTTTGTTCACTTTTGTTTTAAGATTGAAAATTGGTAAAAAAAATTCGAAGAAAATTTATGATTGAAGAGTTTTTTGTTTCTCAATGTTAGTTTGTAAAAGTTATTACAACTTATTTTTTTATCTCTGTTTTATAGTGAAATTATGTTTGATTATTTTTAAATATTGATTAGATGCATGGATCTTGAATTATCTTTCAAGAAAATTGATTTTCTTAAGTTTTCAAAATTAACTATGAGGGTATTTTTGAAAAGTTTTAAACTTGTGGGATTTTTAAAGCTCTGATTTTTGAAGTAACAAGATACTTAATACTCTATTTTTATTTGATTGTCGATATGGGTTTAGTTAAAAATCCTTTAATTTAAAGTTTGTTCCAAATTTTCGTAAAAATGGATTTTTTTTAAGTTTAGGGGCTGTTTTGTAAATCTGAAAAAAAAGGGAAAATTTTGTTGTTTTGGCTCTGATACCATCTGTGACGGCCCGGCTTAGCATGTACGTCGAATAACAGTCGAAGAATTATTATTATTTTGAAAATTTGTTAGAATATCGATACTTTTTTTAAAACTTTTCATTTATCATTTCAAAAAAAAAGTTTTGATATTTTAATACTTTTTTAAAATAATAATAATTTGTCGACTGTTATTCGACGGACCCATAGAGCCGGGCCATCACACAGACTGATCCCGCAGTAATTCGAATATCTGAATTATTACGGGACAAATTTAATATAGAAAGTGTCAATCACAAAATTTATTATATTTATATCTTTAGTCTCGAACCCGTCTCAAACTCGCCCGTGCCCAAGGGTGTTTGCATTTGATTTGGTTGGGAAGATGTCGGAAACGAGTGTAGAGGGACAAATATGTATTGAGGAACAAAAATGCCGAAAATAAACATCATGGATATTGGATACAACGTGGTACGTACGAATGACTAATTTAAAAAACAATTAAAATTGATTTAGCCTTAAATGAGAGGAAGCAAAATGTAGCATACCCTGGGCCCAGCGTAAATATGTTATCAACACAAAGAAAATACAATAATCAAATGACATTTTCGATTCGGTTAGATGTATATTATAATTGAAGATGAAAAGTGTCGCGTTTTGCATTTTAAAAGGAAAGTGGTACCACTACCACCACAATAATTTAAGGGTGTGGTATAATAAAACTAGGCCTATGAGTAACTGTCCATTTTTATTCCTATTACTAGTAATTTTAGCTGTGACTATATATTTCTACTTCGCTGTGGTTAATACAATTTCAAAAAAAAAAAAAAAAAACTTCTATAAAAAGATTCTAGTTCATATTGGATGGATGGACTATTTTTATTTTTAACAAAAACACTATACGAACGTAGAAGAAAACAAAAGAGAATTAAATCTCATCTTTATCGTTTTTATCCGCTTAAGTTGCGTGCACTCTTGAGAAAATTAAATGGGTATGTACGAATAATTTTGGAGGAAGGATAAGTTAGTAGAATATATTGAATATCCCTATTTTAAGATAACTATTGAAACGCATGCAGTTTATTTCGGAAAATTTTTGTATAGACCTGGTCTATGAGCTTTTCATAGACCTTGTGGTTGTAAATGAACCACATCATACATTTTGATGATGTCATACTCTCAAAATGTATGATGTGGCTAATTTACAACCACAAGGTCTATGAAAAGCTCATAGACCAGGTTTATGCAAGAATATCCCGTTTATTTCTATTGTGATTGCCATTGAAATAAACAATAATACTTTTATCTTCTCTTTTCATATATCTCGAATAAAAGAAAATTATTTGAACGTACTATTCATCATACGAAACCAGATTGTTTATTCAATAATCAATTCTTGTTTATTATTATATATTACTATTACCATGAAATTTTATTTTACTAAAAACATTCTTTTGTTAAATTACCTTTTGCACGAACTTAAGGAATCTTGCATTTTCAGGAATTTGAAATCCAAATTCCATATGATATTCTAATATTTTATTATTTACTTGGGGCAATGTGACTAATTTTAATATTTTATGGTAGATATAAATATTCTCTCTCACACACACATGTCATATACATAAACATACAATTTGATATTATTTGATATCTATTAATACTATATATATTAGTCATATTATTTTTAATTAACCGTGTGCCCCTAAACAGAGAAGAACGAATTATATTATTCTGAAATTAGTCTAATTCAAAGAGACACTGAGCATAGGTAAAATGGACATTTTATCAAAAAAATTCTAATGATGCCACATCTATTGGTAGTTAGTCGGATTAACGCATGGGGTATTTTGTAAGTCAAATTTAAGGAAGCACATGTTTTAGTAATTATTGAACCTCGAGGGTAAGCTTGTAATTTTGCACATTCTCAAGAGTTCTTAAGGAAATTTTCCCTAATAGATTGTTTGATTGTAAGAAAAGTGGTGGAAAATTAAAAAGAAAGATAAGAATTATATTTAAATATCTCCGTTTAATTATAAATATTTTCAAAATTGTTAAATATATTGTAAAATTTAGTTAATATTGTCATTTGCTATTTGTATTTTTCTAGTTTCAAGATAAGAATTATATTTTCTTTGGGTTGTTTACGTCTGAAATGGGTGTTTTTGTGATATTTAATGGCTGTATAATTGCTATTTAACTTGAGAAAATATTTTTTTCCTAATAACAAACAATCACAAAGGGGGTTTCGGGTAAAAAAAAAATTTCAAAAAGGAACTAGGAAGGTTTGATAGTAACTTCCTTTTCTGATATCCAAACATAAGGTAAGAGAAAATAAAACTGACTATCCTTCACTTTCTCTCACATTCCCGACCAAACAATACATAAATGTTAGTATATACTTGCATAATGTATGTGTGTTTAAATGAAATTTCTGCTAGTTTCCCTGATGAAATTCGAAGTTACTCAGCATTATATAAAAATATACTGATGGCAAATCATATTCCTAGAAATAATATTTCCAATAATCAGATAACATCTTTTTTTTTATCAAATCAGAATTGCAGTCTTTACTAATAAACTGGTTTAAGATTGAGTTTGGTCCGACAATGGAAATTTTCAAAAGTATTTAAAACTATGTAATGTAATTTTAAAAGGTGTACACCCACCTTTAAAATCACGTATGGTTTGTCCTAATATTTAAACATGACCTTTTTTTTATGAATTATTTATATGCATGACATTTTGATCAAAAAGTATACTTGTTTTAAATCCTCCATACCAAAAAATTAAGATTTTGAAAATTGCAACATTACAAGATCAACTAATTCAAAATAATATTTATTATAATTTAAAAATAGTAAAAAGTAATTTACTAATATTAAAATTCTTAATAACTCTTTTTTATTGGGAGAAACTTATCAAATGTTATTCTCTTCCCAACCAATAACTTATTTCTCAAGTTAGTGGCGGAAGGAAAAGATTGAAGGAATAACTTAGATACAAGTATTCAAAATAGAGAAAGAGCAATCGAGAGAATTAATTAATTATACAATAAAATCGCACTATAGAGAAATAGTTAGATCAATTTTTGTAATTAAAAATTGAAAACAAAAAAAAAATTGAAATTGGACATAAACTAATTGATCAAATCCTCGTTTTTAGGACATCTCCAAGGGGAGGAGGGGAGGGGTTCCGGAGTCCTGGGGCTGTCCTTGCCCCCACCCCGAGCCCTGCCTAATTGTCTCCAATGACAAGATTCCGAAATGAAATCAATTTCATCTTTTTTCCTTGCCTACTCTCACTTATAATTCTAGTTTTAATTTAATTTAATTTTTAATATTAATATTAATATTAATAATACTAATAATACTTATTATTTTTTAAATAATTAAAATATTAATAATATTTAAATATTTAGCCCATGTGTATGCAAAATACTGTTAAAAATGAATATAATTGTTTTAATTTACTTATCTTGTTAATTTTAGTATGTATTTAAATATTTTATTATTTAAGTATTAATTTAAATTATTTGTATAAGTGTATAATTATATTTTTAACTAATTCGATATTTTTAAAAATATATAGTCACAACTGTGATTAAATGATTAATTTGTAATTACAATAAAAGAAATTAAAATAAAATATTGAATTTATTTATTAATAATTTGTCCATAAATAAATTTAATTACAATTCAAATAAATTATTACTGATTTTAATTTAAAAAAATTAAATATTATTATATTAAATAATTTAATTAAAAATTGATGAATAAATATATTTATTAAATATTAGTAAATTTACAAACAAATTTTATTTAAAACATCAATTCTACAAATTAATTTAATATAGGAAAAAATTTCAATTTTAATAACTAAAATTTTCCTATTTAAAAACATTAAATAAACAAATTTATAAAAAAAATTAAAAAAGAAAAAAGGAACCATTCAGCTCGCCCACGCGAGCCCCAGCCGCACCTGCCCACCCCATCCACTGAAGACCACCAACACCAAGGAAAACAAGTGAAGAATACGTCTAGTGTACGGAATTAACCCATGTCAATTGAAAATATGTATCCAGGAAATAATATTTATTTTATTATTTATTTCTCCCCTCCCTCTCTCTAAAAAAGTTAAAAACCAAAAAGTGTTTTGTTTTATGGGATGGCTCAAAAGCTATCCCAAAAGTTTCGGTTCCACCCCAAAAACAAAGTGGCCGTTTGTTTTCTCATTTTGAGTGACTTACTAAAAATCATTTCATTTCATTTCATTTAATTCACTCCACCCAAACCCACCCTATACACACTCAATACTTATTCCTGTATCTATATATATATCCTCATGTTGACTACTTCCTCACTTGAATAAAAACTGAGAGAGGGGGTGTAAATACTGAAACAGAGCAACAATGGAGAGAACCCATAACTCCTCTTTCTCTAGCTTCAAATCCTATATCCACGCACTCTCCGATACTCCCAACCGCCTCTCCCGCCGTGCCTGCTCCGTATCCACATCCGTTGAAGAAACGCATCGGCTCCGTGCCCGGTCCGGACCCGACATGAAACGCACGCTCCGTTGGTACGACCTTATCTGCTTCGGCGTAGGCGGAATGGTCGGCGCCGGAGTTTTTGTCACCACCGGTCGCGCCAGCCGTCTCTACGCCGGCCCCGCCGTCGTTGTATCCTACGCCATTGCTGGACTCTGCGCTCTTCTCTCCGCCTTCTGTTACACTGAGTTCGCCGTTGAAATGCCCGTTGCTGGAGGCGCGTTTAGTTATATTCGCGTGACGTTTGGTGAATTTTTGGCCTTTTTGACAGGAGCGAATTTGATAATAGATTATGTTTTGTCGAATGCGGCTGTTGCGAGGGGTTTTACGGCGTATTTGGGGACGGCTTTAGGGTTATCGACGCACACACAATTGAGATTTACTATCCATGGGTTACCGAAAGGGTACAATGAAATGGATGTAATTGCAGTGGTGGTTGTTTTACTCCTCACTCTCGTCATTTGCTATAGGTAGATTTACAACTAGATTAAAATTTTGATAAGTAATTGAAACCAATTTTTCTGAAAAGCTAGACTAATTTATAATTTAACACGTTTCATGTTTATTTGATTTAAAAGTTTTTCAAATGTTATCGAAAAATTACTAATGTTTTACTTGAAAACGAAATTTTAGCCCATGGATTTACACATTGACAAAAAAAACCTAATAATTTGTAATCATGAGTTCTAATTTCATTTTAATGTTTTTGCAGTACGAGGGAGAGTTCATTGTTGAACATGGTTTTAACGGTGCTACACATTCTGTTCATTATTTTCGTGATAGTGGTGGGATTTTGGAAAGGGGAATGGAAGAATTTTACCAGACCCGAAAACCCGAAAAATGAGAGCGGATTCTTCCCATTTGGAGTATCGGGGGTGTTTAACGGGGCTGCAATGGTATACCTCAGCTACATCGGTTACGATGCCGTATCCACCATGGCAGAGGAGGTCCGAAATCCGGTAAAAGATATTCCAACCGGTGTATCCGGATCGGTCATCATTGTCACCGTTCTCTACTGCTTGATGGCCGCTTCAATGTCCGCCCTCCTCCCCTACGACATGGTAAAAATTATTAAATCAAATTTATTTTAATTTTTGTAAAGGTACAACTCTTAATGCTTAAGGTACGACTCTTGAATGCAGATTGATTCAGAGGCGCCATTTTCAGGGGCATTTAGAGATGGTAAATCGAGTTGGAGGTGGGTTTCAAACGTGATCGGTGTGGGGGCTAGTTTCGGTATTTTGACGTCTCTGCTTGTGGCCATGTTGGGTCAGGCACGGTACATGTGCGTGATCGGAAGGTCATGTGTGGTCCCATCTTGGTTCGCTAGGGTCCACCCTTCCACCTGTACACCTGTCAACGCCTCAGCTTTTCTTGGTATGTATGTATATGTATGTATTTATTATTATTATTATTTAGAGTCAGTGAATACATTAATTCATCTATAATTGCGTAAGAATCTTTTCAATTACTACCAAATTGCAAACATAAACTGAGCATAAATATTTCATTAGTAGTATCTCTTGTTTGATTTTGCTTCACACGTGACTGGTCCAAATTGTCAAGATATAGTCAACCTTTAGATCTTGCATATCGAGGGATTACGTGTGGTGGAATGATATTGTTTGTTTGGTTATGAAGATTGGTCGTTATACAATTTGGGTCCACTTTTTAACTCTTTTTGGTTAGGGGAAGGGTACAAGGTTGGTTTGGTTTGCCATGGGATGATCGTTTTCAACCGATTTGTTTGTTTTTGTGGGTCCTACGAGTGATGAAATTGAAGGATTTCTGGAATTTGGTGGAGGGTAGCACGAAAATCATGCTTAGATTAGATAGATTGAATAGAAAGGATTGATGTGAACTGTCTTCTGAAATCTAGTGAAGCAACTATTTGGGGTCATAAATATCCTTATAAATTATCACAAGCATTGATACACCAAGGAATATGTTAGTTTGTGATAATATAATTTTTATTGGTATATTGATTCTATTGGTGGTCTTCTTGAATTAGTGGATGAAACTATTGCTTTAGCATTTGGTGATACTGACAGGAGAATCAAATGAGTAGGCATATTACATAAAGTCTTTGGAGATTGAGGTTGTGATCTTTGAAGATAGTCCAATATGTGGAATTTTTTAGGGATCTTATGGAAAGTTCAATTTTTGAATTTCTCAAAGGGCATATCAATTATCATGTTGTTCTTCTTACTCTGGTACAAAAGTGGAATATATGCCTCGAATTTATCCGTTGAAACTCACAATTCAACTTTTAATGACTATAGTGGTATAAACTTAGGTCAGAGCTAGTAGATAGTTTCAAGCTATTTTTGGTTGAATGAAAATGACCATTATTGATCAGGGAAGAGTCACTTGTAGGTTCTCACTTTTATCCCCCTTTTTTTCATTTGTCTATCTATGGATATTGATTATTGTTATAATCTTCCTTGTTTTCGAAATTTTCAGGAATATTCACAGCCGCAATTGCACTATTTACCGATCTAAATATCCTACTAAACCTTGTATCAATCGGCACGCTATTCGTCTTCTACATGGTAGCAAATGCAGTAATCTACAGACGATACGTAGCCCTTGGCTCAACGAATCCATGGCCTACCCTATCTTTCTTGTTTTGCTTTTCACTAACTTCTGTCGTTTTTACCCTACTCTGGCAATTTGCTCCACCCGGTAAACCAAAAGCCTTCATGCTCGGTGCATGTGTAGCCGTTGCTATTGCCGTTTTACAATTATTCCATTTCATGGTCCCACAAGCCCGAAAACCCGAGTTTTGGGGGGTCCCATTGATGCCATGGATTCCTTCTATATCCATTTTCCTCAACATATTCTTGTTGGGTTCACTTGATAAACCATCTTATGTGCGGTTTGGATTCTTTTCGGGTCTTACTGTGCTTGTATATGTTCTATATAGTGTCCACTCGAGCTTTGATGCCGATGAACAAGGGACCCTTGGTCAAAAGAGTGGAGAAAGTATGATGGAATCTGTTGAAAGTGAAGACCATGCACAAAAAGTATAAATCCTTGAAACTTTTCATTTTCTTGTAATAACTTTGCAACTTGTTTAAGGTTGATGGGCACTTTAGAATAGGGTTAAAGAAATGCAAATTTTGCAGTATAGCAAGTTGTATAGGTTTGGTCTTCAATGGAGAACTTTAATTGAGATCCTCCTCTGTGTAAATGTTTTTGTCATGTGTTCCATTAATTTTGTGCAGCTTTAACTGAAAAATGCATCAAAAGCTAAAGAAATTTATGAGATTTATATTCGAATATCATAGTATAGTTGATTATTGAGTCATCAATTAACAATGACAATGGAGAAATTATTCAAATGTGATGGCATTCCTTTTGTGATGAAAGTTGGATAAATAAGATTAGTAGATGGAATATTTTGTAGCATTTTTAAGCTTTTCTTTTGGCGTTATGATAATGTTAAAACTCTTGAGAATCCAATTATGCTTCAAGAAGAACCTCATCTTAACCCGGGATTCTAGGATTAAAGGAAACCCAAAATGCAAAAGGCTGGAAAGTGAGAACCTGAGTTATCAAGCTGTATTTTATTTAACTCTGAGAACATTTTTTTATTTTAATCTAAAATCTTCTGGTTTGTTAATTGTTAGTAGTAAGGCGAAGAAAATATGAACCTAATTATTTAACATAATTAAGTTTATAGGGCTTTAATTCACCATAGTAATAATAGATATGTTTATCAATTTTTTTTTTCTTTAATCTTAATTAACATCCATATCTCTGTCCAAACTCATTTTGAGTGAAATGCAAGAACATTTTCAGTAGAATTTCTAATTATCAAATAAACTATGTCTTGATTATATTTTTTTTAAGCAAAGATGTCTTGATTATATTAGGAAGATGCCAAGAACCATCTATGTCTAACTTTGAAATATTGAATATACATTCTAGCTCTTAGGGGTCACACCACATTAAATTTTTTCACAACAATGAAAGTTTTTATTAATTTTATGTAGTAATTAAAAACTTTACAAATGAGGTTTTTGTATTTCGGTAACATCTCTATTAATAACATAAAGACTAAAATGCTCCTGTTTTAATTAAAAATAAATGAGTTCATTGAAATTACAAATGTGAAAGCATTAATTAGATGTAGTTAGCAAAAGAAAAAGGAAAATTGCAATGACACTAAGATGATGACATATATGAAATTCAACAAAGGTAGAGTGGAAGGATCAATAAAAGATGTAATTTATGTTTTTGCTCTAGGACAAACTTTAACATGGTGGTGTCAAAATGAAAGAGAGGACAAAAAATTGTATGGGCCATTCAAATGAGTTCCAATCGAAATTTCCTATCACAATTGAATCCTTTTTGTCTCCTACCTAGTCAATTTGGGCCCTTTTAGTATCATCCAAATTGGATTATTCACTCCCCATGCTTTAATTATATTGGATTGATGGGTCCACTCTATATTCATCAATCACATCAATTCTATAAATGTCTAATTATTAATTCGGTGACCATTTTAATCCATTCCACTGGCAATAACTTATCTCTAATCTACTAGCATAGGATTCTAATGACCTGCTTATCGAATCACTTAAAACTTTTTCAGAATGAATCTTAAGAGTGCAAAAAAATGTCGTCTTAATTTTAATCTCTTGTCTTCCGAGTCTTGGACCTGTATTAAGGGATTCTTCTATACAATCAACACAAATAATTGGTGTTATTTCTGTATAAATTATATTACAACCGAACACCATATGATTAGGGAACGATATACTATAAATCTTCTTCAACTTTTCAACATTAGTACATAAATTAATGGGCACTTTTCACCCTAATCTTTAATTTTTTTTTCATTTTGACTCCTAAACTTTGCGAGTTCTCATTTAACCCTCTTAGCTATTAAAAATATACGAGGTAGCTCCCTTAATATGCAAAAGAGTCAGAATCTAATTGAATATTACTTTCAGCTTTAATGATGTGGTTTTGAACGCTTTCGCATTTTGTCACCCAATAGTTGAACATTTTCGCACTGTCAGCCAATCCAACTTTTGAAGATTTTTTTGCACTTTGTCTCCCCAATTTTCGTATGTCTATCTTTCCCCTTGACTAAAACACCAAATTTGTATCATTTCGTCAATTTTCTAACGCACGTGTGTTCCACGCGAGCAATGAGCGATTTTTTTTTTGGCATGTTTTTTTAACCAAAACTCTCTTGTATTTTTGAACGTTTGCGCAAAACTTCCTTGTACTTTTAAACACTTGCACAAAACCCCCTTGTACTTTTGATATATCTAGGGGTGATTTAGGCAATTCAATAAAAAAAAATTAGCTGTGTTAGTAACTAATGGTGATTGAGTATTCTATGCATAATTTTTTAAAGTACAAGGAAGTTGATGCAAAAAAAAAAAAATCACAAAATAATTTTATGCAGATTTCGCATAATACAAAATAATATCGTACATTTTCTCCGCTAACATCTACTCCTTTAATTTGTCCACCGTTAATAGTTTTTCTTAACCCATCCCAATTATATCGTTTCCTCAAGTTGCTAATATATATAAAACGAACACTGCATCCTTGTCCACTGAAATTACCAAGTGCATGGTTGAAAAATCCCACAACCACAATGGATGGCCATTAATTACTGTATATCTTAAGTATATTAACATATAGTTACTGTATCTGTATACTAATTTCCCATTTCGTTTGAGTGTTTTTGTGCTTTTAAGCTAATAGGACATGAAAAAAGATCCAACACCCATCATGTCCCACCCAAATGCAAATAGCTAGCTAGCCAGCCAGCCTCTCATCTCATTGCGTTTTGAATTGATTATTATTATTAATGCGACCAGCAAAAACTTAAAGAAAGACCACTTTGATGTTTTGTCCACGACAATTCAAAGTTGCAATCTACTGACTTTTTATTTTCTGACTTTTTATGAAAATTGAAAGGTTAAGTAAAACAGTACGTGGGGTCATAAAATCTACGACTACTAGTGGGGCTTCTACTTCAATTTTAGTCACTATTATATATCACCTCGCTATACTCAATGAATTTATTTCCAAATGCAAATGTCTAAAAAACTCAAATCTTCACTATATGCTGATTTCTTTTTCTTATTTTGGTTTAGTAACTATATGTTAAACGCATTTATAAAAAAGAAAATCAATTTCATGGTCAAACTATCGAATATATATATTCAAAATAATTTGGGGAAAAATGCATGATGATAAAGAGTTGAGTGTCTTAAGGCCTACTTGGATGAATTCTGGCTCGGTTTAAAAAAAATAGTTTATGTAGTTTCGATGAAACTCCATTTGGTTAATTTTTGAATGTTGGATTTTGTGGTTCTGAAAATGTTGAAACCCTATTTGAATTGGTTTTGGATGTTGGGGACTGGGAAAAAAGTAGATGGTATGTGTCAAATCAAAGTCTTTTCTAGAGAACTTGGAGAAATAAAATAGATAGTAGGTGTCAAATTATAGGTTTCAAGAGTTTGAGAGTAAATTTATTAATAGATTTGTGTTGAGTTTTCATGATCTGACAAAAACTCATTCGCAAAATTTTTGGCCCGATCTCGCGGGCAAAACCAAGCCACATAGAGCCTTATATCCTTGCGTACAAGAAATAAGAAAATCAATGTAAATTATAATGAACGAAGAAAAAGAAAGTTGGAGAATTGTCTTGAACACTAATTAGTACTTCCTTTTTTCAAATTATTTATCGTTTTACATGTTTTCACATACATTAAGGTACCTAGTAAATAGCCTCAGTTTTAGAAAGAAAAAAAAATATATACCTAAGATACTCTTATTCTTTATTTATCTCGCCATTAGCTATTTACACGTCATTCAATGTTTGATATTTCTCTCTCTTACTTTCTCTCTATACATACCTAAAATATGTAAATAATAGAGTATTGAATTTCTAAAATGACAAATAATTTGAGGCACACTTTTTTTCTAAAACATCATATAATTTGGGACAGAGGGAAAATGGTGAAATTAGGTCTCAGACTAAGTGTATTGATTATTGATAAAAGCACTAGACACGTGATAATTGATAAGTGGGGTTTTAGCCAATGCTGAAAATGAATAATGGGAAATTGGTGATGGGTTGCTATTGGATTCTTGGATTGTGCAATATAATGATAGTGAATTAATGGGGACACGCTTATGATTTTCCACTTGAAATTGTTTAAAGTTTTTAATGTGTGAATCAATCATTTTCTTGTGATTGTGAAATATATGTAAATATCCTTAATGCTTTAAAGGCATCATTCTCATTACTACTACTATTTATCTAGATAAAATATTTTTGCAAAATACAGAAATGGCACGCAAATTTGGTGGGATTAGTTTTTGTGAAGACATCATGCGAAAGATGATTGCTGGGATCCAACTAGCCCTTTTGGATTTGGTTAAAAGCTAGAAAGTACAAAGGTATTCCAAAAGTGTATTTTCTCTTATATAAATTCTTGTGACTTTAATTAATTACAAAATCAAGAATAAGCAAATGTTTTTGATGAGTTAATGATGAGTATTTCCACTACTCTTTTTAGCAGTTTGTAGGTTTTTCATCATTCAATATTCTTGATAAATGCGGTTATAACTGCATAAAAGTTCATGTTAAAGACTAAAGTATCCATATGATCCTTTGATATTTTGGGATCTATTTGCACAGTTAATTTAGCATTTAAATAAAAATGTTCTGTAGTACGTATTTATAAAGACAAATATTATTTATCTTTTAGGTCCTAAATATTCAAATTATGTTTATGAGGATCCTAAATGAAATATCTAATTTAATACTAAAATTAGGGTCTAAAGTAATTAAACGTGCAGGAAGTTCAATTACAATTGTGAATATGTTGGACTTAAGTTCGAAATTGTCTAGAATCTGAATTGATTATCCTAGATCAATAACCAATCAAAAGAGCCAATGATTAAATAAACGAAATAAATATGGATTTATTGTGATCCGGATCATATTCAATTAATTTATATTCAGATTCAATAATATATATAAAAAGAAAAGGATCATGTAATAATTTTGACATGTTTAATAGTTATATACATATTGTTGATACAATATGGGGAATATATTTATAATTTTTATATTTATCACAAACTCATATTTTAGAATGTGACTCTAAAGTATATATTATCTAAATATATACTAATATTTATAAATTATTTTTGTAGTTATTTCATCAATGAAATATTTGCATCTCATTTTTTTTCGGATTCGAACTTGCCTTCCGCTATTCGAAAAACCTAAGATCCAAAAAATAGATTTTCACACAACTATCTTTTTTTATTTTATTAATCGTGTTTAAACTATGTCAAAACAAGTTCAGTCCGAGTCCAATAGTACTCAATATGGCTTGTCCCAATATCTTATGGGCCAGAGATTCTGAAATTAGTTAAATACCTTATTTTAAGTTATGGACCAGTTACCGAAATTAGTGATTAAAAACCGGTCGCCGCTCCCATCAGATTTTATGAATCAAGGGGTTTTAGAAGAATTAATCCTTGAGAGTTTGAACATTCGTAAGTAGTGTTGAAGTTGAAGGTTATACATGGGATTCCCTTGAGAATGCAAGAAGCAAACCGTATTATTAATTCTGTTTCTTTTTATTAATTGTTTCTTTTCTTCATGGCTCCAGGTCCTCATTTCCTTTTATTCTGGTTTAGGGCATCTCCAATGGTGGGGTCGGGGCTCCGGAGCTCTGGGGCTGCTCCTGCCCCCACCCCGAGTATTGTCTGGTTATCTTCAATGGCAGAGCTCCGGAGTTGAATTAATTCTATTTTCTTTCCTCTCATCTATAATTAAAATATTTTGATAAATATAAAATTTATTCGAATTTTTCCGGAATTATATTCTACTCCGTTAGTAGAATAAAACGGTATATGGTATGTCCAAATCGGAGTTCGGGTGAACGCGAAATTGATTCTCAAAGATCATCCTTTGAAATGGAAGGAAAAAATAGAAGTGGTTTTATCACACATTGAAATTAGAATGATTTTTTGGGGTTTATATATGATTTGACAATATAGTGGTATAGCAATCTAGCTACCAAAAGTCTCTTCCCTCATGCGCAGGGGGAGGGGTGCAACTCATGGATCGAAATTTACTTCGGACCTTCAAGACTTGTGCGAGCCTGCGACATGTGTACACGAATGCAGTCTAATTCTCTAGCTTTCGGACAATCCTAATTTTTGCATATCTTTTTTTTTTTTATTAAAACAATTAATTAGAACTTATTAAATGCAAAAAAATTATCTCCATATTTTTATTTTATTAAATAATTCAATTCTACACATTTAATTTTTATATATTCTTACTTATTTAAAAACAAATCTACAAATTTGGTTGATGACGAGATCGATTTTTTGTTCGATGTTATACTAACAAATTTTATTAAATTATACAATTCTACAAATTTAATTTAATTTAGGAGGGAAGTTTAATTTTATTAATTATTTATGTATATAATTAATTTTTTTCCTAGTTAAACTGATTAAATAAACAATTTTTAATAAAGAAAAGAAAATAAAAGCGGAACCAATCAGGGACTTAAAGATGGGCGCGTGCTCTTCTTCCTCGTGAAACCCACGCAGGAACGGGACGCGACCAGGGCTCCGCGGATCCCCGACCCCGGCCCGTTCCCCACCCCGCCCCGAGCCCTTCTCCAATGGAGATGGATTCCCTTCCACTCCCGCAGCCCGCCCCGGCCATCTCCATTTCGATTAAAACACCATCTCCATCTCCACTGGAGATGGATTCCCTTCCTTAGAGAGATTGTTTGAATAGTTTAGTGAAATTTTTAAAACACCATTTCGATTGAGATTGAATGTTCGGTTTTGTAGCTTCTAAAAAGTTGAGATATGAATTAACCAGGATTCGAATGTTGGGGTTTAAAGGGGGATTTTTGCACTTTTAACCCCCAAAACATTGGAAATAGGCACATTGCACTCTCAAAACATAGATTTAGGCATTTAGCATTTCGCACCACCTGAAATATGAACAATTCAGCACTTTGCACCCTATATTATTTTCCTCAAAAAACCTAGGGACAAAATAGGTAATTCATTTTTTGATCTTTGACACTTTGCATCCCAAAACACGAGAAATGAGCATTTTGCACCCACGAAATAGTAGCACTTAACAACCTTGAATTAAGAACAACTCATCAACTTGCACCCGCGAAACATGAGAAATGGACAACTTAATCCCCCTAAACACAAAATTAGCACTTAGCACCTAAAATTAAGAAAAACTCAACAACTAGCACCCCTCATTTTTTTCTGCAAAGTTGACCATCGGGTCAAAAATCTAGAGCTTTAGAAGAATCGAACATTACCAACATGTGATTGGTCTATTGGAAGGGACTAGTCACTACAAGGTAGCGGACTCAGGTTCGAATCCCTGTTGGGAGAGGTTGCCACTTTATGCCCGATGCGCCTCGAAAGGGATTAACCCGAGAAACTATAAAAAAAGAAGAATCGAACATTTTCCTCTCCCGGTGTTTTCCTAATCCCAATTCGGCCATTCTCTTTCCAATCCGCCTTCTCATATATTCATAAAACTTGTTACCAGGTTTGAAGCTTCTCATTCATATCAGAATTGAGTTGCCCAGTTTTTATCTTCCATGCTCCAGTTCTTTGCGGTATAATTTAAGGTAATTTTTTATTTAATTTTCAATTATAAGTTTCGATTTTACATTTTTTGTAGTAGAAGGTATATAGATTTTGAACATGCTGAGGAAGGTTATACATGGGATGACCCTTGAGAATGCAAGAACTAAACTGTATTAGTGATTGTGTTTCTTTTTATTTTATCAGAATTGTATTTTCTTCTTGTGCCAATCCGACTTCTCATAAATCATGTTATCAATTGAAGGTACAATAATGAAGAATATATTGTACGTGTACTGATTATTGATTAAATCACTAGACGTACACATGATGAGTTGATGACTTGATCATTGATAAGTGGGGGTTTAGCCAATGTTGAAAATTGGTGATGATTTGCTATTGCATTCTTGGATTGTGCAATGATAGTGAATTAATGGGGCACAATTATGATTTTCCACTTGATATTGTTTACTCTCTCCATTCCTTTTTAATTATCGTTTTAGGTTTTTTCACATGTATTAAGGAAGCTAATAATTAACTTAAATTTTAGAAGAAAAAAATGGAGTTATACATAAATTAAATATCTCTCTTTTTTCCAGACTCTTATTCTTTCTTCTTCGATTAATTATTTCTTATTCTGCCCCCTTCAACTGGTTAAAGTAGGAGAGATAGGAAAAAAAAAAAAATGAAGTAAATAAGGGTAAAATTGGAAGATGTGTTATTAATGCTTTATTGGAATCCTAAAGCGATAACTATGGAACAGAAAAAAATCTTTAAAGCGACAATTAAAATGAAATGCAGGGAGTAAAAGTTTTTAACGTAAATCAATATATCCTTTCCTTGTGATTGTGAAATATTTGTATATATCCCTAATGCTTATTGTTAATGGCGTGATTTTTATTACTACTATTTATCTAGATAAGATTATTGCAAAATGCAAAATGGCACGCAAATTTGGTGGGATTAATTTGTTTTTGTAAAAACATCATGCGAAAGATGATTGCTGAGATCCAACTAGGCCTTTTGGATTTGGTTAAAAGCTAGAAAAGGTACTCCAAAAGTGTAATTTCTTGTATTCTTGTGAATTTAATTTACCAAATGTTGAATAAGAAATGTTTTTTATGAGTTAGTTGTATTTCCACTATTCTTTTAGTAGTTTTTTTGGAGCTTTTTCATCATTCATTGCTCTTGATATATAAATGAGTTTATGATAATCCTTTGATACATGGGGATCTATTTTCACATTTTAGCACTAAGGAAAAATGCTCATATTTTCTCAGTGTAGTGTTTATTTATAAAAGATAAATATTTCTTACATTTGAGAGAGAAAGCCGCATGCATTGATGTTATAACCATGGATCAAAATTTCGGTTTAAATGTATGTTTCGGTCAGTCAAATATTGGAAACTTTTCGAGGCTATTCGGAAATATTTCGAACACTAAGGAAAATTTGTAAAAAAAGGTGCTAAATTTAGGAAAATATAAGAGTTTAAGGCAAATAAGTAGTTTCGGAATTTCATCTTATTTTCGTTTCGCCTGATTCAAAAACGGAAACTTTTCGATGTTTTCGATGGAAAATATGAAAATTTTGATCCATGATTATAACCACTACATGTCCATTAATTTCCAATCTCCTTCACGTGAGAGCATATATGAATATCAAATTTCCCCCAAAATCAAGTTATATGATAAAAAAAGTTTCCCACTACAATGATAAGACAACTTTGGTTCAATTGAGGCATTAATTAGGTTGATGTGCTTAAGAATCTTTCAAGGGTGGTTTGGTAGGGTATATGGGATTAAGTTGGATTAGATTGGAGCTTTGATTGGAGACCATATTAAAAATACGTTTCGTAGATTTGATTGAGTCATATTACATAATTAAATCAATAAATCGTAATATGTTTTATAGAGTTATGAGTTTAGACATATATTAATATATTTTTACTACTTAATTGAACATATTATGTTAGTTAAGATATATCAGTTCATCGAAGCCATTTGTTTAATATGTATAAGATTATGAGTTGATCAATGTTTGTCCAATATTTTAGTTTGAATGCTTCCATGTTAATTGTAAACTGATGTAGGTGTATATTTTAATTTGTAATTTATTTATGTAGCATGTGTTTCCATTTTAAGAGATTTGAGAAGAATTTATGATATTTAATGATATGTCAAAATGGTAATTATGTAAATTTGAGGTTATAAGTGACATTTTACCTAATCCATATTCACCCGAACTAATTTACCCATGTATGGGTGGATTATAATCTAGTCTTAATACCTAATTGTAAGGATTAAATTCATTTAACCCGATATTAAAGCAATACCATCAAATGATGTACTAGCTCATATTATTAATTCATATAATATGACATAATATTCCCTATTAGATCCTACCAAATGCCCAAAGTATATAGTAACATTTATAAATCCAAGTATCCAATCATAGATACTGGACCGTAAAAGGAGCTCACATTGCAAAGTTTTCTTTTTTCTCTTTTCTGCTTCAATTTAGTAGCACTCTTAATTTCCCAAGACTGCGTAAGGTGAAATATATTCTTTTAATCCAGAAATATCAACATAAGTTACCTATATGCCCTCAAACCCCCATTTTACTAAATATTCTTAATTTGAATATTGTCGACTCTAAAATATATATTAGTATATACATAAGAAAACAGGATAATACATGTTATTTCCTCAATGGAATATTGTAAAATAACAAATAAAATGGAAATTCAAAGATTCATATTTATATTTGCAAATTGCAATCTCAAATTTATTGGATTCAAACTTGTATTCAGAATCTTTATTTGATTGAAAAATTCCTTTATGGAAATAAAAAAATATAGCAAAACAAGTTCAGTCCGAGTCCAATAGTTAATATGGCTTAGCCCAATAGCATATGGGCCAGAGTCTGAAATTAGCTAAATGCCTTAGCTTAAGTCTGTTATGGGCCGAGTATCGGATTTGGTGAATAAAAACCGGTTGCTCTTTTCGTAATCTCATTCTTGTTCCAATCCAGCTTCTCATATATTCATAAAACTTGTTTCATAAAATGAGGGTTTGAATCTTCTCTTTCAAATCAGAATTTAGTTGCCCAATTTTTTATCTTCCACCGATTCTCTGCAATGTTTAAGCAAAATTTTTATTTTATTTTTCAATTATGACTTTGATTTTATATTTTTGTTGTATATTATATATAGATTTTGAACATGCGCAAAAATTGATGATGAATGTTGATGACCCTTGAGAATGCAAGAAGCAAAATTTATTAGATATTGTGTTTGAATGTTTAGATTTAGAGAAAAAAAGGAGATTGAGTTTAAAAGGTTTGGACAAATATTTCAGCAACTTTTGCCGATTTTAATTAGTTGTGTCCAAAATTCATGTGAAATAATTTAGGCCTAGTTTTACTATATCTATATAAAATCCAAAATACAAAAATAGATTTAAAAACAAATAAATTTGTAAATGTCAAAACAATAACAGTTCGACCCCAATAGACAATATGGCTGGGCACAATAGTCAACTTGGCTACATCTATATCTACATTATATATCTATATATATTACTTTAATAAAAAGATAAGCATGTTATTGTTATGATGTAGTAATTTGTTGATATTTCTAATTTGTTCTTAACACTTAAATTAATTTAGTAACTTATAATATTATTACTAATTAATCCTATTACACCCTTAAAAAAAGTTCAACTTTTATTTTCCTAAAAGAAATCTTATTTTTTGTGCTTAAAAAGCTTAATGCACGTGGGAACACGTATTTAAATAGGGTGATAAGTGACACCCTTTTTTTCTTTTTTGATATAATATTTATATTTTTATTGTTGAAGACACATCTCAATTCTATGTTTATCTCTGCGAACATAATTAAGCAGATTTGTTTTAGTGAAGTGATGTCACAAGATTAAATTTGTTTGATGACAAAAACAATACAAAGAATGACCAATCAATAATAAGATCAATATTAAACTAGAAAATAACAACAAACACTTTTGATTCGAAATCCGAAACCTCCAAGATTTATATAAGTTCTTTAAAAAAAGGTTTGTATAAGAAAAAAAAGGTGCTACTTAATTTCGACTCTATAGGTAATGTCAATTGCTAATTTTAAAGTCTAGGGTCGGTTTTTTTTTTTTTTTTGAGATGGTGAATACATTGTTACATCAAACATTATATCGAATCGAAACTATTCAAATGATAACAAAGTGAACTAATACTAGTATTAAACTAGAGAAAGGCTAGTATGAAACTAGAGAAAATACCCACATTCGTGGGAGTTGAACCCATGACCTCTTGGTCATGGAGCCTCATCCTCAACCACTTGGCTAAGGCCTCATCGGCGTCTAGGGTCGGTTTCATAGTAATGTAATTTAGGCCTTCGTCTAAGTCTTTGACTATATAGGAGCCTCAAAAAATAATTTTGAAAATGTAAATATATTTTAATTTTTTTTTATTTAAGTTTTTTTTTTTGTTAAATAAGATGTAAGAATGCAACAAACTTGAATAATTTTTAAATATGTTACTGCCCTATTTATATAATCAAATACTTAAACAAACGATGAAAATCAACTTAGTAGCTAATACTGATGCTCTAGAGACTTTTTATAAATTTACTTATTTAGAATGTTTTACTCCGTAATCTAGAACCATGTATATGCAAAAATAATGTCATAAATATTTTTATCGGCTATATATTTTTGCCTTGTCTACTCCCCTCCTTACCTGCATCATATTATATTAACATTAATGCTTCATGTATTGGTTCAGATGTAGTGGACAATGATGGGAGCGCGACATTAAAATAGATTTAACCTATCAAATAACTTTTTGATTAACAATATACATTCTATTAAAATTCTCCTAGTGTTTGTTATCTAAGCTCTGTTGAGCTAATTTATGTAAATGTGATTATTTCATATTATTGGTGTCAAATGATAAATATTACTTCCTCTATTTTTTTATTTATCGTTTTAGAATTTCAATGTATAATTCATTTTTTTTTACCAATTTTACCCTTCTTATTAATGCTATGAGTATTTGATTAAAAGAATGTTTTGGAACTTTTATTTTTAAAAATGGCTATTTATCAAATTTCGTAATATTTGTGCAATCCTCCAAAACGAATAAAAAACTAAGGGATAATATGCTAATTGATAGTACAAATATTTTTGTTTTATTGTGTCTTAGTATTATGGAAAATTTATTATGATATTGTTGTTTTGCATAAAAAAATAAAATTTAGATTTTTATGTAACTTAGACTAAATGAGTTTGAGTCAAACTACAATTTTTAATATTAATTTATTATAAAGAAGACTCAAACTACATATACGTTTCAATTTTTTGGCAGTAGATTGAACCGTTTGATAATACCGTGTCAAACAAGATATTAAAAATTGGTACAATTCAGTAATATTGAATGCACACCCTAAAATTAGGGTTGTGCACGATCCAATAAACCACACGTAAGATTATACCAAATCAAAATTTCAGTTCAGTATACGAAATGAACTCCATTATCGAACTATTATAAATTTTGATTTTCGGTATTACCGGTAGGATTACCGAACGAGTGCGTATGTTTACCGAACCGAACCGAACCGAACCGGTATACCAATTTTTTTTTTCTTTTTGTTTTTCAATCCCAATTCCTAAAAGCTAGACATCGTTCCAAATTTCCAATCCAAGTTTCGTTTCACTCTTCTTTCTTCTTCTACGGCTGCCCTAGACCAAAACCCTAATCTTCTTCTTCTTCAATTCAAAATCCCACCGCGCCGCCGCACCACCCACCCCCCTTCGCGCCTCCACCATCTCTCTCTCTCGGCCCAGATTTATAATTTACAGAGGTACAGTCCAAATTCTAAATGCCGATTTTTTTTCTTTCTGATTTTCTCTTAATAAATTGGGTACTAATTGCATTTAGAACCCAAAACTTGAATGCTGCTAAAGTAATTTTTGGAGAGGGGAATTTTTGGAGAAGGGACTGAGGCTAGGGTGTCTCTGATGTATTCTTTATAATTTCTATTCAACTGCATTGGATGGTTAGAGTGGTAGGAATCATATTATTATTTACATATGTTTTCAAGACATTATTTTTGATTCAATAATTTTTCAGTTTCTTTTACCGAATCAAATCGAACTGTACTGAATCGGTAATTTACCGAACCAAACTGAAATTTTCGGTTTGGCAAACTGTACGAGATTTCAGAACCAGCCGGTATTATTTTTGCATTTGGGTTATAATTTGTTCCGTTCGGTTTTACCGTTTGCACAGCCCTACCTAAGATATTAGCGTGAGCAGAAATATTATACTTTCATATTTTATCTATTTACTGATTCTGACAAGTAAAAAAATATTTGTTAACTTACTTTATGTTATATAACTATATTCATGATACTTGAATTTTCAATATATATACACACATGCGCTATACTTGTGGTATTTGCTTTTGTTAAGAGAAAGTTTAAGAATGAAATGTGATAAAACTATATTACGATTGAATCTAAAAAATATCAGCTAATTTGTAAAGGAGGTCCCCAATTTTAAATATCGCCTAGGGCCCCGTAATATCTCAGGCCGGCCCTGTAAACTTCCATGGTTGTGTTTTTCCTAAAACTAGAGGGCTCAGAGTGCAACCTGTGAAACTTATATGCCTCTCTTTCTTTCAAAACACTTCCTTAATTCATTTTGTGCAGTCAAAACGGCTTCAAATAATCTTTACATTTGTCTCCTCTCCCTGACTTATTTGTGCAGTTGGGTAATAATTTATTCTCCTACGCTTTATTTGCTTTATACTTTGAAAATTTTGATTAATTTGAATATAAACTTTCTGTCTTTTTTTGGGATATTTAGATGATTTGATTTATGTAAAGTCTTTTCGTTTCCATATCTAGTCCTATCTGGGTTTTGATTTGCTTAAACAATTTTCCTTATATTTAATATTTTCTTGATCTTTACTAGGTAATGTAATAGGTTATTGATGTGTATGTGATTCATGTGTGAGGTAAAATTGTTTCTTTAATTGTGCGCTAAACCTGGGTTTATGATATTGTGTATGTGAATGGAATATTTCTATAACTCTTGTTATTAATTATCTGCTTCACTGATTTATGCATATGAACTGTACAGAGAGGAGTTGGAAAGACATTGAGATATAAGTATGTTGGACATTAATCTTTTTCGTGAAGAAAAGGGTGGAAACCCGGAAAAAGTTAGAGAGTCTCAGCGTCGTCGGTTTGCGAACGTTGATCTGGTCGATGAGGTCATTCAACTCGACAAAATTTGGCGACAACGTAATTATTGCATCACTTCCCCCCCCCAACCCCCAATTTATTATTGTTCTTGGTTTATAGTTTCCTTTATTATGTGGATTTATACAATTGTTATGATATGTTATTGTTGTAGGCCAATTTGAGCTGGATTCCTTGAGAACTGATAAAAACAGGATTAGCAAAGAGATCGGACGTCTCAAAATTGTGAGTGCTCCGACTATTTTTGATGTCTTATCTTTTAAACTTTTATATCTACCTCGCTTGTCGATTTTGAGCCATGAGTTTCCAGCTCTTTTGTTTATTTGTTGGATTTGGGATTAAAAAATTTATTTTGTTCTTGAAAGTCGGGTGGAGATGCGAGTGGAATGGTTGCTGCTACAGAGGAAAACAAAGAATTGACTGCAAATAAGGAGGCAGAGGTTCAGGAGGCTCTATCAGCAGTGCAGTCTAGACTTGCAATTATTGGAAATCTTGTTCATGATTCAGTTCCAGTCGACAAAGATGAGGTATAATTGAAGCTCTTTTCTCTTTAATTTTTAAGTGCTACTAGATTGCATATTTTCCATTCAATGATGAGATTTTGTTTCTCGATCAGGAAAACAATGCCATTGTTAGGTCATGGGGAGAGAAGAGGACTGAGGCAAAGCTGAAAAATCACGTGGAGCTTGTTGAGCTTCTTGGAATTGCTGATCTGAAAAAAGGTACTCACTTTTTTACTTTAATTTTTTGGGGATTATATTTTCATGCATTACACATTACCATGATATAATTGGATAATTCTAGAGTGTTTTTATGACTCCGTGAACATTATTGGCACCCGCTTTTGCTTATATTGTTACATTTTCTTACAAGTTTCTTGTAGTATCATTCTCTTATTCAAAAGGAAGATAAAATTTGATGGCCAATTAACATCAAGAAAACTCTATGTGAAGTTATTTGTTGCATTGTTGTGTTGACTTGAGGTTTGCTGTATGATTATCTAAGCCCATATAGATAACTATGTAATAATTGGCAAATATTTACTAGATTTTTATTGATTTACTTTTTTCATGGATGACCTGTTAATTTGTGGCATTTTATTCACTTAATCCCCATCTAGTACCACAATTTATAGCTTGATATATACACTCTCCTTGATACATTTGAAATTCAAGAAAAAATTAACAACTACTGCAACTTGTAACTAAATTTACTTAAATCCTAGAAATAACTGATCAGTGAGTTTTCCAGAATTTGCCAAGTTAATTTTTTTTTTCTTGTTGTAGTTGCTAATTTGCTTAGTCGAATGGATTTGGAATGTTGTAGGTGCAAATATAGCGGGAGGCAGAGGTTACTATCTGAAAGGAGATGGAGTATTACTTAATCAAGCTCTCATCAACTTTGCTCTTGATTTTTTGGACAAGAGGGGCTATACTGCATTACAAACTCCGTTCTTCATGAGAAAAGATATTATGGCTAAATGTGCTCAATTGGCACAGTTTGATGAAGAACTTTACAAGGTTAAATCTTTTCTCTAATCCAATAACAGCATGTGAATTTTCTTTCTATGTTTAGCATCACTAGAATTACATTGCGTTAAAACAAATATGAATGTCCTTATTTGGCTCGTTTACTTTATCGTATATCTGTCTCTTTAGATTACTCGAGAACTGAACAGCTAACTGATTTAGTAATAGCTTAAAAAGATCGATGAAGTATAGAAGAGAATTTGAATTTCAAAGGAATACAAGAATAATTTGGTGAAAGAGCTAAATGCAAAAAATTCCCCTGTGCTTTGTCTTATTGGCAAAAACATCTGTTTCATTTTTACTAGCAAAAACACCATGTGTTCTTTTTTTATTAGCAAAAAACCCCTTTCGAAATTCCTACATAAATCATAGGGAGGTTCTTGTCATTTTTTAAGTGAACAAGGGGGTTATTGCCAATTTTTTTAATGTGAGTAGGGTATTTTTGCATCTATTGATGGGGGTAATTGTCATTTTGGCTTTCAAGGGTTTTTTTTCCTAATAAATATTAGCAGGGGGGCTTTCTGTAATAAAAATAACACAGGGTTCTTTTGCTAATTAGGCAAAGCATAAGGGGTATTTTTGCATGTCACTATTATGTAAAATGTGCCTGATATGTGTGTTTCCCAAAAGGTAACTGGAGAGGGAGATGACAAATATCTAATTGCCACAGCTGAACAACCACTTTGTGCATATCATATAGATGATTGGATTCATCCCACGCAAATTCCACTGAGGTATGGTTTAAGTCAAAGACCTATATTCTTTCCTTTGGTTTGTTCCTTATTTTGAACTTACTTATAAGTTCTATTAGGTATGCTGGCTACTCGTCATGCTTCCGGAAAGAAGCTGGTTCACATGGCCGTGATACTCTTGGAATATTCCGTGTTCATCAGTTCGAAAAGGTGGAACAGTTCTGTATAACAAGCCCAAACGGGAACGATTCTTGGGAAATGCATGAGGAGATGCTAAAAAATTCTGAAGATTTCTACCAGAAGGTATATTTTTCCGCTACCCTACCCTTTTTTCCTGAATGAATTTGTATTTTAAGATGAAACAATTACATATAAACTTGTCTATGAACAGCTGAATATTCCATATCAAGTTGTGGCTATCGTTTCTGGGGCAATAAACGATGCTGCTGCCAAGAAGTATGACTTAGAAGCATGGTTTCCAGCATCAAAGACTTATAGAGAACTTGTTTCATGTTCAAATTGCACTGACTACCAGTCCAGACGACTAGAAATTCGATTTGGACAAAAAAAGGTTGAGATAGTTTTTTTTCTAATGATTTTTTCGTATTTTTTCTAATGATTTTTTCGTATTTCTTTGTTAAAATTTTATCTTATCTCATACGTTTGTTGCAGAGTAATGATAAGACTAAGGAATACGTACACATGTTGAATTCTACTCTCACGGCTACTGAGAGGACTATGTGTGCTATACTCGAGAACTACCAAAGGGAGGATGGTGTAGAAATACCCGAGGTTCTTAGAAATTTCATGGGTGGGAAGACGTTTATTCCTTTCAAGAACACTGCAGTTAAAGAAGCTAAAGGTAAGAAGACTAAGGAATGAGCCAACGCTCGTGCAAGGTCATTGTACCCCTTTGCCTTTGATTTTTTCTTATAGAATTTTGAACTAAATAGGAAAAAACGTGTGAAATTGTTGGAGGATAATTTATACTCCTTCGTTTTTTTTCATATTCTTACTTCTGGTATTAGACTTGAGTATAAGTTATATTTTGAGAAGTTGTGGGAAGTTCATTTTAAGTTATTATTATTACTTCCTCGACTCTGGTACTTGGCGTTGATAATTTGCAGAAATTTTTTTAAGGAGTTTGATTAAAAGTTCTTTATATTTCTGAAATAGGGATATTTCGATGTGATAGACAAGTCTTTATTTTCCTTTTTTCTTTTCTTAGAAAAGTCTCTATAAATTTTGTACATGTATATGTTCAACTGCATATAAACAAGTAACAGTGCATTTTTGAACTGTGACAAAAAAAATAGGGCATTTGTAAAAGCTGAAAAGGGATGGATTTAAGGTTGACATTAGCATGATAAATTATTGATATTGAAAGTTTAAAATAGTTTATATATTTTGTTAAGCTATTTAGTAATGTCTCAATAATTCTTTGAACATCATTTTCGGTGCATCTCAATATGTAACGAACGAACTAGTGTGCATCCTAGGATAACATTTTTGTTTTGAGATATATTAATATCATAATTACATTAGAAATTATTCATCAACACATCACCGGAATCAAATAAATTACTCCAAAGATTGGAGTACATGACCACTAAATTTGTGCCCAAATCACAAATTTTGAGAAGTGAAATGTTGCAGTCAAATTGTGTATAAACCGAACTATTGACCTAAACCGACCCATTTTCTTGTTGTATGTATTGGTTGGAGTAATGTAAGAGTTAAAAATTAGCAAGGATTAAAATTCAGTTTGACATTATCAAGTAGATAAGATACACTCAATAAGTAGCAAGGTTCAATGAAGTAAGTAAATTTAACAAGTTTCTGTGGTTTACAAAAGTGGTTTGGTTCAATTTTTTGTGTGAGAAATGTGGATGAGACTCATATGATAATTTCCGTCGTAGAAGGGCAGTTTAGTAAAACTGAACTCACTCTTTGGTTCTCAACCACATACTAAGATAATTGTAGCATAACATAAAACAATCCAACAACTAAGATCCACCACAAAGTGTTAAAAAAACCGAAATGCATAGAATAAAATCAAGATTTATAGATCCTGCTTCTTTTACATCAGTCTCGCCTTCATGTAATTTGCGAAAAATAAAACTAGGTAGAACTACAAAACCATATAAAAAAACTCTAATTCACCTTTAGAAATTGTTCAACACATATCAATCGACCTTAATACCTCCTTGCGAAATTTCCAGCACCACGCCCAAAAGCAGGAGCCACTTCCTGCGGCTCAACAGTCTGCTTAACGACCCCAGGAAGATCAGCCATTCCAAGTGAAGCAAGCATGTCAATTGTCTCCTTGTCAACTTCAATGACATCAGTCTTAATAGCAGACTCATCAGGCACAAAGTCCATACGCCTCTCACGTTCCTCCTCCTGAAGCTTGAGTGAGATACCACGAACAGGACCCTTTTGGATACGCTTCATTAAGTGGGTGGAGAAACCAGCAATCTTGTTTCGGAGACGCTTTGAAGGAATGATGGCAACTTCCTCCAAGATCTTCTTGTTTGTGTGGAAATCCAAAGTCATTTTGGAGTAGTACCTCTCGATGACTTGTCGAGAGGACTTCTTCACTGTCTTGGTTCGAACACGACCCATCTCAGCAGTTGTACCTTAGATTCCAACTATCACATAAGTTTATTGATTCACAATGGCATACAAAAATGGAATATTTATAGTTAAGCAATAAATTATCATTAAAAAGAGGGCAAATAAATTACATAGAAAGAAGATACAGACTCAACACTTTAGTATCTTCAGAATTTCAACAAATTTGAGTACAAAAATGATCTCAATACAAGAAGTTCTAAAAAACAAAAATTGGATCTTTGTTCATCCAGTAAAAGGTGTGTAGACCATCGGAGATATTTTCTCTAAGAGTCTAAATAACATCAAATCGAATATACAACTTGAACAATACTGTTAAACTCAAAACATATTACAAAGTCTATAAAGTAAAATATTCAAGTATTAACAAAACCAGAGGGAAAAAATTTAATTCCCAAACTAAAATTTTATATCTAGCACAAACAATAAACATAAGTTAATCAAATAAAACCCTTGGATTTTCAATTGAAGTTCAGAATCTTAGAGTATGATAAATCTAGGGACAACACGAATAAACGAATCCGAGATAATAAATTAAAGAATACCTTGAGAAACGAAAGTCTTGAAAAATGAGGATGATTTTATGCGACAGCTGATAGCAGTTTCAGACTTTCACTGTGAGAATGGAGATGGGAGAAATAATCTTATGAGAAATAGCATTAAGGGGTTTTGTTGATTAGGGTTTCACTTGTAAATTTGGGCTGGGCTTACGTAAAATGGGCTATGGTCAAGGCTGAATATTTAGGTTGTGAATTTTTCTCATTCAAAATTCAAACTGTCAACCGAAATTTATTTGATCAATTTAAACTTGGATCGGCAACCATTTACTTTTGTTCTGTAAATAGGTTCATGAGTCATAACTGGATTCGAATCGAGTCAGAATTTTAAACAGAAAAGAAATCCCTTAAACACTCGAGTTTAAGTCAATATAAATATTGGGGGAAAATTGTTTTTTTTGTATCATAGGATAGACTGACTTGTATTTTGGTATCATTGGATACGGAAATACAAATTTGGTACTACATGATATGTTTTCATTGCAATTTGGTACCAAACCAAATTTTTCTACAAAGTTAATGGCAATTTACTCCCTATGAAATGCATAATGTTCAAATTATCCCTCTATAATTTGAAAAAAATCAATTTACCCCCTGTAAAATTTTAATGAAGCAATTTACCCCCTTCATCCGGAGATTGTAACTCACTTGCCGAAATTGAGAGTATGCATGCAAACTATTTTATTTAACATAGGGGGATAAATTGCCACATTTATCATAACACAACGGGTCAAAAATCACATTATCATAATAAAAGTGGATTAAGTTGAACATTATGCATTTAGTAGGGGGTAAAAAATATCATGGAGGCGATGTGAAATTTTTACAAAATTTCAAGGGTTAAAATGCTCTTTTTTAAACCACGAGGGTTTAAATTGAACATTATGCATTTAGTAGGGGGTAAATTACCATTAACTTTTTAGAAAAATTGGATTTGGTACCAAAATTGCAATGAAAACCTATCTTATGGTACCAAATTTACATTTTCATATTCAATGGTACCAAAAGTGCAAGTCAGCCTATCATATGGTATCAAAAAAAACAATTTTCCCTAAATATTGGTATATTCTCAGCACGCATCATTGCGTGCTTTAATTCCTCATCACATTCTTTTATGTGCATTAGATTCTTCAAGCAAAAAAATAAGATTTTTTTTTTAAAAAACGTAAAAGTAAATTTTATTTAAATAAGATAAGTAAATAAGTTAAATAGTTAAATTACTTAAAACATTAAGTGCAAAATAAGAATATCAAAAAATTACTACATCATGACATAACTTTTCTTTATAATGATTTGATACCGTAATTTAACAATTAATTTTATATTTGGTACCATCGTTAAAAATCACCATTAAGTTGGTGACGTGGCCGTGAAGCCAAGTGCGATTATTGTAAAATTAATGCAATAACTTATGTTCGTTGATAATTTTAGCTCTCGATTTTAATTTTCTTCATTTCTCTCATTGAGTTTCAATATGGGAACTGATAATACTCATGACATATTAAATCACTTTATTAAAAGTATCTGTTATCTCGTCGAAAAACCATGATATTAATACTAACATCTCTAAACTAATATACGTACGTAAATTCCGTTGTAATTATAAAAACGAGACAATATATAAAAAATTAAAAATATTAAATCGTGCCTTCTTTGACTTACTGCAAAACAATATTTATTTAAATCGTTAAATGGACATTCCAATCTAAAATTATCATCATATTAAAAACAATTCATACACATATACCTCCAATGCATCATCAATTCTGCACATAACCAGCAACCAAAGGATTCCGAAAACGATATCCCTATACGACATTTCATCAATAAACCCTTCTCGCCTCTACCAAATCATACAGGCATACAGCCGATTCCACCTCGATTTGTTCCACGATAACCAGTCATTGAGGTCTCAGCACAGGTATCATGGGGCTAATCCTCTATCTTGGGCAATTTTGATACATTTCCCAATCACCCGTGCAACATATGCACAAAATAATTTTCCAATCTTGGATCTCTCGCTTCACATGCTTAATTACAATACATAGTCGAAAAATTTATTCACCAATAATCACCACATGAGCAAATCCCGTTTACAAAATGGTGATAACGATTCGTATCCCTTACAATGATTTCATGATCCATAATCTTGGAAATAAACTTAATAGCAACATGGCAATCTTCACACACACGTAGATTTTTAGTGACTCTAATTTGCATCCCCGGTTCACTATTAATAATCGCAAAAACAATCGCCAATTTCTCACTATGAACCACTAAATGGTTTTCTTTGTCCTCCTCCTCCACATCATGCAACGTAGTGTCTGTTTTTGGAACATAGCCTACCTCTTTCATCTTGCCTAACAACAAATCTAACTCTTCATATATCTCCACCGATTGTGGATGTGATCTATCACCGGCAAGAAACGTGTAAACCTGGTCGCGAAGCTCAACATTGCTAACACCCGGTATTTTCTTGATTCCTCTCTCTTTCATAATCGACCGAACTAAAGTTACATCTTTCCACCTACAAGCCTTCGCGTAAATATTTGATAACAAAACATAATATCCCGACTGTTGGGGAGCCAATTGGAAGAGACGATCCGCGGCCACAACCCCAATTTCTATATTTTTATAAACATGACAAGCGCTCAATAGAGCTCCCCAAACCCGATCGTTTGGCTCAATTGGCATATTCTTGATATGATTATAGGCCTCGTCCACTCGACCTGCACGTCCAAGTAGATCAACCATACAAGCATAATGTTCTAATCGTGGAACTATTTTATACTTTTCCACCATCAATTGATAATAATGTTGCCCTTCCAATAGCAATCCCGCATGGCTACATGCCGAAAGAATCGAGACAAACGCTATTGAATCGGCTACTATACCTAACTCATGCATTCTAGAGAATAACTCGATGGCTAAGTGACCTTCCCCACTCCTACCATAAGCGGACATCATCGAAGTCCACGAAATAACATCCTTAAACTTCATCCCATCAAATACTTTCCTTGCTTCTTGTAAGCATCCACATTTGGCATACATATCGATTAAGGCATTTTCTAAGGTCAAATTCGGACAAAGACCCTTCATGTGAACATACTCATGAACCCGTTTCCCTAATGATAATGCACAAAGATCCCCACATGCTGGAAGAACACTAGCAATAGTAATTGCATCGGGCTTCACTCCACGATCTTCCATTTGTGAATAAAGGTCAATTGCGTCACTATGCATAGAATTGTTTGCAAACACGGCTATCATAACATTCCATGCTACTATGTCTTCCTTCTTCATATCCAAGAACATTTTCTTCACAAACTCAACATTTTCTGCACTCGTATTAGTTACCGCAGGTGAGAGGCTAGCCATCGTGCCTGGGTCAGGTTTCAAGCCTAATGACTCCATTTCTTTACATACCTCCAATGCATCATTAAACTTTCCATTTTGTGCATAAGCAGCCACCATGGAATTCCAAGAAACGATATCCCTATACAGCATTTCATCAAGAACCCTTCTTGCATCAACCAAAACTCCACATTTCCCATACATTGAAACAAGACCATTACCCGTAAACAAAGTCAAATCGAGACCTTTTTTCACAGCTGGGCAATGAATCTGAATCCCAAATCTCAAATTATTTGAAGAAGAACAAGCTTTTAGAATACATGGCAATGTGTAATGATCTGATGTAACGCCAAAGGCTAGCATACTCTTATACATCAAGATTGCATCTTTGTGAAAATTGTTATTGACATAACTTCTGATCATGACATTGAAAATAATGTTGTTTCTTTCAGGAATTTTGTCAAACACCTTGCGGGTAACATCAGGTTTGCCATTGGTTGCATAAGCTCGCATCAGCTTAATAGCTAGGGATGTATCAGAGTATAAATTTGGGTCAGAAATAATCTTGGTGTGGAGTTTCTTGAGGGTTTTGATATCTGGGTTCTTGTCCAGTATTTCGATGATCAAAGTCTCTATGTTTTGTGGCGTAGAAGTTAAAACATGGCGGGAAAGTTTGGTCGGGTTTCTAATGGGTTTCATGGGTTTGAAGAATTTATTTATAAACAATAATAGCTACATTAGAACATCAGTAGTTATACGGAGCTTCTTACCGTTTCATTTTCTTTGTCTTCGGGAAGAATTATATGCAATGCACTAAACAGTTTTTAAATTGTCGTTCTTGATTATAGTAAGTTAGTAGCTTATTTGTTTTGAGCAATAAAAATACCCCCTTATGTTTTGTCTAACTTTCAAAAATTTTCCTGTAGTATTTTAACTTTAAAAAAATCTCCTATAATTTCAAATAAATGTCAAATAAGCCTTAAAAAAAAAAAGTATGTTTCAAACGTCAAAATTGTAAGTATTTGTTCATATTTTGCTTTTATCCCTGAAATCGAAAGACAAAAACACCCCTATACTTTGTTTAACTCCCAAAAAAACCCCTATGTGTCATGTTAAATCCCCAAAATCCCCCTGTGTTTGATTTTATATACCACACTCGACCCAAGTAGTATATACTTATTTTTTCAAAAAGCAAAAATAAATTTATAAAAAATAAACACATAGGGGTAATCTTGTCATTCCACCAAAAGTCAAAAATAAAATTATAAGTATATACTACTTGGGTCGAGTGTGGCATTTAAAATCAAAGACAGGAGGTTTTTTGTTTGTTAAAATAACACAGGGGAATTTTTTGGAGTTAGACAAAGCATAAGGGGTGTTTTTGTCTTTAGCACTTTTTTTATTGTTCCAATCATAATATTTGAAAATCAGATTACTATTATTCTAAAAATAATAAATCAGATTACTACTGGCTCCAATTAATCTACCAGACCAATTCTTAAATAATCGAGAAATACTAGTATTTTAATTTACTTGTTTTGATATGTTTTATTAATAATTTGATTCAAATTTATACTTCAAAAGATTAGATAATTATGAGATAGCAATATAGCATTGTAGGAAGTATTATCCATTTTCGTTAGTAATATTTGTTTGTTAAAATTTTCATATTCCTAAACTTCAAAACACTGTAATTTAATGCAAGAATATATGACCTTACAAAAAATTTCAAACCTAAGATTAAACACATATCCCAATATAATTCATATCTTTATAGAATATGACTTCCATAGTAGAATTCGAACTTTAGTTTCAGTTATAGGGATCGCAAATCGCTTCCACTTGACCCAATCATCTTGAATTTTATAGATGTATATACATTTTTTTTATTAGATATTAAAAATTAAAAAAAAAAAACTCTTAAGGATTATACGGATTGGTATTAGCTCGATTTCACGTGATATTAATTTTGATATATTATTTAATGGTTAGTAAAACATTTAATATTATTTCAATTAAGTTTACTTGTTTGTTTATGTGGGTTTTAAATTTGAGATATGATCTGGACGTTGGAGTCAGACAAAGTTTGGACGAGAATAAAAAATATTAATTAATTTGAGATGAATTTCGCAATTTTGTATAACATGACAACTTATCGGAACTTCTTGTCTGAATTTAACGACAAAATGAAATTCAAACAAAATATTAAATTACATGACGAAATTTGGTGATGTGATATAACTTGGGACGAATAGAAATATACAGTTAGTTTGCAAGTTCGAGAGGAAAAAATAAAGAGTAAATCGCACTATTTGTCCTCCTTATGGGCCATCTTTTGTAAATTTGCCCATCTTATCAATGTAGTTAAGCACATTCGTCCCAAACAAATTTTTCATAGTAGATGAGTCATTTTCATCAATATAGTGTAACATGTTCATCCATTCTTAAATCCAAAATACATCCATTTTCGTCCATTTTAGAATGTATTTTGGATTTAAGATGGACAAATGTGTTAAGGGATGCATCTGCTATACAAAAATTATTAAGGACGAATGTGATGAACTAAATTGATAAAATGAATAAATTTGTTACGAAAAATTTAAGAAGGACGAATATATAAAATTTGATTCATAAGAAGAACGAAAAGTACGATTCCCAAAAAAAAAATAACATACGAATAAATAACTTTTATAGAGAAATGGCAGGTTGTAGATATTAAATCAATATTTATACGTTCACGATTTATTAGACTTGTATAGATGAACTGAAACTTGATCAGAAGTTGTTTGGTCCCTGCAATATATTTTAGTCTTTCCTTCAATCGAGTGTCGCTCTAGATAACTTCTGGATTTTTAATAACTTTTTATGAAAACAAATGACATAACATATCTTAATTTGGTACAAATTTCCCCAATTCCTTGAACTCATTACCCATTCAATCCCCCTGAGTCATATATAACCAAACTAACTGATAAAACTATTGTAGACAATGGATATCTTGTCTTTCTCCTCCACCGCACACTACTCTCACACTCCAATTCCACCACCACCCTCCGCCGGAAAACACCACACAATTTCTAAGTTCATTCTCTCCTCTTCAAAATTATCACAAGACCACTACTCATCTCCTCACAACCCCACCGCCAACCTCCGCCGCCCCACCACCACTAACAACCCCCTTCAAAACACCTCATCACCTCAATACCCAGAAAAGAACCCCCTGCATAAACTCTTCAAGAATTCCCATAATACCCCCTCTCCCCTCACCAATTCACCATCCCCTGATACTCTAAGTAACAAGCTCTGGTTATCTAGCAAACTCACCCCACCTCCACCCCCACCCCCAACCCCACCCCTATTGAATCAAGGACCTAATCAAGCTGAAATCGAAGATGAGGTTATCGAAAACTCAGAAGAAAATGATAAAGAAATGGAGTTTAGGGAAAAAGGTAAGATCTTTGTGGGGAATTTACCACTTTGGGTGAAGAAAAATGAAGTGGCTGAGTTTTTTAGGCAATTTGGGCCCATAAAGAATGTGATTATAGTAAAGGGTCATCATGATTTGGAGAAGAATATGGGTTTTGGTTTCGTGATATACGATGGGGTTACAGCAGAAAAGGCTGCAATGAAGGCTGTGGAGTTTGATGGAGTTGAGTTTCATGGTAGGGTTTTAACTGTGAAGTTGGATAATGGTAGGAGAATGAAGGGGAAATCAGTAGAGAGGGCTATGTGGGTAGGGAGTGGAGAGAATGTTAGAGAAGAGTACCGTTCTAAGTGGCACGAAGAGAGGGAAGGGTCACGTGGAGAGTTCCGCAAGGTTCTAGAGACTCAGCCAGAGAACTGGCAGGCGGTTCTGCAAGCTTTTGAGCGGATTAAAAAGGTGTCTAATTTTGATTTTTTTGATACACCAAGCATTTAATAGTATGTAAAGTTAGTCGATGTCTGGTTCTTGGATTTTCAGTGAGTGAAACAATAAGGAAAATGAACAAAATAATATAGCATATTGTTCCATCGATTGATGCAAGAAAAATATTTTCCTAGGTGTTATTACTCATTAAAATCCAAAAACCAAACATAGCCTTAAGCTCCATAGTGGAATTTAATTGTTAATTAGCATTAGAAAAGACTTAGAATCTTATGCAAGGCTTTATATTCAAGAATCATGTTATTTATATTTGTCAAGATGGAATTGTGTGTGAAAGTTATATCTTATTGGCCATCACATTCGTAGTTGATGTGCTATGTATTAATATTTTTATATATTTGAAGCCTTCAAGAAAAGAATTTGGATTGATGGTGAACTACTATGGAAGGCGAGGAGACATGCATCGTGCACGTGAGACATTTGAGAAGATGCGGGCCCGTGGAATAGAGCCATCTTTACATGTATACACAAAGTAAAAATTATTGCTACATTGTAGCTGTTCAGGAATTGTGTTATTGCCAATAAATAGAATCTCAGAATCATGATACATGTATTATTAATTTATTAAACTAATTTGTTGGAACTTGAACGATTATTTGCTAATTTTGCAGTCTCATTCATGCTTATACCGTTGGAAGAGATATGGAAGAAGCTTTGTCATGTGTGAGGAAGATGAGGGATGAGGGAATCAAAATGAGTTTGGTGACATATAGTATTATTGTTGGAGGATTTGCTAAAGTTGGGAACATCAAGTAAGTAGCAAACTATTGCTTTAGAATGAATGCTTTTTTTTTTTCTTTATAATTATTCTGGATTTATAATCATGGTTATTTATCTTGGCCTTCTCTAATTTTTCAATGCTTTCTGATCCTTGTCTAATTTTTCTTTCTTCTAATTTTGATAGGTCTGCGGAGCTTTGGTTTAAAGAGGCGAAAGAGACACTTCCTGACCTAAACGCAATTATATATGGGAACATAATTTATGCTAATTGGTGCGTTGACTTTATTTTATCCTCATATGGTGTTTTATGTTTGTGTAATGATCTGCAACATATAAGAAAGTGTACTACTCTTGCTGCCTCACATGCCTGTATATGTGTGAGGTATGAGGTACTTGCCATATCTAGACAGGTAGAGATATTCTATCGGCTGGCGTGTTGTTGTGCTAATATCATACTCGTTTTTGGTTTAGATATTTCCTATGGTGTAATTTTTGAATTTTGATTAAATCTATACACTTGATGTTCAATTTATCTTCCTTTGAGATAATTTTTTTATTAATTTGTCCTTACATGCAGTCAAACTTGCAACATGAACCGTGCTGAAGCATTGGTTAGAAAGATGGAAGAAGAGGGAATAGATGCTACAATTGACATATATCACACTATGATGGATGGTTATACCATGATACAAAATGAAGATAAATGTCTAATGGTGTTTGATAGACTTAAGGTAAATTTTTCTATAATAAGTTATGTTGACTATGAATACATATCATTAACATCCATGAATTCGTGAGCTTTTTGACATTTGATTGTTGTTATAGGAATGTGGCTTTACACCTTCTGTAATCACTTATGGATGTCTCATCAATCTTTATACCAAGGTAACTGGTATACCTTTTTCTTAATATCATGTCTATTGGATCTCGTCTTGCTTACTATAAATTGCATTTCCTAACTTTACAGATGGGAAAAGTTTGTAAAGCATTGGAGGTGAGTGACATGATGAAACAAGAACGCATTAAGCATAACATGAAGACGTATTCTATGCTGATCAATGGATTTATTAAATTGAAAGATTGGGTAAATGCTTTTTCAATTTTCGAAGATATAATCGGAGATGGTTTAAAGCCAGATGTCATTCTTTACAATAACATCATAAGAGCATTCTGTGGCATGGGTAACATGGAGCGTGCTATTCGTACTGTTGAAGAAATGAAGAAGGAAAGGCATAGGCCCACTTCTAGGACATTTATGCCCATTATTCATTCTTTTGCCAGAGCTGGACAAATGAGAAAAGCACTAGATGTTTTTGATATGATGAGGAAAAGCGGATGCATTCCTACCGTGCAAACATATAACGCTTTGATACTTGGCCTTGTTGGAAAGCGTCAGGTACATTATTTATCAAAATCATTGATGTCTCGGGTTGAAATTTATTTTCTCATGATTAGGTTCTTGGGTGATTTACAGTCGCTACCCCTCAGATATACTCTAATTACACTCGTTACCCCTACTACTTTGGAAATCACAAGAACCTCCCTTCTGGTTTAGCATGTTTTACCACAACACCCCTTACGGAGTTACAAGAACCCCCCTTCTGGATTAGCTTGTTTACCAAACACTCCCTGCAGGGGGGTGTTTGTAATTTATGAAACAGCAGGTTTTTTTGGTAATTAGGGCTTACCTTAATACATTCAAAATTACAAAATGACGGGGTACAAAACCCAAGAACTTAATTCTAAAATGGGTTCCTTTGAATTGTAAGCCCATTTGTACAGCCTACAAAGCAAGTCGTCTAATTTGCACAATTATATATGGTTAAGTAGTGGCTACAAAACTAAATTGTACTGATGTTGTAACTAGAAATCATACCCCTCAAATTTGAAGGGGCTACATAACAGACCCTTAGTATTCAATTTGCAGTATGGAAGATTGAACACACCTTCCCAGAGTACCAACTTTATTTAACTACTATTTAGCACATTTCTTGTAGATGGAGAAGGCCGAGGGCATATTAGAGGAGATGTTGCTTGCAGGAATTACTCCAAATGAGCACACGTACACAACGATTATGCACGGTTATGCATCATTGGGTGATACAGGAAAAGCTTTTGAATACTTCTGTAAAGTTAAAAACGAGGGGCTTGAACTCGATGTTTATACTTACGAGGCTTTACTCAAGGCCTGCTGTAAATCAGGGAGGATGCAAAGTGCTTTAGCTGTAACGAAAGAGATGAAAACTCGAAATATCCCAAGGAATACTTTTATCTTCAATATATTAATAGATGGGTATGTATAGATCTAAGTTTGGAATGTTATACACTATTTATTTATTTTTTTAAAAAAAATCCACATTCTAATTACTTCTATCTACTATGCAGATGGGCTCGTAGAGGTGATGTTTGGGAAGCCGCAGATTTGATGCAACAAATGAGACAAGAAGGGGTACAACCTGATATTCATACTTACACATCTTTCATAAATGCTTGTTGTAAGGCTGGAGACATGCTGGTATGTATTATTTGCACTTTATTTCCTCGAGACATGTACCAAAATCTCAAAATAAGAAATATGGAGAATTACTCAATCTACCCGTGTGTAATTATACTGACCACCCTCCAAGTTTGGGAAATTACTCAAGCTATCCTTCAGGTATTGGATTCATTACATTTACCCCATTAAAACATTAATTTCATAAAAATCAGAAAAAATCCACTAGTACCATTTAAGAAAACACAAACCTCATGGGTGGCAAATCGATTTCACCAATTTCACCCATGTTTCACTGATTTCACCCTTTTTTTTTTCATCGATTTAACCCAATTTTACCCCTTTATCCATCAATTTCACCCATTTTTCACGTCAATTTCTTTCTTTTGATGACGTCGGCATGCTCCTTCGGAAACTAACTCTTTAATGAGGTAATTGATGTGAATCCAATACCTCATGGATAGTTTCTATAATTTCTCAAACATGGAGAGTAGTCAATGTAATTATGCAAAATCTCAGGGGTTTTGAGAAATTCTCCCTATGAAATATCATAGTTCTTTTATATTAGAATTCGGTTTTAGTCTCAATAGATATCCGACTACTGATACCAAAACCAAATTTCCGACGATTTCACCATTCTATCGGTGGTCCTTACGATTGAAATCTATTTTATCAGAGAGCAATGAAAACAATCGAAGAAATGGAAGCAATTGGAGTGAAACCGAATGTCAAAACCTATACAACAATAATACACGGATGGTCCCGTGCTTCTCTCCCAGAGAAAGCTTTGAAATGCTTTGAAGAGATGAAGAAGGCCCAATTAAAGCCTGACAAAGCCGTATACCATTGCCTAATGACATCATTGTTATCGAGGGCTACGGTTGCGGAAGATTACATTCACACGGGAATCCTAAGTATATGTGAAGAAATGATTGAATGTGGTTTAACAGTTGATATGGGTACTGCAGTTCACTGGTCAAAATGTTTACGGAAGATTGAAAGTAGCGGTGGTTCTATTACCGAAGCCCTTCAGAAAACGTTCCCTCCAGATTGGAATTCACACAAGACACTAGACGCTATTTCTAATGACCGTGGTTTTGATGATGAGTTGGACGAGAATGATATTAATGATGCTTCATTTTATGATAGTGATTCTGATATTGAGGATGACACGGAAATCTGATAAGAGATTGCAATTGAATAATTATTGCATTGTTGATAGTGAGTTAGCTGAGTTTTCTCTTGATTTCGATCGAGTTTATTTTTTTCATGTTGATTTTTTGTTTTGTTTTGTTTTGTTTAGAACTAAGTTAATGGTTAATGATATGAATTAGCTTTAGGTCAATGAAGTTGTAGGCTTTTTCTATGTTTGGTTGTTTGTTAGCCAACAATATATGTGCATAGAATTTTTAGTTGTTTAATGAAGGCAAGGCATGCAGAATCTTCAAGGCAATAGGTAGCAGAAAAGGACAAAATTTGTGCTGCTGAATTTTTACAATACAATATATTAGCAAATGTAATCTATACCCATGGCCATGGAGTTTGAGTTTTTATGTACGTACAAGTCATCAAAATGATTATTCAATAAAAATAATAAATACTATTGTATAATGTATTGTTGAAGTTTTAACATTCACTAAAAATTTACATCAATGATTAAGTAATTTTGAAATAGCAATCACGTTAAGGTCAACTTAGCACTTTTTTTGGCCATAATCATGATTAATGGAGGACATATATGGTAGATAGGAGACAAAACAGGTCGATCACTAGCATATAATAATTGTACCTTTTTAATTTTGTCTTGAGATATCAATTTTTAATGATCAGACGAGATGATAATCAATCTCCAAGTTCCAACATCAAAATCTACAATGAACGATTAGATTATTAGTAGAACTTATAACTCTAGGCTAGGTATACCATTGTCATTTGCATTCAAGAAATAATGGGGACAACAAAATATTTTGTTCGCGATTATTAAACTTCCGTCACCAAAAGCTAGCTATCATGCATATATAAACGAAAATAATTCGTTATCATGATCGTTGCCAAAACGCCATCGCTAAAGTAGTAAATTTCTTGTACTGTGTACAGTTGTTAGATCAAACTCAAAAAAGATTGAGGCATGCAATGGGTTCACCAAATATATTAAGCAATTTTAGCAAGAGGAGTTATTGTTTTTAACCAATTTTGGAGCTAGGTAAAAACACTTATATATAGATCAGATAGGATTGATAGTTGAACCAAAACTAACGAGACATTCTTACTTAGACCTGATCTAGAAAATTTTCCTAGACCTTGTAGTTAAAAACATACCACATCATAATTTCAACCACAAGGTCAGGTCTAAGTAAGAATTTTTCATAACTAACTAACTAACATGAGAAGTATGTTTTGTATGTATATGCAGAAAGGCACATGCTTTGTTTTCGTCCATATGCACAAAACATGCCCTGTTGTGCTGCAGCTTCAAAACAAACTCTGAAATTCATGAAAATGTGAAAGAGTTTCATTCTTTGTCTCTACATATATCTATCATGTTTTTGCGTTTCTGATATATAGTACATAAATAAACAATAATAATAATGATGCAAATTATGAAATTTGTTTTCAATTTATTTAATTAATTTCTCCTAGTAAGTTCGATTAAGTGGGTCTGTTTGGGCTTACATTAGTTGTAGGATTTTGAATTTTCTAACCTAGTTATCGCTGTATTATATTTCAACTTGATCGGTCTCCACTGGATTCCGAATCTTACACCTTTCGACCAAGAATATATATAGAGGGAAAATTGTTTTTTTTAAACCATAGGATAGACTTACTTGCAATTTTGGTATCATTAAATACGAAAATATAAATTTGGTACCAGAGAATAGGTTTTCATTGCAACTTTGGTACCAAACCCAATGTTTTTCCAAAATTAATGATAATTTAACCCCTATGATAATGTTCAATTTAGTTCCTCGTGGTTTAAAAAAGTGCATTTTATCCCCTGAAATTTTGTAAAAGTTTCACATTGCCTCCATGATATTTTCATAGGCGCCACTTTATTCACTTTTATTATGATAATGTGGCATTTTACCCCATGTGGTATGATAAATGTGGCAATTTATCCCCCTATGTTATAAAATAGTTTGCATGCCTACTCTCAATTTCGGCAAGTGAGTTACACTCTCCGGCTGAAGGGGATAAGTCGCTTCATTAAAAAAATTACAGGGGATAAATTAATTTTTTTTCCAAATTATAGAGGGGCAAATTGAATATTATGTATTTTATAGGGGGTAAATTGTCATTAATTTTGTAAAAAAAATTGGGTTTGGAACCAAAATTGCAATGAAAATCTATCCTATAGTACCAAATTTGTATTTTCGTATCAAATGGTACCAAAAGTGCAAGTTAACTTATCCTACGGTACCGAAAAAGCAATTTTCCCCATATATATATATATATATATAGCCTTTTGTCGACTACAAATATTACAAATAAGCGGGAACCAAATTTCGATGGAATTTTTAAGTAGAAAACTCTATTTTTTCTCTTATGAGACCATCTCCAAGAGACAATGTATAACATAAATTATAAGAAAAAAATATAAGTTTTGGCAAAAAATTGAGCTCTAAGAGAGCTCTTATATTGTAAGACACACAAAAAATTATAAGTTTGGCCTCTTAAATATAAGAGGCCAAAGTTAAATTTTAAAAGTTCTTCTTGCATTGATAGTACAATACTTTTGTACTTTTCTTACAGAAAATTAAAAATAATTTAAAATAGTAATTCATATTATATTTTTGAAATAATAATATTTTAATTTAATGTAACTTTTATGAAATATTTAATTTAAATTCATAGAATAAGATAATTTAATTTAAATAATTAATGTACTTTTTCTATAGAAAATTAAAAATAATTTAAAATAGTAATTCATATTATTTTTTTGAAATAATAATATTTTAATTTTATGTTACTTTTACGAAATATTTAATTTAAATTCATAGAACACGATAATTTAATTTAAATAATTAATGTACTTTTCCTATAGAAAATTTAAAATAGTAATATATTCATATTATTTTTTTTGAAATAATAATATTTTAATTTTATGTTACTTTTACAAAATATTTAATTTAAATTCATAGAACACGATAATTTAATTTAAATAACTAATATTTTATTAGTATATTAAATAAATAAATATTTGAATCATAATTAAAAATATTTGATTAAATATAATATTGATGTTTGAGTGAAATTGTGTTATAGTTTAAAAGTAGAATCTTAAAATATAAACTAGCTGTTGGAGTGCAGAGTAAAAAGTGGGAATGTATAACACTGTTCATCTCTTAAATTTTAAGATAAGAGGTCATAATTTAAGAAGGCTGTTGGAGATGGCCTGACGCAATTACTTTGATATATAACTAACATTTGTTTCGAAATGTCAGTTTGAACTTCAACTTTCCAAGTCTACATTACTTTTTCGAAATAAGGTGTTGTAATCAAGTCGAAAAACATTTCCTTAGCATGAAATTAAATTAGCCATTTACTCATGTTCTAGAAAACCAATAAGAATTACAAATTCATATCAATATAACTTCATATGGCCTTGTATATATTTCTAGAATCATACCGTTCTTCCTATTATTCAAAGCAATCTCTAATGTTTTCAACCAACTAATTAAAGTACATTAATTACCAGTTGCATGTTGAGACCACATGAATCATAAATAAAAAATATATAGGCTTACTTTTTAAAGTATTGGATAATTCTCAACTTTTGAGCTATAGGCCCGAATCATTAATTTTAGATGGATCTAACCTAATCCATCTATGTGTCAGAAATCTAAGACGAAACTCACTCTAAAGTTGAAATAAAGAAATAATGAAAAAAATAGGCAACTTTGTAAGTGAAAATTAAATCACAGAATGTGCTAATAAACAAATGAAACGACAATTATAAACAATTAATTTTACGATCTTCACTTATTTTCTTCTTCTAAAATATTGGAATTAATCATGGTTTTTTTTCAGAATCAACATGATAAGTGCATAGGAACCATTCAGTTGATCTCAAATAATTGCCAGGAAGTCCTGTGCCCTAACATAATGAATTAGCATAATTAATTATACAAACCAAAGTGATTTTGTCAGATCTAAAAACATGCAACTGACTGATATTGTTCTTTATTTGCTTAACCCTTATCCTTAACCAAAAAAAGAAAGAAAAGAAAAGTACAACGGATTAGGAGCTAGCCAGCTAGGACACCACAATATATATATATAATTAATGCTTTTTTTTTTTTAACATAGTGGTTACTAGCAATAATTCATAATTTATTTCCACAAGTGAATGTAGAAAGGAAAATATTAACTAATACAATTTAACAACTTATGTGATTAGTCATGCACATATTGATGTATATATACTAGCTAATAGTTAATAATAATGTACGGTGTGAGGAGTAGCCCAGCATTTAAGAAAAATTAAATACAAAATGAATTTTAGGAGACAAATAGTGCAAAGGACCGCTACATTACATGATCATATTAAATGGACTAACAAATTGGGAAAAATCATATTTAATGGAAGTCAGTTCAGGTCCCTATCGTCTCTTTATTGTATTGGCAAGGACGAGTCTATTTGCCCATGTAAATATGTATGTGTGCATTCAACTGACTCCTCCTTTTTTTTATTTTTTATTTTATTTTATATATATATATATGAATAACTCACATGATTTTTGCCTCTTCATGCCCTGTACAAATCATCATTTTGTCAATACTTAGGTTAAATTACCTTAGGGGTCAGTGGGGGGTGAATTGATGAAGATGATGGGGGTGAGAATTTCCTAGTTTTTTTTTTTTTTTTTTTAATAAAATGTTTTTGAAAGAGCCTTCCAAAAAGCACATAATAGGTTTAGAGCATCTCCAACAATGTCATCTATAAATGGTCATCTAAATCAAATTATACATGATGAACAGTATTTTAGCTATTCAGTTTTAGCTATTTGCTCCAGCAGTCATCATGTAAAATTTCAGAATTATTATATTTTATTCTTATTCTTCTTCCAATATTAAATTATAAATTACATTATAAATAATATTTTATTACATTTATTACATTTTCACATACAATATTAATAATAAATACATGTTTTAATGTTTTTTATTTAAATATAATAAATTAATAAATTTATTTTGAAATAAATGGCTTTAAATAATAATTTAATAATAAACAATTAGATTCAAACTGATAATTTTTATTTTTTATTAACAATTATATGTATTTAATTCAAATAAACATAGATTTACTAATGTGGATGTCCTGTATATTTATACATGGACATCCATATATACAAGTTCAATATTCTATTATGCAAATACAAGCAGTGCTTTGATTTAGCTATGTATAATCTCAATTTAAGCTCTTGGAAGAGCTAAAAAGTATATATACTGCTGAGGATGCTCTTACATTGAATAGGTTCATAGGACCATGATGGAACAAGTATTTGTCATAACAAATTTCACTTAAGGGACAAAAAAAAGGAAAATGTAAAATGGTGTCATATGAACATAAGTATTATTTTTAGGTCCTCCCACAAGTTAAAAGATAACATGAAGACTGAATAATAAATTGGACCATAAAACAGAACAAATCTTTAGCTAGTGAAAGTTTGTGCATCATAATTAACCGATGCAATGAATAAAACAAACATCCTCAGTGTTAATACATACAAGTTCGTGCCCTTAAATTAATATATACATGTAGTATTTGGTACAAATTATTTAAGAATATTGTCTTTTTATGGGGTTATAATAATAATAATGATAGAAAAGGGAGCCTGCATTTGGCAGTTGAGAAGAACACACTTAAATATATCATATATATATATATATAAGAGCTATAAATAAAAAAAATTTAATAATTACTACATGATAGAGTATTATTTAAGTCAGTAATAATAGTATGCTGCTGCTGCTGCTTCCATTTTTTGTTGAGCTTACTTTTTATTAATTAACACATTAAATTCTTGGAACCCCCCTTAACTATAAACATTAGATTAGAATTAGAGCGAGCACACCCTCCCCATTTCCTTTCCACCTTCCTCCCACCGCTCTCTCACACACATTATTATATATTATTATAAATATTATATATTCCCCACCCAATCCTCCAATCCAAGCTATTAATACGTACCTCACCCCATAGGGAACTTCAACTTCACATATATATTTATATTCCATAAAATAAATCTTACAATATATATCATCACCAAAAATGTCCAAGAAAATGAAAATCCCATCACTTTTCAAGAACAAAGAAGCGAAGCAAACCTGGCAATGGCCCTCTTGCAAGCAACCTAAAACCCTTTCTTTCCGAGACGACCATGTCTTCAAGACCGTTAACTCGGTATTTCTCGACCTCGAATCTCCAGACTCGTTGTTCACCAGCTCCTCGGAATGTGCCAGTATTTCAACCGAGGAAGAAAATAAAAACAACAACTCAGATGAATCACTGGAGATGATCATCCAAGGGGTGAGGTTGTCCGAGAGGCTGTTCTTCGAGCCAGGCGACACGAGCTCGATCTTGAAGGAAGAAGGAAAGACTATTGATGATAGTGATGATAATGTTGGAGGAGTATTGCCATTTAAGGAAAGTGTGGCTCTATCAATGGAATCAGATAACCCTTATGTTGATTTCAAGAAATCTATGCAAGAAATGGTGGAGAGTCATGGATTGAAAGATTGGGATTGTCTGGAGGAGTTATTGGCGTGGTATTTAAAGATGAATGGGAAGATGAATCATGAATTTATTGTTGGAGCATTTGTGGATTTACTTATGGGACTTGATTTTAATTCCACTACGTCTTCTTCTTCTTCGGTCACAATTATGTGTTGTTCTGATCATTCCACTGCATATTCGTCCGTGGATTCTTCTTTTTCTTCCCCTTCTTCTCCTATATCTCCAAATGTAGTTGTAGGTCATGAGGATAGAGATACTAGCTAGCTAGTACACAATCATAGAAAGTATTTTTTCAATTATCTTCTGATTTTGTGTGTATAGTACGTACGTAGTAGTATAATTAATATACTAGCTAGGTCCAAAGAACAGATTCCCTTGGGCATTTGTGTGTAAATTAAATGAATCAAGTCTTACATATGTTATGGAAAGCTTGAAAATGTTGAACTAGGAGCACCCTGCTATTTGGGCAAAAAATCATATAATCATATTTTAGTGTAATACATATTTATTGACAAGTCTCAACTGGTCTCAGAGGTGGAATTTGGAACAAGAGACTAAGGATCGAACCTCACCAGCGGCAGTGTGGGAGCCACCTCTCAAAAAATGAGAGGGGCTCCTTGTGCGCAGTGAGCACTGGTCTCAGCCTCTGTTGCCGGTTGAGTCACCATGATTTACCTCCTCTCACAATCCCGTCGGGCAGGGGGTGAGGGGCGCCCGGGGTGAGCGATTTCACCTTTTGGAACAAGTATGCATACGTACGAACGTATCGTATGTTCACATTTTTAAAATTTAAACATCTGTAAATCCATGCATGTGTAAATATGATTCCTTCTTCCCCTGTATTTCAATCTTTATTTAGCTTATTTTCTTTTGTTTCTGTTTACCTTTAATTTTGAGAGGTCAGTTGTCAAGGTTTGGTCCAAAAACATACAGTATATAGGTGAATGATTTTCACGACGGACCTTTTTTGACATTAATATGATTTGACTAATATAAAAATTGTAAACGTATTTTATAACAAACATATTGCTCATACATAATCTCAGAAGTCTAACCAATCGATGTTAACATTTACTAGCCTTATGACGTTCTTGGTGTACTATATATATATATATATATATATTTATATCAGAATATGTATATAGTAAGTATATCCTTAATTAATTTTAAGAGTCTTAGAGAAGTGGGGGCATTTAATTTAATTAGTAAGGATTTAGAAAGAAATATGATGATGAGGGAACATGAGAGAAAATGAAACAGGCTGGACAGTTGGTACCACGATCACCATTTTCCCACCTCAATCACATTCATGCCAGACTACGTACTAAAATGGGACCATCTATCTATCTATCTATCTATCTATCTATCTATATATTATATTGCATTTGCATGCAAGAATATCGTGAATCAAAATTAAATTATTGCAAAACTTACCGAGATCTGATTAAATACTAGCTAGTATTTCACAATTAAATTTCTATTCATAGGGAGAGCTTCTCGCGTAATACGCTTCCAAAAGAATTAAGTCAAGTTCAATATCTGAATATACTTGAAAATCATAAATATATATATATATATAATATGTATGTCAGAAATGTAACATATTACTAGTAAAGACGACATTTGCCCAATTGCTAAGTTTGACAATGAACATTACACTGATTCGGCAAGTTGAATTACTGTACCCTCCGCATGCATTTGGAAACTTAGGTCAGCGTTCAGTGGTTGAGAGTAGTGGATTATTTATTTCATTTTTCTTTTTTTCTTAATCCAAACTAGTGTTGTATTAAAATATACTCCATACTAGCTGTAAATAATCAATCATTCATCATTATGTTCTTTGTTGGAGTGGGCTCTTAAAATATCTGCTAATTTATAAAAAAACAATTTTGTTAACTAGAATCCGATTGTTATATTAGAATATAAATAGCCACATCAACACAACATGTATAAAAATAGAGAAGCCATGTTCATCTACAATACAGTAACATATACTCTACATTATAGAAACAATAAACAAGAGTATAAATGAGATTTATTAACTGTGACTTCAAAAAATGAACTTTTTATCAAAAGTGTTAGTTTGCTATAGCAATATATTACAGCTATGATATATAAGAGCAGAAGGGCAGAGGAAAAATGCTTTCTTTCCTTCATAGACTTCAATTTCCTTTTGCTATTCTACCGCGATGTCATTCTGACTTAATTACAGCTCAAACTACCAACAGGTGATTGGTCTAGTGGAAGGGACTAGTCACTACAAAGTAGCGAACTCAGGTTCGAATCCCTGTTGGGAGAGGTTCCCACTTTATGTGCCTGACGCGCCTCGAAAGGGATTAAACCCTTGGGAAACCAAAAAAAAATTACAGCTCAAACTAAGTCATTTCTACTTATTTTTCTTCAAGAGGAATACAATTCTCTCTCTATCCTACATGTGAGTCCATCACCCATTATTCAAAGTATCCAATTTTTGATGTCCATAAATAGTCTAAAATGTATAGGAAAATAAATCAATTTTGCTAGAGTACGATTACCCTCTTCACTACTCATAAATTACATTGTATCAAAACACACTGTCATTTGAACTGCAATTAAGTCAACAATGTCGCGGAAGGAAAAAAAGGTAAGACGACCAAAATCACTGTTCTTCAACTTTTTCCCACTTATAACATAACCGTAATGAACTCTAGAGAGAAGACTGGTGAAACTTCAAACAAGCTAGAAAAATCAGCATATACAGTTTCACATTCTAGTAGAAGATCATAAAATCCAATTTTTAATCCATGCAATCTAATAAGAACTCATATCGTAATCCTACATCCAACTTACAAAATGATAGAGAAACTGGAAACACAACTTGGATATACTTTACTATAACTAAACTGATTTGTACCTAGTATTCAATCAATGAGCCCTGTGCACATAAAAATATTTTGGCTTTGAGAACAAAATGATCGATTCTCAATTAGACAATTAGAAATACCTGTACAAGATGTTGTCACTTTAGTATGTCAGTAATCCAATGAATCCATTCACTTAATATCTACATATCAATCTAATTAACATAAGAGCATATGTTTATTTCAACAATCTTAATAATTGTCCATGGTTTCCAATTGTGCAAACTATTACCGATTTTGTGGGACTAAATAAGGGCCTATTCCCTTTAGTCTAATGTTCTTGACAGCGTTAAAGTATGCATTGCAGACGTAGACGAGTAAGTGAAGGAAACTTGGTCCAACAAGTACAGTTGAAATAACAATGTTGCGTATCTTGCATCCTCAAAAATGAAACTACTCCTTTTATGCTGAATATGAATGTCTTTTAGATAATACAATTAAGCAGAAAGAAAGAAAATACCTTATGACATCATCAATGGTCATTTCTCTCTATCCCCATTATTTCATCTTCTATCGGTCCCAATACCAATAGTATGATAAAAACAAGCGATCATAACTTTGAGAAATAACAATTTTTTCTCTAACCTTTGCGCAAGTAGCAGGCAGAAACACACTTATATTTCAATCTGAATCCTCGTTCAGTTCTTCTTCATCACATTACATGGCTCCTCTAACATCAAGCTGTTAACGAAGAATTCCCCCATGCTACCAAATCCTCGGCGCTTGCTTAAAATCTACCAGAATCGGAGCATGAAAATAACTGCAAGGCCACTACTATGTAGGAAAATGTGTTTGCGTGCCACTTCATACTCCAAATTGATTTTTTGGTCTTGATATTGAGGGCTCAAGAAATCCCCAATTCCGAGCCCTAATTTTAGTAATCAGGCTAATTGTTTTTTGTAAACCAGGGTCCAGGGCAGTTACGTTATTACTCATTAGCCGGGTGGGCTGTTTACTGTGCACCACCTCAAATTGAGCCAGATTTAGCAAATAAAGTACTGGGCTTCATATAGGCCCAATTCAATTCATCATACTGAACAAGCTCAACAGAGAGTGAAATTCCAAAATCCGACAAAGGTTTTAATTATCTTAACAATTGAGCAAAATGCAAAAACACCCCATGTTTATTTCTAATTGGCAGGAAATCCTCACACGTCAATAAGTTAAAGGCATTTACCCCCTTCGACTCTACAATATGTTTTACTTCTTATAAATGTGAGTATTCTTCATTTGCAAGTTAATAAACAAATTTACCAATATATGTTATCCTTTCTTTAAAATTAAAATGTGATTATTCGATTATTTACTTAAAGAAATTGGCAATAAGCATCATATAAACTAAAAAAGTTAGCAATAACCTTGTGTTGAACTCTTAATTTTCAAGGGTTTAGTGGACTAATGTAACAATAACACGAGGTTTCTTTGCTAATAAAAATAACGAAAGAGGTTTAAAATAGCTTACATGGTGTTATGACGTTTTATTAAAAAAATTCACATATTAAATTTATTAGCAAGAACTTACACTAATATAGGTTAAAGATTTCATTTTGGCACTTTGAATCCTCGAAATACTGGATTGCAAAATGCTCATTGTTTTTGTCAAATAATATACATTTTGAGTGTGTAAAGTTTCAAAATGCAAAGTGTCAAAGTGATGTATTTCTAAGGTACAAAATTTAATTATAGTGAATACATAAAAAGATTTTAGAGGCATACTTTGGGTATTTTTAGCTCTAAAATAAAATGGGGTAAGTATAGTACTCACAACTGTAACAAAAATAGGGATCATTTTTCCAGCAGTACGTGAAATATGCAATATCAAGTGTTTATTGTGTACAGTTTCCTTGTATTATATAAAACTTTCAGTTAGAAACCCTCCATCTCCATTTGTTCAAACCATATTGTTTTGTATCTGTATATTTGAAGAAAGCAATTTTTAAATGTTTCACATTGGTTCCTATAACTTCGCGTGAAGTATTTTAAAATAGTTTTTGAAGTATGTCATTTCCGAAGGACATATTTTGCAAAATGTTTAATATGACGTGGAAATTCTGTGCAATAAACGTTTCACGTGATAATTTTGTTTAGATTTCACATAACACACGAGGGGAAAAAGATATTGAGTAAGTGCGAAAACTAATTTGAAATGTTCTTACTTGAAAGTTATGAGAAATGAGAGTTCAATAATTTTCCAGAATTGAAATAAAGAAAATACAAGAGGAAGAACATATTGTTGGTTTCATACTATATATATAGCTATTTTCAGAAAAAGAAAAGACTATGAATATGAGTAGTTATAGAAAAGGTACATTTAGAAAATGTGGAAAATGTATTCATGATTTTAAAAGAAACAAAAAAATTGCTATCTACTTCATTCAAACAAAAGTATTTCCATCTTTAATCCTTTATTCTATCAATCAATCAATCTGAAAATACTTTATTCCTTGCTCTGCTCTGCTATGCTCTCTTTAAGAAAGTAATTTATGTTATGAAATGAAATACTACTAATAATAATCCTAAGCTGTGCTATGGCACAAAGAAAGAAAGAAAGAATACACAGTTCCCAATTCCTTCAAACAGACAGAAAGTCAGTCTCTCTCTCTCTCTCTCTCTTGTAAGGTAACTGTTCCTCTGCTTCCATTCTCTCTTCTTTCTTTCTTTCTTTCTTTTTCTCTTTATCCCAAAGTATAAAGGACTACTTCTTATTCATTATTCATTACTCCTATTACATAATAATACTAATAATACTATAATCTATGCATTACTTATCATTGAAAGTACCTCAATTATTATTTCAGAAAGAAAAAGTAGTACTAGTTCTAGTACTTGTTTCATTTCATTCCTCTTCCTTTTTTTTTTTTAATTCTTGTTACTTTTACCATAAAAGACAAGGAATGATCACTCTAAACTCCATATAATTAATTAATTATGAAGAAGAAGAAAAAATAAAATTAAAGCTAGAGAGACAAGTTAGCTTTGGATCACATGCCATCCACTTTTTTACATTATGTTTTTCAAAAACTTTCTCTTACTTTTTTATTAAACCAACAACTACAAGAAAGGCACAAACAAACTTCATCACCTCTTATTAAAACCTCTCTCCATAAACCACCTTTCTCCCAAATCATGAAATCATAATCTCATAAACATTACCTACCTACCTAGTACACAAAAACAAACAAACCAAAAATGAGAACCGGAGGCTACACTCTTCAACAATCTCTAACTCCTGACGCTGCCAACATTGTTAAACAAGCGGTTAACATAGCTCGCAGACGAGGCCACGCCCAAGTTACGCCCCTTCATGTCGCAAGCGCCATGCTTGCTTCCTCTACAGGTTTGTTAAAAAGGGCTTGCCTTCAGTCCCATTCTCATCCTCTCCAATGCAAAGCTCTCGAGCTTTGCTTCAACGTTGCTTTAAACCGACTTCCCACATCCACCTCAAACCCTCTCCTTGGCCCTCACTCTCACCTCCCTTCTCTATCCAACGCACTTGTTGCGGGCTTCAAACGAGCCCAAGCCCACCAACGCCGCGGCTCAATTGAAAACCAACAACAGTCCATACTTGCCCTCAAGGTCGAAATCGAGCAACTAGTCATTTCAATACTAGACGATCCTAGTGTTAGTCGAGTCATGAGGGAAGCCGGTTTTTCGAGCACACAAGTAAAAAACAATGTAGAGCACTCCGTTTCTTTAGACATTTGTAATTCTAACACTCCATCCACAACCACAAAAACCTTAATTCTTGGAAATAGCGTGTCTAATATAACTCCCACATTTAACAAAACAATGAATCAAGTCATACAAAATGATGATGTGATGAGTGTTTTGGATGCTATGATGAACAGGAAAACAAAGAACACTGTCATTGTAGGTGACTGTATAGCAAGTGCTGAGGGTATAGTTCGAGGTGTTATCGATAAATTCGACAAGAAAGATGTTCCGGTTGAAATGAGATATGTTCAATTTATAAGTGTACCACTTCTTACCTTGAGAAATATTTCTAGGGAAGAATTTGAAATGAAACTTGCAGAGCTAAGGTCACTTGTAAAATCCCATTTAAATAGAGGAGTTGTTTTGTACTTGGGAGATCTAAATTGGGTTTCCGAGTTTTGGTCCAAGTACGGAGAAAAGAACAATGGCTACTATTGCCCTGTTGAGTATATGATAATGGAGCTAAGTAGACTTACATGTGGTGGAACTACAGAGAATACAAGGTTGTGGCTTATGGGAACCGCAACTTTTCATACGTACGCAAAATGCAAAGTCGGTCGACCTTCTTTAGAAACTCTTTGGAGTCTTCATCCTATTAGGATCCCTGTTGGCAACTTGGCTCTTAGTCTTAGCATTGATCAAAGGTAATTTTTCCCTTTTATTTTAGTTATACATCTTTTATGTGAAACTTACAGTTAATTTACATGCTTTATTCTGTGTTATTAATCCAGTGAACATTTGAAAAAGGAGCCAGTAAATGAATTCAACTGGCTACTCGAAAAAGCTGGAATCAAGAAACAGCTTATTTGCTGTTCAGATTGTTTGGTTAACTTTAACCGAGAAGCTGAAGCTGTAATGAGTGGTAATAAACAAGATTTTACCACTTATAGTTCAAACTCAAGTTTGCCTTTATGGCTCCAACAGTACAAAGATGAGAACATCAAGAAACGAATTACTTTTGATCAGGTAAATTTGCTTTTGATTACGACTGACTTGTATTGAAAAATTTACCCTATATATGATTGGTTCTTGGACTTTAGTCAGAAAAACATTTCATCATTGTTTTACTCACTGAAATTGATCAAGAACCAAACATTGTCTAAGTCTAAATTGGATCGAACTTTCCGTCTGATGTTTGTTCTTCTTTTTACAGGAATGTGACAAAATTAAAGTTCTTTGCAAGAAATGGAACTCAATCTGCAGTTCTGTTCACAAAAAGCCACACTTTCTCGAAAAAGTCTTCAATTTATCCACAACATCTCCCTCTTCATCAACCTCAGTATCTTCAAATGGTCACAACAAATCTAAGCTTCACAAAAGCCTTCTAAATTGGCCAATAATCTTCGAACCAAATACGGCCACATCGAATAAAAATCACATCTTTCTACCTGAAAACGACTGTGAAGTAGTATCCAAACCCGAACTCCTATCAAATCCCAATTCAAGTCCAAATTCAGCTTCCTCGAGCGAAGCAAGTGATCAAGAACATTTGAAAATCACACATAAGTTCAATGCGCTTAATCAAAAAAATATCAGCATTCTCTCAGATGCATTGGAAAAAAAAGTTCCATGGCAAAAAGATATAATTCATGAAATTTCTACAACAATCCTCGAATGCAGATCAGGAACGGTTGGAACGAAAATGAAGATCAAATTCGGAGAAAACAGACAAGAAAGCTGGTTGTTCTTCTTAGGTGTTGATTCCAATGGGAAAGAAACAATTGCAAGAGAACTTGCTAAGACCGTGTATGGATCTTACGACAGCTTCGTTACAATCGGTCTAAGTAGCTTCTCATCAAGTGATGAAGAAGTTAGTAACAATAAAAGGGCAAGAAACGAACATGGTGGTAGTGTATATGAAAGATTTCTAGATGGTGTAAGTGATAATCCAAGTCGGGTTTTTTTCATCGAAGATGTTGATGAGATCGATTATCGTTCTTTGGAGGGATTTAAGAGAGTGATTGAAGACGGAAGCTTTACAATTTGCGATGGGGAGATTGTACTTTTGAAGGATGCAATTGTTATTTTTAGCTGTGAGAAGTTTGGCTGTGCATTGAGAGGTTGTACTTCTACCATTAAGAAGAAATTTGATGCGGCAGAAGGGAAATGTGAAGAAGGTTTATTGGATTTGAATAATATTGCAAGTGATGATGATGTTGAGGATTCAGTTTCTGAAAATGGGATTTTGGATTTAGTTGATAAACAAGTTGTATTCAAAATTCAGGCACTGTAATGTGGGAGAATAATATATATCTCTCATAATCCTTTTGTTTTGTTTGTTAATGTTGTAGATTTTTGTTCTTTTTTTATTTTTCACCTAATTAATTAGAGGAGTAATAGTAGTAGTAGTAGTAATATTATTGGGATATGGGTAAAGAAGTTGAAAAGTTTTAACTATAGTTTTATATAGATCAAGCAGGTTAATTGTTTGAAAGGAGTCAGATTTTGTAACAAATTTTAAACTAATTATAAAGTATGTAATATATTTGATCTTTAATCATCAGATTATGAGATTTAGAAGAATTTGCATGCATAGGATTTTCATTTTCATTTTTATTTTATTTTATTTTCTTGATTTCTTTAGTATTAATTAATTTCCTATACGTATGGACAGTAGTTATCGGATTTTAACTAAGAGAATTAAATTATTAAATAACTGTCACGTACATATTTACATCGATCATAAAATTAGCTGAAGTATCAAATTCGTGCATGCATGGATCTTTTTTGAAAAGAACTTACGAAGCTATTAGTGCATGTAGGAATTACTCAAGCTAGCTAGCAATATATATTAATTTGATCATAAACTAAGAAAATGGTACATGCATATATATATATATATATATGTACATAATTTATTTTGATAAATGTACGTACGTACTTATATATAAGACTAAGTACATGTAGGAGAACTCCTATAATTTCCTATAGTCAATTATATATATATATATTGGCATTAGAGCAAGTCAATATAATCTCATGTTAACATTTGCAGGATTGATTAATATAACCAAGGACGACGTCATATATTATATAATTTATATGGTCCAATGTTTGGTTCATCTCGATATTAAAATGTCATCTTTGATATATTTCAAATGAAACAAATTAAATCTATTTTGTACCTTTTATGATTTTACTAAAACATGTTTCTACGCCATGATTTGATATGTATAAGTTCCACGATGATACAAGCTAATAAACTCGAGAAATTGCACTCGTAGTACTAAAATATATATTGATTATCACTTGCGGTATCGCACATACGTGATTAATTATATTCCGTCTATTTCAATCCAATTATTTAACGATGGTATGAATATTGCAACCAAAATTTAATTCATACTACTAAATATGTATTTATGTACCTAATGATACTAATGTACATTGAAAAGTGTCAAACTATATGATATCAAATATGCAAATTTTTGCTTACTATTCACATATATGAGAGCTAGCAAGAGGGATCAGCAGCTTAAAGACGATGTCATTATTAGAGCTCGTACTTTTGAACTATCAAAATTAAATTAAAGGTTCTTAATTCTTACTTTGGAATCCATTAAAGAAGAACACTAACTCTTTTATCATAACTATACTTTCTTCAAATAATTTGATGCAGCTTAATTAAAAGAATATATATCAAAGCTTGTGGGGGCTTGTAATTAATTCCTTTTCATTTTCTCTTCACATATTGCTTTTCTTTCTTTTCTTTTTTGGGAAGGGGCAAGGGTTGGGAGATTCAACTATCAACCATGCATCAAAATTTTCATTTTTTTCTGCGAAAACATTGAAAAGTTTTAGTTTTTGAATCAAGCGAAAAGAAGATGTAATTCCAAAACTATTTAGTTGCCTTAAACTCTATAATTTTTCTAAATTTAGTAACTCTTATTATAATTTTTCCTTAGTGTTTTCAAAACATTTTCGAAAAAGTCTCGAAAAGTTTTCAATATTCGACTGACCGGAACATACACTCGAAATGAAGTTTTCATCCATGCTATCAACACATTCGAACTAAAAAGCATAATTCAAATAATAAATATTATTATATCAAATGATGTAAGAAAGTGATATGATTTTCGGGCTGAGCCGAAACCAAGTTGGGTCTAATTTGACTCAATGACACATGTCAAACTCTAACCGACTTGAAATATATTGACCGAATATATACATATACATGCAAATTAACTTATACAATATCATATCTCTAATTTTATATCATCTCCCCCCAAAAAAAATATCACTAATTATTTTATGAAAAGCAATCTAAAGTTTATTTCACAAGCTTTCGTTGAAAACATCTGAATTATTTTTACGATACCGAAACCAAGGGAAAAATTATCCATAGACACCCTTGTAGCTAGTTTCACTACTTAAAAGATTCAATGCTAATTAGGGGCGGAGCTATTAAGGGAGAAGGGGCCGAATCTATATTAAATAATGTCTAACACAATAAATTAACGTATTTGCTCAACTGCTCATGATGTTGCTAAAACATCTCATAGACAAATAATTGGAATCCATGTTGTAACTTCTTCAAATTTTAAATATAATCTTTATATTTTTTTAAAATACGATTTTCTCCTTATTTTTTTTATTTTAGTATAATGCTTCAAAATTTTCTATTCTTAATAATTGTAAAAAGACTACGGTCTTGTATATTTTCTTCAAAATATGATTTTTCCTTATTATTTTATTATTTAATGCACTGCTTAAACACCCCCCCCCCCCCCCAAAAAAAAAAAAATAAATAAATAAATTCGTCTGGCTGCTAATTAATTTGTAAAAATGTGCATTATACAATAAGTTAGGTGTTTCTAAATTGTATACTTATGTCAATTTTCTGACCCAAATATGTCGATTGCAATGCACTCCACGTAACATTTCATGGATACTAATGAAAAATGCAAAATATATCCAAATGAAATATCTTTACCAAGGACAATTTGATGCATATATAACCTTAGAGCAATTAAACTAAATACTTTTAATTAGTGCCATCATTAATTTGTTATACGCCTACCTTTTTTTGGTCCAAGTCTCCTCATCATCATCTGTTGTTTTAAAAATGTCTCCTTAAGTGCAGCCCAAATATCATTATCAGTCATATCATTGTTAAAAAATCATTTTCTCTCCTGATCTTATGATTGCTTAATTAATTAGGCCCTAACTTTCTGGAATAATAGCAGACATTGCCTCGAGCTCTGCTCCCATTATGTATGAATAATTACAACGTGAAAAATGACCTCATTATCAACAACAAAAAGGCTCCATAAAATTCCTACCTAGATACTAACTTTCTTCAGAAATAATACTCCAATATCGTAATTACTAAAATTGGTCCTTTTGACGCCACTAGCTAGCCGCCTACACTGATTAAACATATACTGTATAAATTAAGTTGATTAAATTTCAATAGTAAATTTAAGATTGGCCGATCAAGGCAAATATCTCAGTCTTTAATTTGAATTCATTTTCTTTTAATACTAGAGCTAGTAGTATATATTTCCTGCATTCCATATATATTGCTATTTTTCATTTAATACAGCTTATCAGTCAATTTGACTAAATTTAAAAAATTGTACGAATAATAAGTCCGATTAATTTATTTCACTACTGCTTGATATCATGGTATAACACCACACATATTAATAGTTAAAGGGTTTAAATGTCAAATATATAAGAAATTCAACTTGAAAAGTCATTTAAAAAAGGCAAAATTGCAAAAATCGTCCCAAACTAATCACTGATTTTGGGTTTTCGTCCCAAACTATTTAACTTGGCAAATTTCGTCTTGTAATTTAATATTTTTTTGGAATATAGTCCCACCATAATTATAAGACGGAAATTGCGCATTTGCCGATGAATTATCACATGACTGCTTAAGTGTCATGCCATGATAAATTTTAATATGAATAATTATATAATATTGCAGAGTTCGTCCCAAACTAATTACAAGATTGAACCGTCATTTTCATTAAATTAGAAATTTAATATTTGGACTAAATTCATACAAAATGGTAAATTATGGGACGAAATTTGATGAGTTGATATAGTTTGGGATGGAAAATCAAAATTAGTAATTAGTTTGGGACGATATCCCAAAAAAATATTAAATTACGGGACGAAATTCGCCAAGTTAAATAGTTCGGGACTAAAATTCAAAATCACTAATTAGTTTGGGACGTTTTCTGCAATTTTACCTTTAAAAAATTAAGAAATTTAACTTCACATTAATTGTAGCGGATAGAGAAAAATATTGGGAGAAAGAAAGGAAATACTATATCTTAAGCATTTCATTTGTTTACTTTTTGATTGGGGACATTATTTCACAATGTTACCTCAAAAAGAGAAAAAATTGTTTTTTGAGAACATATATATTACTCCAACAATATAATTATATCACATGCAGTCGCACTACCACAGGGAAGGTATAAAGTAGTCAAAAGTAGCTCCCTTTTCCATCTCAAAAGACTTGTGACTTGCTTTAATTTTGTTTTGGATAATATATGGTACGAAGTATATATAATTGTAGTTGTCAATAATAATACAAATGGTAGATGTTATTAATTTGCACTAAAATTGAACTTGTACAGTTAATGTCATTCAGTACGTACATACTAACCATAACTTATGTCACATGATATACGTAATTACATATACAGTTGATCGATGTTGCCAAAATTAGGACTAAATGACGGATAATTCTTGCATAGACCTGGTCTATGACCTTTTCATAGATCTTGTGGTTGTAAATGAACCACATCATACATTTTGAGAGTATGTATGATGTGGTTCATTTAGAACCACAAGGTCTATGAAAAGCTCATAGACCAGGTCTATACAAGAATTTTCCCTAAATGACTTAATTTTCTGACATGCTTATGTTAGATTACATTTTAATGTTGTTATTTTTGGTATATATTTCTTATACATATACTTCTGAAAAATATTCATATATTCTTCTTTCTGCATCATTAATTACATCAATTTATAATTTTTTTAATTGAAATATTACAGGCTTTTATTTTTAAAATATATAAACATCTCATGATCATGAATGCGTTTCAATAATATTGTATTCTAGTCTTTCGATCCGTGTCAGTAAACTAGATTTGTACTAATTAATTAATAACCAAATAAAAAACAATGATAAGATTGATTGATAGTACAAATTAATTACATGGTAGCCGTTAAAAAGGAAAAGCATGATCTCCCAACATAATCGATCTAGAAATCATTACCATAGGGAAAATCCCCAAGGCCAAGAAGGAAAAAAGAATGTGGTGAAGACCCCTTTGTGCGCAGAGTGTACAGCAGTATGGTGGGAATCCGGGGCTTGGTGGAGGCACATCCTGCGATTTACATCCTTCAGGGTTCTAGGGCAAGGGTTCTGAGGGTCCAGGATTAGTCAAGTGTAAGCTTGTACACCTGGGTTATCAAAAAAAAAAAAAAAAAAAAAAAAAAAAAGAAGGCAATGTAAAGAGAAGCATTAAATGTGCCTTTACAATAGGGGTGGGCGCGGGTCGGGTATTTCGGGTCGGGTACCCGACCTGGCGGGTAGTGAATTTTCACACTCGAAACCCAACTCGATCTGGCGGGTACCCGAAATTTCACTTTTTTTTTTTTTGAAGAATTTTTTTTAACATATATGTATGTAAAATTGTAAATAAATGAATTCAAACATTAATTATACACAATAACTTCAAAACAAAACAACACAAATGTCTTAAGCCTTCAAGATTCAAGTATTCAATAAATTACAATCAAATCAAACTCCAAGTCTCAAAACATCAAAATATTAAATATCACAATCGCATGAAAGTTAGAACTTACAATAGACACAAAATCACAAATCACATTCAATAATATTTAACATTTTAACTCATTATTCGCATGAAAGTTACATTTTAACAATATTCAACAATTTTTTTTTAAATACCCGAACGGGTCCCGAAATATCCGTTCGGGTGTGAAACTAATACCGAATACCCAACCCGAAAATATATTTCGGGTTCGGGTACCCGAACCCGAATGTCAAAAATATCCTTTTTTTGTCCCAAACGGGTCGGGACGGGTCCCAAAAAACCCAACCCAAACGCCCACCCCTACTTTACAAGGTTTAATACTTCTCCTAAGGCAATAAGAATACTACAACTTTTTTCTCAGTACATACATGACAGTACATTTTAAGACTTGTAGCAAAAACAAGATGATCTATTTTAACAAAACAAGATATATTTTTAAGTGAGATTTTGGTCTTTTAGTAAATAAAGAAATTAAAATTAAAATCTCATAAAAAGTGTGTAATATAAAGGCATGTTACAAAGTTGGGTGGAAGTGGACGCAAAATTTAATAACATAAGGAAGGTTTTTATGCAATAAAAGTTAGAAAATGTAATTATGTGCATTAATTTTTTCTTAATATATACAAGAAGTGCAAGCTTGCACATTTAATAATTCTCGTTTGTGAGAGAAAATAATGTTAAGAAGGGTTTGTCTTTTTCTTTTGAAAATATATAGGCAGTACAGTAGTATATATTTTATTTTTATTTTTTAATTTAGAGAGATCTAAGGGGGATATTGAAAAGCTTTGGGGCTTGGAATGGAGACAAAGTTTCCACACAAATAATCTTTGCAGTATGTCTTTCTTTAAGAAAAGGAAAGGTAAAAATGGTAGACCATATACTACATATAAAAATATATCTATCTAATTATTATTAATTAAATAAATGAGCCTCCTTTTTCTTTCTTTCTTTCTTTCTGGTGATTTTTGCATGAAAGTAAGGGAAGTCTCGGATCCCAAACTCCAATCAATGACCATATCATATTAGAAATTATAGTAGAATCTTTTTCTTTTTCTTTTTCTTTTTCTTTTTTCTTTTTCTTTCTCTCTCTCACACAAAACACACACACAATATAATGATGAATGCCTTGGATCCCTCAAAATAAAATCACAAGTAGGAATATGGATTTTATAGGTAAAGATATGACAAATTACTATAAAGCTGCTAGATCAATTCGAGTTGTAGGGCTGTGACACAGGCCCATTCAGCTAGGCTAAAGGTTGGTTTGGTTGATGCCTCAGTCAAAAAAGTGGATTAAAATTCAAAGTTACTACTCCACAAAATTAAATAAAGAGAGAGAGAATGTTTCGGATATACTCCATAGTAATTTGCTGTTTCCAATGATTGTTTAGTCATTGTTGCGGGTGAGAAATTAATGCATGCGCACCACTTCACTAGAAAAATTGAATCTTTGTGCATCCATGTGTGTTTTGCTTCCGGGTATATCTCTAACTGGTTGATAAATAATTCATAAGGCTTGCTCCAGCGGTAAGGGTTGGGGTTCGAATCCCATTTAGAACTTGGATGAAAGTATTTAAGAGTCATTTGTGGTGAAAACCCCTTTGTGCCCATAGTGTACAGCAGTATGGTGAGATTCCGAGGTTTGGTGGCGGCACATCCTGCGATTTACATCATTTAGGGTTCTAGGGCAAGGATTATGAGGTTCATGATTAGTCTAGTGTAAGCTTGGACACTTGGGTTATCAAAAAAAAAAAAAAAAAAACCAAATAATAATATTAGGGTAAATCTCATTAATGATCATTTTTATCATTAATCTTTTATATAGTGATCCCTTTTGTATTTTTTCTCCACATTAGTTTTCACTATGAATTATTTGTTGCACTTTGATTATTTACAATGGGTCTTTTATGTATAGTGTTACACTATAGTCCCTCATAAAACTATTTTGTATCAATATAGTCCCTCATAAACTATTTCTTTATTAATTTATTCCATCATAAAATTATTTTAACACTTTGATTCACATTGGACCACCTGAAAATGATCAAAGTGGGACTAACGTGAGAAAAAAATATAAAAAAGAAACCACTCTTTAAAAAATTAATGATCAAACGGACTATTAGTAGTGTTTACTCGTATACATAATTTGAGTACTTGTACTAAATATCATCATAAAAAAGGTAAAACTGAACATTTAAATAAGGGTAAATTACAAATACCCATAAGATAAGGCCTAATTACAAAATTCCCCCTCACTTATTGGGTATTACAAGAAGTACATCTTGTGGTCTGTCACCATCCTACAATTAACCCCTCACCCCTGAAAAGTTTCAACTTTGCCCCTAAGGTGTTATTTGTAATGTTTGTAATATCTTAAAAAAAAAATCAAGTGCTAATTGTAATATCTCATAAATTATAAAATTAATAATTATATATTTACCACAAAAAATTGATAAAATCGTATAATTGCCCATAAGTTTAAAAAAAAAATTACTTTTTTAATATATTTATCAACCATTTAATTTTTATAATAAAAAAATAAACAAAATTTTATTAATTATATTTAATAAATATAAGAAATTTATTTACTCATTTAAAATAAATAAATTATTTTTTATGTTTATGATAATAATTTAATAAAATTTATTATTATAAACATAAAAACTAAATTAAAAAAATCATACTGAATTTTTAAATTTTTTTTAAGATATTACAAACATTACAAATAACCCTCTAGAGACAAAGTTGAAACTTTTCAGTGATAAGAGGTTAATTATAATACGGTAACAAACCTCAGCCGGTACGTGAGGAGAATTTTTATATTTAGGTCTTACTTTAGGGGCGTATTTGTAATTTACCATTTAATTAAATATTTATGGATAAGATAAATAATAATTTATTTAATGTGCTAGAGTTGAAAAATAATTCTTGATGAATTATTTTACTTAGCGATTGGTATATGACAAAATGACAAAATATTAAGTTACAGTATAAGATAAATAATTAGTTAAGTGGTCCTATAAATAATTTTAAAGAATTTATAATGAAAACTAATTGAAAGGGGTGTGCCTGAAGCAAAACTTAAAATAGAAGAGATATTTATAATTACTGAAGTTGGTGAAACCTCAAGGATGTAATTATAATTTACAAACCCAGGGGGTGTAGATTTAATTAACCCTTGACTACTTCGTTTTGTTCTGTTATTAAAAACTTCGAGTATTTGCCATTTGACACTTCACATTCGAGAATTGATACTTTACATTCTAAAATTGAAATATTGAAACTTTACATCTTCGAATTGTATATTATTTGAAATGATATATAGTGGACAATTTGTACCCCAGTATGACACATTTTTTAAAGTATCATACATTTCGAAAGTGCAAATCGCGTAATTCAATTACTAATTTCTATATAGTAAAAAGTGTCAAAATAATTTATTTTTGAGATATAAAACCAATCACTCAAAAACTTATTGCTCCTATAGCATTTTGTTGGATATATGTTAGTAAACTGAATGAAGTGCGACTTAATTATAGAAACCCGATTCTGCTCATAGAGTTGAATTACCTAATTCCTTGATGCACAGATCGGTATCCCCAAAACACCTCAACTCCAATTTGTAAACCCTAGCCCAATTCCCTGTGAATCAACCGATTAATTCCCCAATTAAATCATGAACAATATATTTTATGCTCTTTAGACTTGCTTGGCACCATGTCATTGCGCTCAAGTCACATTAATAGTTTGCCTCCCCCTAATTACCGTAAGACTCTTTTTTTTTTTTCCTGTTTCCCCCCACCCCCAAATTATGACTTGCGGGTTAAGTTTTCTCTTGCATTATGTAGCTGCTATGCGTGGGTTTTGTTATTGTACAATTAGGATCGACATCGGTTTGAGCTGTTATTTTTAAGAATGTAGCTTTCTGTAATTTTCAGAGCTTGTGAAGAAGTGATTGTATCATACAACACAGTACAAATTAATTAATGTAATGGGTATCATTTTGTTTTATTGAGAGGTAATTGGTTTTTTTTTCCTTTGGTTTTACCGAAAATCATGGTTTACTTGTGTAGTCTCTTAATGCAATTTTTGTTGCTGTGAATGGATTTTCGCAAATGTAGTGGGTATTATTTTTGTATGTAAAATTCCACTGACTCTTTGAAAGCTAGACAAATTAATCATGTGCACCTCAAATACATTGTTTATTGCCTCCTTTTTGTCTGGTTTGGAGGTAGGTTTACTCTACTTTTTTCCATAAAGCCAGGATTATTACCATCCGGCAAAGCCATAATTTTCTTATAGTCCATGGGATAGGGAGATCCATAGATGAGATGTGTATTGATTATTATACAGCTCTTATACAAAAAAATTACTTATTTTTTTACATATAATCAAGAAATTACATGGATTTAAATCTTCAACTATGTTTACTAATGTTCAAAATCAACCATGGAATCCTTCTAAATGTAGAAGAAAGCAATAGGGATATGAAAATAACATTGGAATTGGGAGTCCGACCAAAATGTTTGATTTTTTTTTTGTTGATGTAATAAATATTGCCCCATAGTTACTTAGTGACCATAGTGCATCCTGCTACCCTTGCCTCAAGGAAATATAGCATTTTAGTTAGTTTGAATATAGGTAGTCTGACCAACATATTGATCATGATTATTATGTTTCAGCTATTTCTTTCAACTTCAGCGAATATTTTTAAGTATCTTGCTAATCAATATTCAATCAATCTGTTATGCATTTAAGAAACTAATCCAATTTCAGTAAGTTCAGCAACCAAAATATCAAACATTCCTTGAAAAATAAATATGCCAATATCAGTTCAATTTTAAGCATTTACTTTGGGAGATGGAAAACTTACTAACTGAAAATTCTTCAAAATCAGATAGTGTGGATGTGGGTGTAATGGTGTAATCACCTCGGTTTTATCCCGGACTCTGTTCTTTTCTCTCAATAGGAATAGATTTGATGTCTTCTAAGTAAGGAACACATATTAAACCAAAACTAGTTGCCTATCCATTATTGATCTATATACCTCATGTATGATATAAGTCTGTACTTCCATGCCTTGAATATCCATCTAGTGCCCATCTTCACTTAATGGGAGCCAACACCGGTAGCTGAATCTTATGTGACTTCAGTATCTAAATAATTTCATATTGTAGCTATAAAGAAACCAACCTGTTTAATTATGCATCATTTATTGTCTGATTTTCGTTGAATGCCTCCGTCTGGCATTTGTCGTCTATTTTTTGACTGGCATTGTTTATCTTTATTGATTTCCAGATTGCGATGGAAGTATTGCAACTTTAAGAATTTATCACGGGGGTAGTCTTATTCATAATCCTGAAGCTGTATATGTTGGGGGGAAGGTCAATTGTTTTGACTACATATACCTTGAGTCCTTTTCATTGTCATCCATCGATAAAATGGTTGAAAATTTGGGCTATGTGGGATTTAGAAGGTACTATAGGTTGGAAGATAAAGCATGGATGATAGTACAAGACCAAGATGACCTTGTACAAAAAATGGTAAATAATGAGATGGTTATGTACTTAGATACCAATTTAGAAACCCCGACAACTCAAATAGGGTCATCAAGCCCTAAAATTGGTTGTCAAAAATTTGAGGTTAACTTGGAGAATGAGAACACTGTTCTTGAAGTTTCTGATCATGGAGCTTTTGAGTCAGAAGAATCAGAAGAGGAGGTAGTGCATAGTTATAGTTTTTCAAATTCTGACAGTGAAACAGACACTGAAGAAGAAATGGTAGAAGAAGGGTATACAAAAGAACGTCTTATTTACAGACAGTGTGATAACCCAAATTTCACCCTTGAAATGATATTTAGGAACAAAAAAGAGTTCAAAGATGCTGTAAATGTTCATGCAGTTGCAACTAGAAGAAATATAACCATAACTAAAAATGATAATAGAAGGGTGTATGCTAAGTGTGCAGAGGAAGATTGTGACTGGAGAATTCATGCCCTTAAAATGAAAGATGAGTGTACATTTCAGATTAGGGAATATAATCCAGTTCACAAATGTGGAAGAGCTGTCCAGTCAAAAAATGCCAACTCTAAGTGGCTAGCTCAGATGTATGAAGATAAATTCAGGACAGATCCAAATACTACAGTTGACGGATTCAGAAATGATGTCATGAAAGACATTAGTATGAATATATCAAAGCACCAAGCATATAGGGCTAAGAGAAAGGCTCTAGCGACCATTGAAGCTAACAACAAGGCTTTAGTCGTATTTGAGGGTAACCCTGATGAGCAGTACAAAGAATTGCAGGACTATGCTGAGGAATCAAGGAAATCAAATCCAGGATCTTCTGTTATCATGACTCAAACCGATGGTAGGCCTAAAAAAGCAAGAAGAATGGGAGCAGATGAACCTGTTAGCCAAAAAAAGAAAGGAGTAAAGTGTAAGAAGGGAGCTATTAAGTTGAAGAGACTGCCTTACAAAGTCAAATGCAGATTTTGTGGACAAACAGGGCATAATCGAAAAGGGTGTGAAATGAGAAAAATGGCCGAAAATTGCATTGCCGATGACAATGAAGAAAATGCAGTGAATGATAATGATGTGTTAACTCTGACATATTTTGTTGATGCATCAAAAGATTGTGTAAGTTTCTTTTTATAATGTGATTTTTATTAGTATTCTTTGATGAGTTATACTCACTTAGATTTTGCTTATGCAGCCAAATGATACAGGGCCAGCTCAAAAGAAAACCAGCTAGTCTCTCATCTCATAATTTGACTGTGAGTTCTTGATTCTAATATTTGTTTTATTTTATTGCATTTCGAATGCAATAATGATACCATTATGCTTATGCAGTTAGTGAAGGAAACTTGCTCTAATTTGGCTACCGAAGGTGGACATTGCAATGTGCCGGGACCTGCTTAGATTCTATTATTGTTTCACTGCACCCACACTTCAACCATTTCAACCAAGAATCAACATAAAGTCAACCCCCTCCATTTGCATACAACCATACAATATTGTCACAGTTGAGTTGTTTCAGTCAAGAAGCTGGAGATTAGTACCAATCTTCGTGAAGATGGCTAGAGGTATGTTACAGTGTCCAACTATAGCGGTTTCTACAATCTAAAGAACCAGAAGAAAATGGTGGGAGAACCAAGAATGTGATGACTGGATTGTAGGATTACAGTTTACTTTGTGGCTAGATGATTGTTGGTTTTTGGTGGCATTATATATAACCCATGACTTTGTTTTGTGTTTGACTCGTGGATGGGGTCCATAGGGACTAGGGGTGTCAAAATGGTTCTTGACCCGTGGGTTGGCCCTTGACCAACCCAACCCAACCCATCCCATATTTTTTTTTATTGTCGGTGGGTTGGATTGGATTTTGTAAACATTTATATGGGCTAAAAATGAGTTCACAAGCAGATCGGGCAAGGGAAAAAACACATATTCAACCAGCTAAGATTTAATGGCTTAATTTTGACTCAAAATATTCTTTTATTTTTTCTCTTCAAGTTCATGAAAATTTTAGTTACAATATTAAATTATTACATATATATTAAGTTTGAAAACAAATATAAAAATATTAAATATTGCTTCTTAAAAGGATAAAAAGAAATGGAGAAATCTTATGTATGATGAGTTTTTGTTAATTCATATAAATTAATATAATCTGTTTTTGTTATATTTGAATAATATTTACTTATAAATATGATTTTTTTTCTTAATATTGAATTAGTAAAATACACAAAATTAAGAGGCATAAAATGGGTTGACCTGACTTGGCTCTAGCAGTATTACATACATACCCGCCTGTTTGCCACCCTCAGTAGGACGTATGACTTTTTGTTGAATGACAAGCTTTGTTTTGCTTGCCTATTCAATAAATTATTTACATATTGAATATTTGAGTATGAAGGAATGCAGTAAACATTGAGTATAGTGAAATACAAAATAAAATAAAATTCGAGCTGAACCACCTAAATTCTTCTAAATATACATTAGAGTCATTTTACACATCAATGGTATATATAATACGTGCAAGTCATTTCAGAACTTTGCATTTGGCAATATGCAGCATGTATATATAGTATATTTTAACAAAAATTAAATTACATGTCCAGTACGTTGTAATGGGTAAATTAGATTGGCAATGCGAGATTTCATGAAAGTCCTTTCATTTGTATTTCTGAATGTGTAATGCAAAATGTTTTGGTTGCCTATTAATATATGTACCTGCTACCTGTTCTTATTCCATTGAAGTAGCTAGTACACATTAATATATAAATTATACAATGAAGATCATTCAAGACAATATAATAATATAGTACTCCTGTTATTTTAATTTCTGTTACATATTCATAAATACTAATGGTGTTCTGTTTCCTGGTGGTTTGAAACCATAGTAGTCTACATTACATGTTTGGGTCCTTTCCGAAGCTCATTAAAGCATGAGTTGCCATCATAGATGCCCTTCTTGTCGCCTCAGTCATGCGCCCAACAAATGGTAATGAAACTGTCTCTCTATTCCATATTGGTTTCTTATCCCACCTGTACGTACCGTGTGCAATATATGCAGCAGCATTAATAATTGTTAATAAATGAATGAAATATTATTAATGAAAAGTAATTTAATGTACATACCAATCTTCATGACGTACTATCTTTCCATCCTCAGTGTACAGCTTGATGAGTGATATCATATTTATGTCTTTCCCCATAAACTTGTAGTATTGTTTGTTGTCAATTAGTATCTGTGCATGTATCATCAAAGGTATTATCAAATCGACGCAACTAATTAAAATGAAATGAGATCATACATATCATATGGATTTCTTACCTCTGTTTTTCCTTGTGAAACTACATTTTCCTGGATACTGTAGTCAACAATCTTCGATTCACTGAAGACCTGAAAGTAAAGAATCAGAGTATTGAATGAAAATTAATTAGGCTTGAAAAAATAAATAATGAATTGGAGAAAATATAATTAACCTTGCCAATTGAATAGAATGCTGATTTAATCTGCTTTACCCTGCAAGAGAAAATTCAGACAAGAGATAACACACTGTGACTGTGAATGAATGAATATAGGAGTACTAATTATATATATATATGTTAAATGATGAGATGAGAAATTAGCATTGCATTGCATTGCATTACCCACGTACCCGTGTGCACACATGAGCGGATCTTCAAAGGTTGCATGTGGAGCATAGATATCAAAATCTTGAGGTGTTGCACAAGACGCATAACTGAAATCATCAAAAACTTAAATATAATTCTATTTCAACGGAAGACAAAATTACCACCAGAACAAGAATATCCGATTTATAAAGTATCGAAAGGGGACTCACAGGTTCAGAATGTGAGGGATTATATTATCCGATACACATTTCGCTGCATTGTAATCACAAGCTTCCTTGCAGTACCCTTCCCTCATGTGATCCTTCATTTTCTCCTCCTCAGTTTCTTCACCTGTCAATCGAGAGACATAGACATATTTGAGATCACAACAGCCCTAATTTCTTTCGACCTTAACCAATATATTGTCAAGAAAAACCAATACAACAAATTTCTAGAAAGAAAATACAATACATGAAGATTAACAAAAAGAAAACTTACGTACTTGACTAAAGAATCCTAGAGAATATATATATATAAGGGGGGGAGAACAAAACCCTTGAAAATGAACAAAAAAGAATGAGCTAGCTGTACCTTTTGGGATTTTGTCCTGCATCTTGGATTGAGATAGTTTGTAGTGCGATGATTTACTATTAAGTGTTGAAAACAACAACAACTGTTGGTAGTTATTATTATTAGCAAAAACTGAAGAAGAAGAAGAAGAAGAAGAAGATAAGTGCTCAAGGGACATGGGGGTGCTTCTCCTGGTGCCACGTGGCGAAATCATGTCCATTTGCGGCCTGGTCAGACGCAAGGCTCTCATCGCAACTATTATGCAACTCCTCCTCAATTTCATGGTTGTTGGTTTTCCCTTTTCTTTGGAATTTATATAATATAAACTCTTGTTTCAATGTGGAATGAGGGTGTATTGCTCCATCTCTCCCACCATGTTAGCCGAATAGTTGATGATTAACAAACGAACTTTTAATATATTGGTGCTCTTTAGTTTTATGATTTGGACATGTTTTTATTTATGAAAGAGCAACTTATTTGGAGGTTGAGATAAGTCCAAAACAATGAAGAAGGCCCAAGTTTGATATGAAAAGGCTTATGCAAATTATGAAGGAAGATCATGAGAATGCCAATTTTAGCTAAAGACTCGTTACGATTGAAGATCAAGATCGAAGCCCCTAGCACCCTTGAAGGGCCCAATTTTCGATTCAAGAAAATTGTGGTCTACTTAGTAAGTATTTTTCAATTGATTAAAAGAGCAAGAAAAATTCCAAGCCCAAACTTTTTTAATATTTTGGCCCAAATGTCTTCAGTCATTTTTCTTAAAATCCTTTGAACCAAAGTTTGCTTTTCCTTTTCAAATGAGCCGTGTCCTTTTTTAATTAATTATGGCCGAAATTGTTTTTTTAATTAAACCTAATGTTCTTTTGAAAAACTAATTACTTTGGCCATTAATTTAATCAAATCATTTTTTTAAAGGCATGATTTCTTTCAAATCTTTGATTAGCTAGCAAAATAATTTGTCTTCAATTTGTCTCCAATATGTCTCCAATTTGTCTAGCTAAATATCTTACTCTTATTTCTAAAATCAATTCTTTTGGAAAGATTTCATCTCCACCTAATTACTAAACCTTGTCCACATTCATTGAAAAATTAGTCACATGATTTAATCTTGCAAAATCATTTTGATTGTGACAAAATCATTTTTGAATTTCAAAATCATTCCCTATTAAATCAACTCTACTCAACTATAAATACCAACTCTTTTCTCACGACAAAGAACAACTCCTCAATTCCAAAAAGTCTCAATTGCTAAATCATTCTCTTTGCTAAAGTGTTTTTGAGTAGTCTTTATATTTGCAAAAATCATTTTTCTCAAAAAGGCTTTTTTAAAAATATCTTTTCTTCTTGCTCTTGAAATCTTGAATATACTCTAAGTTATAGAAGAAAAAGATTAGCGCTTACTACTTTGCAAAATCAGCTCATCTTGGAGCATATATTTGTAATCAAAATTTTACTACTGTTTCTGAGCGAAAGTTTTGTACTTGCAAGCTCGTAGTGCGATAGGACTGAGTGTTCTAGCAAGCACTTTTTTTGTGCGATAGGTAGAAACCTAGCAAGCACGGTTTTTGTTGAGCGATAGGTTAGTCCTAGCAAGCTCGTTTCGAGAGAAAGAATTGATCTTGTAATCTCGAGTGGCGAAGGTTTGTCCTACAAGCCACGATATATTAGTGAATTTTACCCAGGGGTGCTGGAAGAGAGGAAGTAGGCCGTTGGGGCGCGAACCTCTATAAATTGTGTTTGCCTTCTCTCATTTTATTTTTTGCACTTTTCTTCTTCCGTAACTTTAATCTTAAAATCATTGGAACGATCATCTTTTATTTAAAGTTACTGGAACTATTTACTAATTGTCATCTGAAAATAAACTCTTTGAAAAAGTTATATACCTAATTCACCCCCCCCCCTCTTAGGTATCAATTGGTACCAGAGCAGGTGCTCTATTATTTATTTAACTGTGCGGGTTAACCCCCGAGAGCTAACGATCTTATGTCTACTTTTAGCAATGATGTTTTCGCAGAAGGACAATCGCATAACAGGCCCCCACTATTTGATGGAACTGCATACTCTATATGGAAAAATAGAATGGAGGAATTCATGATCTCCATTGATTGTGATCTATGGAGTGTAATTCTTGAAGGACCTTCCATACCCATGAAAACCGAAGGCGAGAAGCAAATCCCCAAAGCATGGAAGGAACTAACCGACACTGACAAGAAACTGGTGTCACTAAATTCAAAGGCAAAAAATCTACTAGCATGCGCCCTCACCAAATCCGAATACAATCGGGTATGTTCGTGCGCTACGGCAAAAGACATGTGGGATATGTTACAAGTAACTCATGAGGGGACAAGTCAAGTCAAAGAGCAACGAATCACCATATTGGTTCATCAATATGAAATGTTCAACATGAAAGAGGATGAAAGCATAAGTCAAATGTATGCTCGATTCATGGAGATCATTAACCCCATGACTGCACTTGGAAAAGTATACCCTCAAAGTGAGCACGTCAAGAAGATTCTGAGATCTCTCCCACGAGAATGGACACCCAAAGTTACTGTCATACAAGAAGCCAAGGACCTCAACAAAATGACCATGGCTGAACTCATAGGCTCGCTCACATCACATGAACTCACCATCCTGTCTAAGGATGAGGTAAGCGCAATTAAAGATAGAAGATCTATCGCATTTAACTCAAATATTTTGCAGGACGATGATAGTGACATCGAGGAACTAGACGAAGATGAGCGGAATGAAGAGATAGCCATGCTTACCAAAAGGCTTAACCAACTTTCAAGAAATAAGTTCACAAAAAGATTCTCGAAAAACAATAAGAAGCCATTCAAAGTCGAGAACAAAGTGAGATGCTACGAATGTCACGAAACGGGACACATACGTCCTGAATGTCCAAAATTAAAGAAATCCGAGAAGGCATTCATGAAAACCAAAAGCAAAGGAATGATCGCGTCTTGGGATGAACCGGACTCCGAAGAAGAACAAACGGAAGACGAATCCGGAAGTCTTTGCTTCATGACTCAAAATGAGGTATTACCTTCATACTATTTTGATGAATGTGATGATTTAGATAATGAAATAGATTGTGAAGATGAATGGACCGTTATGATAAATGAATGCAAAAAGGATCTTAAAAATCTTGCTTCTAAAAATGAAAAACTCAAGAAAAAGATAACTTTGCTAAATAGAGAAAGAGAAGAATTTGACACTAGAATGAAAGAAAGCCTTGAGAAAATTGAAAAACTTGAAAATGAAAATTCTCGTATTTCAAAAGAAAATGCTTTTCTTAAAGCCAAAGTTGTTGACCTAACTAGATGTCTAGAAAAATTCACTAAAGGAAAAGAGAATCTAGATAGACTTCTAGGAATGCAAAATGTGTCATTAAATAGAGCCGGAATTGGATATGAGCATTCTTTTGATAAATTAAGTAAACTTGCAAAAAATTCTTCTTTGTCTTACCATACTTGCAATTTCTGTGGAAAAACCGGTCACAAATCATTTAATTTCATCTACAAAAGGAACAACGCCAATAAACTTATGTGGATACCTAAAAGTGTTGTGACTAACTTGCAAGAACCCAAAATCTGGGTACCTAAAGTGCAAACCTTGTCTCATTGTTGAATAGGTACAAAAGACTTCTTCACGAAAAGACAAATGGTTTCTTGATAGTGGCTGTTCTCGTCACATGACGGGAGATCTATCAATATTTTGTGAAATTGATAAATGTGAAGGAGGCTATGTCACTTTTGCGGACAACACGAAAGGTAAAATGATTGGACCTGGAAATGTTGGTAAGAATTCATCTACATGCATTAAAGACGTCTGGTTTGTTAAAGGATTAAAATATAATTTATTGAGTATTAGTCAATTCTGTGATAACGGTTATGAAGTTTATTTTGAAACATCCAAGTGCATTGTTAAAAGGGATGGAAAAATTGTTTTTGAAGCTTTAAGAGAAGGTAATCCTTATTGCATTGATTTTGCTGATTTATCTAACCAAAATGTCAAGTGTTTAGTAGTAAGTGATAACTCCCAATCAATCTGGCATAGACGTCTTGGCCACGTAAACACTGATTTAATATCAAAAATTGCCAAGTCGAACCTTGTGAGATGAATACCAAAAATCACTTATCAAAAGGAAGGACTTTGCGATGCTTGCCAAATGGGCAAACAAATCAAGAGCTCATTCAAACCCAAAAAGGTAGTAACCACAACAAGACCTCTTGAACTACTGCACCTTGATCTTTTCGGTCCTATGAAAACAAGAACTCTAGCAGGTAAAAGATGTGTTTTCGTCATTGTTGATGATTATTCTCGCTTTACATGGGTTCTATTTCTTGCGCACAAAAATGAAGCCTTAGATGCGTTTATTTCTTTGTCTAAAAAGTTGCAAAATAAAAAGGGTTATCTTATTAATTCGATTAGAACTGATCATGGTACTGAATTTGATTCTAAATACTTTGCTTTATTTTGTGATGAAAATGGTTACTCTCATAATTTTTCTGCACCTAAGACCCCTCAACAAAATGGGGTAGTTGAAAGAAAGAATCGTGTTTTACAAGAAATGGCAAGAACTTTTTTACATGAATATAATGTGCCTAAATCCTTCTGGGCTGAAGCCGTTTGTACTGCATGCCATATATCCAATCGTGTTTTTCTTAGATCTATCTTAAATAAAACTCCGTATGAACTTCGGAATGGAAAAACTCCTAATATTGCTTACTTTAGAGTCTTTGGTTGCAAATGTTATATTCTTAATGATCGTGATTATCTTACTAAATTTGATCCTAAAGCTGATGAAGGCATGTTTGTTGGATACTCTGTGACTAGTAAAGCATATCGTGTTTATAACAAAAGGAAACAAACTATACAGGAATCTATGCATGTTCGTTTTGATGAAACTAACCCCTTTGATGCCAAGAAATCCTTGAGCAATAATGTTTCAGATGTTGAAGACGAAATCACAATCGAAAAACAGAAACTGTCGGAACCAGTACTGGAACAAGTAACCAAAATAGAAGAACGTTCCGAAAAGGATTCGGAACATGAAGCTGAAGCAGAAACAGAAACTGAAGAAGGAAGTTCCAGAACAAAAAATGAACCAGCCGTCAGAAAGTTCAAACATGCATCTAGCCATCCCACTACACAAGTGATTGGTGATCTAAGGAGTGGACTTCAAACCAGATCAAAGGTACAACAACATCAAAGTGCCAATTTCATCCTACTCTCAATCACCGAACCAAAAGACGTTAATGAAGCATTAAGGGATGAATCTTGGGTTGCCGCTATGAAAGATGAACTCGCTCAATTCGATAAAAATCAGGTATGGACTCTAGTCGAAAGGCCGAGTAAGCACACCATCATTGGAACAAAATGGGTATTTAGAAATAAACTCAATGAAGAAGGTGAGGTTACTCGAAACAAGGCGAGATTAGTCGCTAAAGGCTACAATCAACAAGAAGGTATCGATTTCGATGAAACCTATGCTCCTGTTGCTAGACTTGAATCTATTCGTATGTTACTCGCTTATGCCTCTTTTAGAAAATTTACTATTTTTCAAATGGACGTTAAAAGTGCATTTTTAAATGGTTTTTTGAATGAAGAAGTTTTTGTGGAGCAACCTCCGGGTTTTGAAAATGAAAAATTTCCTAACCATGTTTTTAAATTGTCAAAAGCTCTTTATGGATTAAAACAAGCCCCTAGGGCTTGGTACGAAAGATTAAGTAAATTTCTTTTAGAAAATGGTTTTTCTATTGGTATTGTTGATACAACACTTTTTCTAAAAGCAAATGAAAATGACTTGTTAATTGTTCAAATTTACGTTGATGATATAATATTTGGTGCTACTAATGATCTTCTTTGCCGAGACTTTGCTAAGTGTATGCAGGATGAATTTGAGATGAGTCTTATGGGCGAACTAACATATTTCCTTGGGCTTCAAATAAAACAAAATGAAAAGGGAATCTTTATTTGCCAAACGAAATACACTAAGGAACTCATCAAAAGATTTGGAATGGACGAGTGCAAAGAAATGGGTACTCCCATGAGCCCTACCACGAAACTTGTTAAGGACGAGAAAGGTAAACCCTTTGATGAAACAAGGTATCGAGGTATGATCGGAAGTCTTCTTTACTTAACTGCTAGTAGGCCCGATATAATGTTTGCCACTTGTTATTGTGCTCGTTTTCAATCTGCACCAAAAGAGTCGCATTTTGTCGCTGTCAAAAGAATTTTTCGGTACTTAAAAGGAACCATAAATTTTGGTCTATGGTATCCAACTAGCAAAACTTTTAATCTCACTGGCTACTCTGATGCGGACTTAGCAGGATGCTTGCTAGACCGTAAAAGTACCAGTGTCACATGTCAACTCTTGGGAAATTGTCTTGTTGCATGGCATAGTAAAAAGCAAAACTCTGTTGCACTCTCAACCGCTGAAGCGGAATATGTTGCATTATCTAATTGTTGTGCTCAAATTATGTGGATGAAAAGTTATTTGCGTGATTTTGGTTTAATGTTTGAAAATGTGGAAATATTATGTGATAATTCGAGTGCCATTAGTATTACCAAGAATCCAGTGCAACATTCTCGTACTAAGCATATAGATATTAAATTTCATTTCATACGTGACAATGTGCAAAAAGGAAATATTAGTGTTAATTTTGTGAACTCTGAAAATCAACTTGCAGATATTTTTACAAAGGCAGTAGCTGAAGATCAATTTTGTTTGAATAGAAAAAATTTGGGCATTTTAAGTGAAAATGAAATTTGAAAAGATTATGCTTCCGCCTAATTATTCGTGAAACTCTGATCTTAGATTGCGAATATTGCCTAACTTAAGAGTGAATTGATTGATTGACAAAAGGGGGAGAAGAAGTAATTTGATGCTTGTTCAAAGATCTGCTTATATTTTGAATATTATCCCTTGATTATTGCTTATTGATAGTATGCTTTGGACTTAACTTGCTCATGTATACATTGGCATTGCATGATTTTGAAAATTTGCATAAAAACGTTTTTTCAAAAAATTCATTGGTCAAAGAGACTTAACAATTAATGTTAAGGCCTCTTATATTTCCCAAGAAATATTTTTTTGAAAATGCCTCAATTGAGGGGGAGTTTGAAATTTTCAAAATTGCATAAAGTTAGGGGGAGTTCCCTTAAAATCTTTTTCGCATCAAAAGTTGTTTGTCAATCAAGGGGGAGATTGTTAGCCGAATAGTTGATGATTAACAAACGAACTTTTAATATATTGGTGCTCTTTAGTTTTATGATTTGGACATGTTTTTATTTATGAAAGAGCAACTTATTTGGAGGTTGAGATAAGTCCAAAACAATGAAGAAGGCCCAAGTTTGATATGAAAAGGCTTATGCAAATTATGAAGGAAGATCATGAGAATGCCAATTTTAGCTAAAGGCTCGTTACGATTGAAGATCAAGATCGAAGCCCCTAGCACCCTTGAAGGGCCCAATTTTCGATTCAAGAAAATTGTGGTCTACTTAGTAAGTATTTTTCAATTGATTAAAAGAGCAAGAAAAATTCCAAGCCCAAACTTTTTTAATATTTTGGCCCAAATGTCTTCAGTCATTTTTCTTAAAATCCTTTGAACCAAAGTTTGCTTTTCCTTTTCAAATGAGCCGTGTCCTTTTTTAATTAATTATGGCCGAAATTGTTTTTTTAATTAAGCCTAATGTTCTTTTGAAAAACTAATTACTTTGGCCATTAATTTAATCAAATCATTTTTTTAAAGGCATGATTTCTTTCAAATCTTTGATTAGCTAGCAAAATAATTTGTCTTCAATTTGTCTCCAATATGTCTCCAATTTGTCTAGCTAAATATCTTACTCTTATTTCTAAAATCAATTCTTTTGGAAAGATTTCATCTCCACCTAATTACTAAACCTTGTCCACATTCATTGAAAAATTAGTCACATGATTTAATCTTGCAAAATCATTTTGATTGTGACAAAATCATTTTTGAATTTCAAAATCATTCCCTATTAAATCAACTCTACTCAACTATAAATACCAACTCTTTTCTCACGACAAAGAACAACTCCTCAATTCCAAAAAGTCTCAATTGCTAAATCATTCTCTTTGCTAAAGTGTTTTTGAGTAGTCTTTATATTTGCAAAAATCATTTTTCTCAAAAAGGCTTTTTTAAAAATATCTTTTCTTCTTGCTCTTGAAATCTTGAATATACTCTAAGTTATAGAAGAAAAAGATTAGCGCTTACTACTTTGCAAAATCAGCTCATCTTGGAGCATATATTTGTAATCAAAATTTTACTACTGTTTCTGAGCGAAAGTTTTGTACTTGCAAGCTCGTAGTGCGATAGGACTGAGTGTTCTAGCAAGCACTTTTTTTGTGCGATAGGTAGAAACCTAGCAAGCACGGTTTTTGTTGAGCGATAGGTTAGTCCTAGCAAGCTCGTTTCGAGAGAAAGAATTGATCTTGTAATCTCGAGTGGCGAAGGTTCGTCCTACAAGCCACGATATATTAGTGAATTTTACCCAGGGGTGCTGGAAGAGAGGAAGTAGGCCGTTGGGGCGCGAACCTCTATAAATTGTGTTTGCCTTCTCTCCTTTTATTTTTTGCACTTTTCTTCTTCCGTAACTTTAATCTTAAAATCATTGGAACGATCATCTTTTATTTAAAGTTACTGGAACTATTTACTAATTGTCATCTGAAAATAAACTCTTTGAAAAAGTTATATACCTAATTCACCCCCCTCTTAGGTATCACACCAAAAGTTTTGATTTGTGTTGATCGTCAACTTTTGCAAATATCATAATTTTCACATATCTATATTTCTACCCAAAACAAAAAAAAAAAAAAAATTGTAAACAATATGGACTATTAATGATATACAAAGGGCCAACAATCAAGATATTATTATTGGAAAATAGCAATTTATCCCTGTAATATTTATAATATTATATTTATTCCCTTGCAATTTGAAAAGAACAATTAATCCCTTATGAAATTTTAAAGTAGCAATTTACCTATTTGAGTCTAAGAGTGTAACTCAATTAACGAAATTGAGAATAAATACAAATAGTGTTTTTTAATATAGAAAGGTAAATTGCACAATTAATGTTTTAAAATAAAAGCAGCAGCAGGACTGCATAATAGGTATACCATTCTTTAGGAAGTAGGACTAGTTTGTGAGGGATTTTCACCAAATAATATTACTATTTCGTTTTGAGTTGTATTTTCTAATGATAATGCAAGTTATTGGGGATTGTAAAAATAGATAAAGATGGAAGAAAGGGGGTGTATATTCAGAGCCCCAATATATATAAAGAAAAAAGTGGAGGGATGATGAATATTGATCACTATATAGTATATACCTTTTTCTTAAGCAAAAATAATGTATGGGAAACAGAGTCACAACAAGAGAAGATAACTAAACTAACTATTCAATCGAAGAGACATATAGCAACAAATTAAACAGATCAAAAATATAGAAAATAACAAATTTAACACAAATAGCAATATTATATCACAGCATTTCGAAAACTGTTGTACAAGGAAAAAAGAATTGTATTAACTTCTAAAAGAATAAGGTTGAACAAACTGATGAAAAGTAACTTTACAAATTAATCAAAAGTCTTGAACTAATCTATAGTGTACTCAAAGCCGTGGCTTTGCAGATAGGGCAGAAGTTCTTTTGGAGAAGCCACTTTTTGATGCATTCGGCATGGAACTCGTGGCCACACTCGACTACTCCGATCTTTTCATTTTCTTGAGACAAGTCGTCTTGACACACAACGCATATGTCTCCAATATTCTTCATAGCCACATGATCTCTAGTCTTCAAGCGTTGGTCGATCATCGACTCGGAAAGACCATGGGTAGTAGTGGGAATAACTTCTTGGAGGGAATAGGATGATACGAGTAACGTCTCATCTAATTGTGATGTTGGAATCAAGCCCGGGGCTGCTTGATGCTGCTCAACATTACGGTTAGTTTCTAGTGCTCTTCGATTTTGACGATAACGAGGCACGTTTCTTGGACTGCGGATAGCAACGTAATTACGGTCTCTCGTGGACCTCGGATGATGATGATGATGTGAGTAATTGTGGAGAACAATTGTAGAGTCAATCACATAGTAATTGTGATGAGGAGGATGAAGTGGTACTGGTGGAATTTGATGCTAAAAGTTGGCTGTTGGGGCTGCTGATGCATATTCATATTCATATTGTAATTGTAATTGGAATTGATGCTGAAAGTGCCAATTAAGTACTCGTCGTGACATTTTTGTGGTCTATCTATTAATATTATGAGTATTACAGAATTAAATTCACTTTTAATTTCGACTTAGTTTCTTTTCCCAGAACTGAATTATTCCAATAAGAAGAGCGATGTCATCTCATTCTCATCTATTATATATATATATATATTGAACACAAGTTTGCTTTAATTTTGGAAACAAAATAGACACGCGCCTATGGAAATTAATTGAACTATTCTTTATTATTGCATACAAGGAAATAAATCCGTGATTATGGTAAGTTCGTAGAATCTTGGAAATAAAATCAAGGGAGTTATTAATTAATTCAAGAAGATTCGGATATAAGGTCAGAAAAAGGAAAGTTTACATTGCATTTAATTCGTTCACATACAGGGTCGGCCTTACATAATAGGCCTTAAGCCTTAGGGCTTAGGCCAAGTTTAAAATTGGAGCCCTCATTTATCCAAAAGGAAAAAAAAAAACACAATATTATTTTAAAATCAATTTTCTTACTTTTAATATTGTAAGATTCTTTTATTAATTATTTAATAACATATTAGTAATTAATGGATAAAATGATAAATTATTTGATTTTTTCAGATTCAATCGTAATATCTTTTTATAAAACTTCATTCTAACTTTCTCTAAACAAAAGCAAATACTACAAGTATTGTGTTATATATATATACATGTATTGATAGTTCAAGTATCATGGATAAAGTTATATAACTAATGTGCGTTAACAAATATTACTTTTTACTTGTCAGAATCAATAAATAGATAAAAGGTGAAAGTAGAACATTCTTTTTCTCGCAACTATCTTAAGGGTGTGCATTTAGTATAACTGAACCATACCAATTTTTTATATCTAGAATTGGTGCATTAATTTCAAAATTTGCACTGCTTTACTAAAAGGTTCAGTCTGGTATCAAAAAATCGAGATGTGTATGTAGTTTTGAGTCTTCTTTATAATAAATTAATATTAAAAATTATAGTTTGACTCAATTTCGTTAAATCTAAATTACATTAAATGCTAAATTTAATGTATTATTGCAAAACTACAACATCATAAAAAAATTCTCAAAACACCAAAATCAATAAGATAGAAACACTTAAAAAAAAATTCCCAAAACACTAAGATTCAATAAATAGATACACTTGTAATATGAATAATCATATAATATTTTATCATTTGACACCATTTAATATGAAATAATATCTTTTACATAAATTAGTTCAACAGAGTTTAGATAAGAAACAAAAGAAGAATTTTAATAGAATGTGCCATTTTTTCTTTTCTTGCAATATACATATATATAATAGAATGAAATTGAATACCTGGCGGCTGAATTATCATAATTGAAATCTGATTGTGTGGCAATGGATGGCGATACTGATCTCTCTTCGGAGTCGCTTTAACCAATCTATCCCATTATCATACATCCTTGACATAAAAGTCTCAAGAATATATATTACTATAAAATTATTTTAATTATAGAAAAGAATTATTAATTTTCTAAAATTGTTCAACCAAATATATAAATAAAATAAATTTGATTGTACTGATTTTTAGTTTTTACCTATCATAAACATAAAATAAATCTAAATATGTTTTTTTTTTTTAATTTAAACTTCTTTTAAATAAATTCACACATTGATTACATACAAATATCTACTCAAATAGTCAAATTTACCAATAATTTTTTTTTTCAATACACGCTATCTTGAGTTTTGCATTATAAAATAATTCAAACAACTTACATATATAATTCAACAATTAACAATCAAAGAACAAGTAAATCCACTGAATCGGAATCCTAACTATAAGATATTACAACACAATTAAACAAATACAATTTCCCGATAGGATAAGTAAACAGCACCACGTAACCCATTTTATTGGACGATTTACAAGTCAATTGCTTCTATTACTTCAATTACTACTACCCTTATTCTTCTGTTTTTCAAAATGCGATGGCCGATAAAAACTACCGCTTGGGCTCGTTTAAGGTCTTGCCTTCAAAAAATTCACCAAGCATATGTTCAAGATCCTCTGGGTTGTATCTAATGTACTTCTGAGGATTCTTACCATTCTCAACCAAAGGCCTGTTTCAGTATCGAAAAGGTAGGTTCATATTCTTGAATATTCCAAAAAAGGAAAAAGACGGAGGAATTGTAATTATTATAAATGATATACCCAAATCGTTTGATGAAAGATCGATAAGCTGGAAGTAGGACTTCGGCTACAGCAAGCCTAAGAGATTCTCGGAGCTCAGTGTCAGGAACTGTCCATTGAGATTGTCTTTGATGAAGCTCTTCAAATTGGATATTAAATGTCTTCAATCTAGAGAACAAGAACACACAAAATGAATTTAGCCACAAAGTGACTAATTAATAGGGGAGACAAACGTCTTTCCAAGATTTAACGACTCAAAATACGCCCACCTGTCTTTGATAATAGCACGAGAAACTCCACTACTATTTCCTCCATCGGCACTAACTGAACTACCCCCTCCTGATGATGTTAGGCCTTGTGCCGAGAGGCATTGCAGGATCTGAAGAAGATAAGGCAGAATAAAGTTACATTTCAAATACATCAAAATAATTTCATGATAATTTACATTTTCGGAATATATGACGTATGCAGGTCATGCAAAAAAAAAAGTCAGAATTATGTATTTAGTTTTTAGGCCTCTAACTTACTAGTTCAGACAAAAACGGTCTTTTATATTTTGAACTGTTACATTTGGTGCTAACATAACAGGTTTGATAAATTATTTTTTGAGCTTAATAAAATCCTCTTATCTTTTGAAAAAAAATTTAACTAATATTCATTACTTAACAAGTCATTCTTTACACACAAACTAACCATAGTTTTACCCAATCGGTCTAAAATATTAAGTTCCGACTTCTAAACAAAATTTACTAGACCAATAGCACTAAAAGTATTGACTAAGGTGTATCTAACCGTAAAGATAAAGGACAAATGAGTTCAGCTTTAAAGATAAAGGATCAAATCTGAAATATTAGGACCAATGGTTTAACTAACATACTATATATGTCGCGAACTAAAACTTACAGGACTACATATGCAACTTTCCAAAGAAAAAGGGAAAAGAGCAATACCTTTGCCCAAGCTATCCTCTTATATTGGTTTGCATGCTGTTGTACAATTCTCCTATGTCTTTGAACCCAATCATCCCCTAGCAAATCTTTGGCTTCAGATCTAAAAACCAAGATAGAATAGGAGAAACAATTTTAAGGAGGGAATTAAAACTAATTCCGACTAGAAAGAATATATTGAAGAATGTATGTTGATTAATAAACCTGCGGACAGATCTGACCATATAGTGAATATTGTTCATAAGAAACAAATGAGTGAGAGAGGCATCTCTATATTGCTTAGATTTCCCATCCAAGTTGGTTTGTAGAGCCTGCATGATTCGAGTTGTAACAGCAGCTAGCTGAGAATTAGAATCTCCGTTCTCAAATTCTTGAAAAAGTTGCTTTAATGTCGATTGATAGCTGGAAATCAATAAAAAAATATATAAAATAGAAGCATACTATAAATAATACGAGGTAAAGATAAAGTTTGTTGACTTACTCAAATAAGAATTTGACGTAGTTAATCACGTAGCTTGTCAAAGGATGAACAGTCCCATCAGCAACAGCAGTTTTTGTTGCATCTTTTTCAACTGCTTCTTGAAAATCACCAAAAGTCTCTTGTGCTGTTTGAGCTAGCCTCTTTGTCAAACCTAATGCAGATTCTCTAATTTCGTTGCAAGCTTTACCTCTAAAGAGTGCTTCAATCTGCCAAAATTCGACTCCCGATTTCAACTTGCTTTAATTCACAGTTTTCTTCCTATTTCAAAGATATATATATAAAAATATACCTCCAAGTGAAGTTCTCGCATTATTTCATACATATCTAATAGCACAAATAACTTTTCGGGCGATCTCTTGCTTTTGGCAATTGCGTCACCAAAGCTAAGTAACACAGCAACACTTCCAGCAGTAACTTCAGCAAAGCATTGATCCATTAGAGAATCGAATCCCTCAAATATTTGATCACATACTTTACGTTCTCCAGCAAACAGCAATTTCACCTATTTCGTTATCATGATTATATTTAATTCTTATCACTAGAAACCCCCTTCTGGTTTACTTTCTAGCACGAAATTACCATCAGTCTAAAATCTTAAAGGATAAAATAATTTAAAATTAAGCCCAGTCGCACATGTAGCCGTGAAACTCACCTTCGAAAATTTTGGATGGATGGGGTTTTTCGTGCAAGGAAAAATAAACCAGAAGGAGATTTTACCAAAAAACAATAACAGATGGGAGTTTCTTGTGGTTTTGCGGTTTTATGCATTTTTACCGCAAATATTCAGGAGCATCTTTAAGAAGAGAACACTTACAGCAATTCGCATAAAATGGATCCAATTTCCAATCTTAGCTTCCAAAACCTCCCATTGCATCTTTTGGACATCTTCTTTGCTCAGCTTTTCCACTCCCAATTTGCGGAGGCTTTCTTCCAAAACTGGAGAACGAGTATCCCTACACAAAAGAACGCATGATTTATCTTTTAACGATGAAAATTTAAACATGAAACTGCTTTTCATTACCGTACCTGTAGATTCTCTGTAACTGCTGTTGATTCCCAGCTTGAACCATCTGGAGTGCTAAATCATGCAACAATGGCAAAATTCTAGGTGGAATTAGAGTTGGTGTGGTATATGCAGAATTTTCCGCATTATTGTTTTGATGCTCAGAATGACTATTCGCAATCTTGCCCCCGGAATTTCCGGGTGATCCCGATGATGGTCGCATAGAATTGGGGAGGCATTCAAAAAGCCGTTCGGGTTCGACAGCTTTGCTGAAAAAATGGAGTAGTAAATAAATATATACGAGTGACATGTAAAAATACCCCCTATGCTTTGTCGTTATTTTTAATTAGCAAAAAAAAAAACCTGTGCTATTTTTTTTTAGCAAAAAAAGACCCTCCCATTCAGGGGTACGTAATTTTGCAGGAAAAATGACAATTATATCCCCACTTTAAAATGCAAAAACACCTCTGTTCACCTAAAAAATTGACAATAATCCCTTTGTTCACTTAAAAAAGAAACAATAACCTCCCCATTGACTTATGAAGGAAATTCAAATGGGTTTTTTTCTTATAACACGAGAATACATGGGAGTGCTTGCTAATTAAAATAACACAGAGGAGATTTGCCAACTAGGCAAAGCAAAGGGAGTATATTTGCATTTAGCTCTAACATATAACGCATGTAGACACTTTCAGACAAAAAGAAGCAATGTTTGTATTTCCAAAAAAGAATGAAAGAAAACCTGTAAGACGCTAAAAGTTGTTTGAACTCTTCTTCCAGCTTCGATATGGCCTTGGAAAGTAAATTATTTGTATGATTAAGAACTCCATCACTACTCTTGAAACTTTTGTTGTTGCTAAAAAATTGGATGTTGTTTCTTAGTTGCTCAATCGCTTGAAGATAACTTTCTAGGTCCTCATGTGGACCTTTGAGTATTTTCGCCTCAGCCTTCAGAATATTAGATAACAAAATTAATGAGATGAGATGTAAACAATGTAGAACTGATAAACAAGAATTAATCGAGAATTATCTTACTTGGCGAGAAGAATCAAATTGCGACAAAATGACTTCTGCAGCCTTCAGAGTTTTATCAATGTTCTCATGAGCTCTCCTAATGGCATGTGTTCTAATCTACAAAGGGTAAATTGAACATCAAATAAGACTGGCGAAGGCAAATTCAAGAAAGGCAGGAAATCGATGATTAAAAGATGTCACCTAAAAGTATATACAACAAAACCACGAAAATTAGGAAGTTAAAAATGATAAATAATCAAAAACATTTCCTTAAAAAACATGTGATCAACAGTGTCATAGTCTCTCATTTTCCTATTGAATATGTCATCAATACATCGCAATTTTTCTAGTTCATTTCTCATATTTACTTCTTGAACCTCAAGGTATGTCATGGAAAACAACGATGCTAATTTTTAACAACTCTAAATAACATAATGTAATATTTCCTATTTCAAACTCAATCTAGATACTATTGCACGATATTTCCCATTTCTCATTTAAGTTTCTTATGATGCAACATTTCCTTCTCCAGAAGTCTTCAATTTTTTGCACGGTTGATTAATTTTTAAAAAAAAAAATCTTAATATTTTAGAAGTAAAACAAGCAAACTGCAAATGAGAATCCTTTGCGCTATTCCATCCGAAAAAAGAAATGGGTGGAATCTTTATTATTTCCTCTATATTGGCCTCTTGGATTTTGAACCGAAATGCCATTTGTCAATTGACATAAAATTAACTTGAAGAAATTGCCAATTTGAGCCCGGTCTAGTTGGGAATTTTAAAATCGTCCGTAAAATTTGGGGACAATAATTTGAGGGGAAATTACATAGATGTAGTTGCATTACTGGTTGTCGGTCACGATGATCACAATTAGGAACTGTCGAGTCCAACGGTCTAGAAAATTTATCTATTTTCTATTTCAAGAACAATTTTAAAACTTATTATATTTTTATACGAAATAAATCATGAACGTTAATCACATAATAAATTGCCAATATTAAAAGGGCAGCTGATACACTCCAACTGGTAGTCAAGATGTCCTCACTTTTTCAATATTTTATTTATGACTTATTGTGTATGTTTTAGCACCTAATAAAACTCGAGCACATTCCTTGACTCAATAGAGACCAAAATAAGTTGCACGAGTATATGTCATTAGTGATAATACTCAGATTTCTTTTATCCAACTAAAATTTTAGGCATTGGACTTAAATTGACAATTTCATAAAGTTAGTATATGTCCATTGACGGCATGACACCTTCGAAGACGATATAGGCCAACTTGGAAGACAAAAAATGAGATTTTGCGAAAGATATTGTCTTTTCCGTAAGACTATACCTTCTTTTGTGTAAAATTTCCATAGTTTCCTTAAAATCTTTGAAAAGCCAAGATCAACAGAAAAAAAATTAAACATGGAACAAAATGAACTAGTAACAAATAAGTGCATGCCTATTGAAAACAGAAAAGAAGCAAATGCATGTATAGATCATACATTCAGATATCATATTCATGAGAGTATGCAAGGCAATTAAAGTAACGACATCTAGAACCAATATTGGAGAACAATAAAATTTAAAAGTACCAAATAATAGAAAAACTCAAAGGTTGAATCCTAGAAGTTCAATTGAAGAGCTAATAAACTCAGATCAACAGTTTCCCTTAGTTTCAGTTTACCAATGGCAGTTATTATAAAGAAAGAAACCATGAACCCAACCTAGATTTTTCTTCCTAATGCAAAATTAATTTTTCTAATAATCCCCCAATCAAGTTGATGTTTGTATAATCATATCCACATTTCCTGGCTGCTATTGACAAAGTTAGGTTTCTTTTAAAAATTATTTTGGCAAATGGTATTAACAAAGTTTCTACCAAACTGCACAACAAAACCAGATCAAGAAATCTCGAAATTGGGTTCCTCTTCTTCAACCCATTTAAAAAATCACACCTTTTATATCTTCCCTGTTTTCCCAAATCCCAAAAGTCAACACATCCCCAATGCAAGAAAATAATAAGTAAAAAGAAAAAAGATCATGCTTGATTTAAGAATTTTGAACTTGAAAGCTTCTCGTAGGAAAAGATCACAACTTTCATAGATTCCACACAAAACCCAGAACTTAGCACATCCCAATTGCAACAAAAGAGAAAGATCCCAAACACAAGAATCAAAAGATAGAAATTTAGAAATTTACTTGAGTTGGGCGCATTGCGGTTTCAAGAGTGGAGAGTCGGTGATCGAAGGAGCCTAAAATGGAGACCATGTTGTCTGTGATTGATTGGCTCTTCACCAGAGATTCTCTCATATTTGCTGCCCTCTCACTCAGCGTATCCACCCCGCCGCCGCCGCTACTTCTCGCCGGAATTCCCATCTTTTCTTTTCTTTTCTTTTTCTATTTCTCGGGTTCTCTGTCTGCGTTTAGTTCTCAAAAAAGAAAGAGTCAATAGAGAGAGGGAGAGGAATTTAGAAGAAAATTACAGCAGTATTTTACTATTCAACTTTTTTAGTTTTATTTTGTTTTTTTATAATTCAAATTCTAACTTTTATTCGAAAAGAATTTTCTTGGATTAGTAATTATTTGGCTATTTCAAAGTAATTCCTGCATTTCTTGGTTTTCTGCTATCAATAAGTAATCAGTCAAAATAAGAAGGTGAATTAATAATGAACATAATTAGAAATTAGAAGTAAATTTACCGTTGTACTCTGTAGAAATTAAATATACATATATCTAAATTTTATTAAATGGAAGTAAATTAGTTTTGATATTTGTTCTCAAAAAAAAAAAATTAGTTTTGATATTCCTAAGAAATATGAAGTTAATTCAAGTAACCAACTTTTCGAACAAAAATATATATATTAAAGCAAAGAACATGAATTTCATGCATTTATCTGTTGATATTTATATATATAATTCTTTATCAAAATAAATATGAAATAATATAATTAATTTACCAGGTTTCTAAAATTTAGCCCTTTGGACATATGTGAAGTCTTTGCTGTTGACAGGGTGTTGCTAAGCGCAGGGAACCGGTCGGCATTTTTTTCTTTTGTTTATTTTTATAAGCACCTGTCCGCATTGACTCTGGTTTGACAATTTAATTATATTATTTGAGAAGATAAGACACTGTTTTGAGTACTTAATTTTAGGTTGTCAATTTTCTTATAAAATTTCATTTAAGTTCTTATTAACCACAACTTAAGTTACTTATCTTGATGCCTTGTTATTTAATAGATTGTTTATTTATTAGTCAACTCAATATATTTCTTGTAAAAAAAAAATTACGTTTGCTTTTTTTTTTTTTTTTTCATAAGAAGTTAAACTACAAAGTCTAAGCTAAGTTCTCTTCCAAAAAATAAAGTAAATCAGGGGGAGCGTTCTCCCAAATCTGGTGAGGTTCCTTTGCTTCATGGTCCATCCTTGGCAACATGTTTGTGCATTGATTACTACTCCGTCTAATATGTATGATCTTGCACTCTCATGGTGCCTAAAAGGCGTCGACAATCCTGAATGATCCGGCCTAGAGGGTGGGTAATGGTATCAACATTAGCTTATTGAATCATCTTAACAATAACTTCCGAGTTCCGAGTCAATCACCAACTCAATTTTTGGTACCATTTTGTCCCAAGCCAGAGTTAGACCTTTTCTTGCTGTCAAAAGCTCCGCAATCATTATTGACACATCCCCCAAGTTTTGGTGAAAGCCGACAACCCATTCCCCCTCCTCATTTATGAGTAGGCCTCCGGCAGATCCAATTTTTCTATCCATAAAAACGCTTTCATTCGTATTAACCTTGTGCCATCCCAGTTAAGGTTTTCTCCATGTCACCGTCTCACCAGTTATCTTCTTAGGATTATTTTCCCCTTGCGGTAGGTTTTTAATATCATTCGTCAAGCATTTAGCAGCAAAGACCACTTTTCTTGTGTGATCCCAAATGTTTTGAATGACAAACTTGTTCTGTGCTTTCCAAATCGACCAAGCTATCGACACAAACATAATAGGCCAAGGCGTGTCCGGAAGGATTATATTCGCAAAATTCCACTTCATAAGATTTCCCTTCATCCAATCATTCGCTACACTTTGCATAAATTCGAGGAAAAGTGTAGCAACAATAACAAATTCCCAGACTTTCTTGGCTCAACAAAGTCCCATAAGGCATGTACGATAGTTTCAGGTTGTTCATTACAGCAGGGACATAGGTTAGATTGTGTCATTTTCCGGTCAAATCGTAGAGCGTTAGTTGCAAGACTATTGTGCTTAGCCAACCAAATGAAGTAACTCGTTCGTTCTGAACTTCTTATCCTCCATTTCCACTCCCATTTTTTTCCTAAATTAGGCTGCACCATCTCCCTTAAATACATTGCTTGTTTATTAGTAAACTCGTAATATTTGCTATAAAATCCAAATATAATTATGACATTTTACTTATGTAATATTATTAGTTCAAATTAGTTGTACCCATCGAGAAATAAGCAAATTACATTTGTCAACATTGATTTATGGTAAAGTTACATATTTTTTCTAGTAAGATAAGATTATAATTTCGCTATTTAGTTTTTGAAGCGGGCACATTTAACATACTAATTCTCCAAAGTATATTTGCTTGATTCAAAGGGTCTCAAGGATAAAAATATTGGGTACAGGATGCACTCAAAAGATTAAAGACCAAATGTATAAATTTTGAGAAACGAAAAATCAAATGTGAAACAAAATAGGACAAACAAACATGTTTTTTATTTTCTGAAATAAAATTTTCATCTCTCAATTTTTTCAAACTATTCTCTCAAAACTCAAACAAACGATAATTTTCTTATCTCTAAACAAGACCTGTACAAACTCTACTCTGGACATAAAGTAACATATCTCTTACACAATTTATCTCACAACTAACATGATTTGACATAAAATCTTACACATCTTACACCTACAACCTAACTCTTCAAAAAAAAATCTACACTTACTTTATTTCTCAAACCACTCTCTCAAAATTCAAACAAACAACATTACGAAAATCGAGATTATTTCACAAACCTCCACTACTCTCCCAAACTACTTTCACAAACACCAAACAATCATGCCCAATGTGTTTGAGCTTAAAAGATAGGAAATTATGCCATAGTTAGCAAACTAAATGTGGAATTTGGGCATTGGTTAATAACAGAGGGTATTTCTGTAATTAAAATCCACGCCACAGTTTAGCAAACCTTGAAGGAAGCTCACCCCCGAGGCATGTGCGAGTATGATGAATTTGTGCCGATATATCCCATTGCAGAGAATACCCTCACCTACAGTCATTCTTTCCCCAAACAACCCTTCAAAACTCCATAAAATCACCATCCTGCCACTCGTTCACTCCAGAGTTTCCCGAGCTTCTTTTTCCTCATCCATGGAGAACCCACCCGAAGGTTACAGAAGAAATGTTGGGATTTGTCTTATTAGCCCCTCTAAAAAGGTGGGTATCTTTAAATCTATGTATTATTGTTTTTATTTGGGGAATTATTTGCTGACAATATTCGATTGGGATTTTGGGATTAGATTTTCGCAGCTTCAAGGCTTGATATTCCAGATTCCTGGCAAATGCCCCAGGTTAGATTCACTGTTATAGTTGGGTGTATTAAAAAATTTGGCTTTTGAATTTCAATTTAATATGAAGTTGAAAGTTTGATGTATGGTTGGGCAAATAATTTGGATTCGAATTTAATGTATAAAGAGTATACCTTTCTGCTAGTTTATTTGGAATTGGGCTATTTATTGAAGTGGTGTAATGGAATAATATCCAAGCTTTGTAGTTATTTTCTGATGTTTTCTATCTTTTAGTCTGGAAATAAAATAAGAATCTTGAATTTTGATGAGTTTACTTCATTCCTGATGTTCTCTAGCTCGCACGTGTCTGTGTGCCTCTCTTATGATTAAATTGATCACTGTAACAACCCAAAAGTGTGGTATGATTTTGTAGGGTGGAATTGATGAAAGTGAGGATCCTCGAAATGCAGCCATCAGGGAATTGAGAGAAGAAACTGGTGTTACTTCAGCTGATATCGTTGCTGAGGTACATGTATAATAGGCTTGACCCTTTCCACATTACAATTTTTTTTTGATTGATTTTAGTGTGTTCTCTTTTGCAAAAACATATGACTACTTTTTTAGTATGTGAAAGAAGATAGGCTACGGTTCTGGGAAATGCAATAGTCATATCTTATTTCCTTTCGCTTATCCATCTGGCCTACTGGCCTGTACATTCTTTTCTCTGGTGAAAATGTACTGCCACTGGTATGCAATGTGCCCGGCATGTTTTGAGTTGTTACTATTTCAGAAATGAGCCCTACATGTGAAATAAAATTTTCAGGAAAAGAATGGCTGCATCTGAGCATGTTTAAATGATTAGATATTCACATAGACGTTATACTGTAAAATGTTGATATGCGCTTCAACAGTGTGGGGCATTTGGTTTTCGACTACAAGTCAAGTACTGGAATCGACCAAAAAACAGTTTGTTTGGGAAGGTTTAGAGTTGGAGATTTGGAGTTGCAAAAAAAAAAAATTGGTTGATAATTATGTAAAAGTTTCATTCCGTGAGCACCATTTTATAATCTAAAAGCAATACTGGATAATTTCTTAGACAGCTTGAAAGTTGAACTGTTTATATAACAGACAATAATTGAGAAATGGTTATTTTTCTTTCAATTTTCTTGAGACTGAAACATGAAAATGATATTTACCCCAAAAAAAAAAAATGAAAATGATAGTATAAGTAAAAGAGCACTGTAATATGAAAACCTAAAGGAATCTATAGGACAACGTTTTTTTTTCACTTTACATATATATATATATATATATATTAGCTATAATACAAAAGATTTAGTGAAACAACTCTCAAATGGCAATTCAAATGCGATGTGCATTATTCTACTTTACTTTTATCTTTATCTAAAGTTTAAAGAAGAATTGTGAAGAAACTTTTGTTCTTTCATGTGGATTTGCAACAAACAGCATTACAGACTTACTTGTAATAAAGGATTCTCCTAAGTATCAATGAAATCACGAAGATATTTGGAAGATGGAGTATTATGGATATCGTGATAATATTAGATGCATTTTTTCTGTTTTATTTAATTCGCATGTTCATTTCTTTCATTCATTATTAAAAATCTCTTTCTGTAGGTGCCATATTGGTTGACATATGATTTCCCACCACATGTGAGGGAAAAACTAAAGAAGCAATGGGGTTCGGACTGGAAAGGTCAAGCACAAAAATGGTTAGTCATCTGTTTTTTCTTCCTTTTGTTTTCTATATTTAATACTTCATCAAAATTTCAGGTTTCTTGTAAAATTTAGTGGGAATGACCAAGAGATAAATCTTTTGGGGGATGGGACTGAGAAACCTGAGTTTGGAGAGTGGTCATGGATGTCACCGCAACAAATTATTGATCATGTTAGTTATCTTCCTTATCCTCAAAAATTTGTGTAAAAAATCATTTACTATATTGTGTCTGAAATTTTAATATTCTCTCCAAATTTTGTTTTGCAGGCAGTGGATTTCAAGAAGCCTGTATACAGAGAAGTTTTCTCAAATTTCTCTCCACATCTTCAGTAGATCATTGATTGAACAAGTTATGGCATTGTCACAAATAATATTGGAATTGCTCACTTAAGTTGTAATGAATTATTCAACCCTTAGAAAAGCCATCATACCTGGTCAAAAATATATTAATATATGGATACTTTCTCTATTCTGTCAATTTTTTGTGTTGGTGAATTAGCAATTAACTGAGTACTTGTCTCTTCAATCATCATATTAGTATATTATAAAAGTGGTAATTAACACAGGAAATTATGTGCCTATTCCGGTGGTGGATTCAATTCACTGGGGTGCTGGATGAGCGACAAACTGTAAGTGGATTCAATTCACTGGGGTGCTGGATGAGCGACAAACTGTAATTTAAGGACAATTTTTATAAAAGTGGTAATTAACACTACCATGCTAAGTCTGTACAGTTATTACAGTAATATATTTATTGAAACAAATCTTCTAAAAGAACTCTATTTATTTATTTATTTACTGAACTGCCACAGATCCTGCATTTATTGTTTTTGGAGTTTGAAATCCTAAGCACAGATTAAAATTATTCTTTAAATACTATTTTCTTTAGTACTACAATTTTTTGTTTGGTTAGAATTATCATTATGACTTCAGTCATGTGCATAATTATGAGATTCAACCTTAATACCTTGGGAGAAGACACCAAAAATGAAAAGATGTTAAAAAATTCAAAATGAGGGATAAATGCGAAACACTCCCCAACCTGCACGAAGCTATCGTGTAAAATGTTTGTTGCAATAAATCTCATTGTAACTAAATATTCGGCACATAATTCCCTATGAAAATGTTTATTACGTAGAATCATTTGTTAATAATATAAACTATTAGGCACGATACAACTTTTGGCAGCCTATTTTTTATGTATGGGGGGGTTTGGTGCCTTATTTTTATGGGAATTTTAGTGTCTATCCCGGTGAATTTAATTTACCGGGGTGTTGGATGAATGACGCATGAACATGAAAGCACAATTTTTGTCCTCTCACTCTCATGTCCATGTGTAGGACATTCAATCCCATTGGATCGGGATAGGATCTAAATAACTATTTTTATGATACAATAAGACGGAAATTATGGATAGATATATTATGGGATAGTTTTGTGCAGTAGGTAACACCAAAATTGAAAACTGTCTCTTTCATTTTAACCCTCAGAAAGAAACAATAAATATTTGACCACATAACCATTTTATCATCAACTATGAAATCATAAGGTAGTGGTTGTAGAAACATAGACTAAATATAAATATTATATATATTCAGCAAATTAAAGTCAATCAAATCCAGTTCATGGCGATAGCTTCCAGATTTAGTAGTACAACATTTGTATCTTCAAATGTACAATGCAACAAAGCAAGAGAGGATCCAAAAACATCCACCAAAGGAGGAGGAAGGAGAGAGCTTCTTCTAATTTCAACATTTACATCAATTTCAATTTCACTTTCACTTGTTACTGACTCCCAAACTGACCTCCTTAATAGTAAGTATTTCTATAAATGTATGATTTTTTTTTTTAAATTGATAATTAGAATCTAAAAATGGGAATCTGGTTTTTTCTTTCCCCTCAGAATATCTAAAGAAATCACAAGAAAACAAGATAAAAAATGACAAGGAGGTAAGACCATAACTACTTTTGTACTTATATCTATATTCCACTTAATCTTTTTTACTTTGCTAATTATGGGCTTAATTAATTTCTTAGAGACTGGATAGTTATTACAAGCGCAACTACAAAGATTACTTTGGTTTGTTAGAAGGAGAACTGAAGCAAAAGAAAGAGCTATCTGAATCTGAAAAGGGCATTCTTGATTGGCTTGAGACCAATAAATAAACTATTTATGAATTTCGTTTTTTTTTCCACGTATTTGGGTATCTGCATTTAGATAATTCCGTCCCTTGTTCTCAAACTCCCAAAACTCAATAACATTGTTCTTGATCCCAATTCTGTCAAATTTGGAATTATAAATAAAAAAATAAAAAAAAAATTGTTAAATGTAATTGTTCGGTGGAAATTAGTTTGATCAATTTGCATCAATATATATATAATTGATCTGCCGAAATCACAATTTAGATCGACTATAGTCCTACTCAACACCCACCAATTTAAATATCATTTTGCAACAAACATAATTTGACATCTACTCATTTATTTGTCACCAAAAACTGTCCAAACATACATGATTTTTTGGACAGTTAAATCTAATCAAAATATAAAACACCAAGACTAAGTTTGGCTTCTGCTCATTTTATTTTCAACGCTTTACTTTAAACAGGACTTTTAGCAAAGTTGAACTTCTGATGTAAACATTAATCCTCATAAATAAGTTCGAAAGATAAAAACATTGCAACCTTCAAAAGGAAAGGATAGAGTTCATTCCTCATTATTTTTGTAGAGTCACTAGGTGCTATATTTCACATCTTAGACTGAATGCGGCTCAAGGTAGCTTCAATTGTTCCATGTGGTTCATCTGTTGGTAAATACACATCATCTTCAAACTGCATAAAAGTGAAAAAAAAAAAAAAAAGATGTAGCATAAGTTTTCAATCCATTACTTTAATGGAAAGCATACAATATAACATCCTAGGCAAATGCTAACTGTTACACAAGTGATTTATTATCAGTTTCATGACAATTCTGTGAGAGGTTTTCAATCCATGGCTTTAGATAATTTTGCATAATACTAGCAGTATTTTGATACATAACTCCAAACACAAAATTGATCTAAAGAATGTACTTTTCCCAACATAAATGATAGTAATTCATTACCATGTATCGCTGAATCACAAAATGGATCTTTTGAGCCTCTTAGATTTAAGTTTCAAATGTCTCTAATTCTAGAGGTTATGAGAAGCACTTTCGAACATCATTTATTCTTCTATAATTCAAATTACGGTAAGTAGGATACCCACCTTAACAATAACTGGATTATCTTTGCTTGGTAAGTTTACTGGCAGAAAGTGAATATTTGGCATTTTCAACTGAATTGATGATACATCAGGAATCCTGAAACGCAACGAAGAAAGAATCTATTAATTTTAGTCACACATATTAACGCTTAAGCCTCGAAAACCAGAACCAGGCAAGGAAAATTGGGAAGGATCAAAAGAGGGACTGTAGTCAAAAAGAGAAAGAAGGATGACCTGGCAAGAACGTCCTTCGCCATATGATAAAGAGTACTTTGAACAGATGGACTGTATACTCCTCCTTTAGCAGGGCCAAAGAAAGTATTAATCAAAACCTTTTTCACATCCATGTATCTCTCCATGAAGAACTTATTAGCAGGTACACTTGTTAGGGTCTCAAAAGGATACCTACATCAAAAACCAATCTTGTGTGATGCAATACCTGATTACTGCTTAGACAAAGATTGATAAGTGAAATTGCTCACGAATACCTCAAATTCCTCAATTGAATTCAATAAATACCTAATTACCAATAACCCAATATATATACCTCCATTTTGCGTCGACCTCTGTTGCCAGCATCCTCTCTCGTGTTTCAGGCAACATTGTGTTTTTGTCCCTGATGAATCCTTCAAAACCTGACTGTCATAGAGTAAAGTGCAGTGTGAGGGACAAATGAAAGATCATTCTGATAGATAAAGTTCACAGACAGGGGAGTTGATCAATTCGGGAAGTTAAAGGAACAGTGTCCTGCTTGCAACATCAAAACCAATTCTCCATCGTTCTCTAGTTAAACAGTTGACATGTTTTTTCTCTCTTTAAGAGAATATGGGAGATTTAAAATTATCAGTAAATACTGAGTCACCATATATGTTAAAAATAAAATAAGCCTTAGCTTCCACAAGTGAATATAAAATCCAATCTCAAAAAGCATTATTTGACAGACAAAAATGAATAGTTCCGCTGAGTAAGACCTGGTCCAACATATATAGCTCATAGGGATAGCAGAAAACATGTGGGTGAAAAAGGTTCAGAAAAATGTAGAATGGAACTAATCCAGTCTCCAAACCATTTTTCATTGGGAAAGAGAAGCAATCATGAATTAACTTAAGTGTCAAAAGCCATACGAGCTCAAGTTTGTAAAACTGTCTCTTAGGTGCTGGCTAATGCTTGCAGTCCATGTTTAGGTTCCAATATGAATTAAACATACAGATAAAAAGAATTTTTCACTCTGTTAAAATATGCAGAAAAAATAGAGGGAAACTCTTCGGGGGTGGTTGATGGCAGTTTCTACTTGAAGGACAGATTGTAACTCAAGTAACCCAATATCCAAACAGAATAGACATGAAGTCAAAAAAGATTTAGCATTAACTCACTTGGGTTGTCTTTAGCAATGACAATCCTTCAATACCAGAAATCACCTGCAGTGCACCAGATTTCTTTACTACGACTTCAGTTGTGTGCTTCTCGGATCCCAGCTTGAAACCTTAAGAGGAGACAACAGAGGTTGTTCATATTAAAGACTTACATATTGACTCCAAATTTACCCTGAACGCCAACTCTCAGAGATACTAATCTAGTAGTACAATAGTAATCATCTAGGCTTTTATTAGACAACTCTTGTATTTGGAAAAATGGTGATATTTTTTTCATGACATTGAAATGTGTAATCCAATTCTCAGTCTTTCTTCTTACATTATGTGATATTGAGATATAAGTGCAGTGCCTAAAACTATTTCCTTGCTCTTCTTCTTGAACCTTTTTTTTTTTTGTTACTTTCATCAAATTTCAGCAACAGAACAGCCTCTTACATCAACTTACCATGTTCATGTGGTTGACCGTCTACATGGATGCGCTCCCATGGCTTCTCAACTATATTGATTATTGCACCAGTGACCTACAAAGAGATTAGGAGGTTTAAATCAATTGATCATATTGTATTAATTCAGACAAATAAAAAGTTTCCCAGGCCTTGAGTAACATGGCCCTGACACAAGTAAATTGAAGTTCTGTTTATTACTTTGGAAAACACATCTAATAACATTGTGCAGCTACCAGTCAAATAAATTAAACAGGAATTCCATCAAAGTGATAGAATTTTGTTAATGACTTAATGTGCACAAGCGCGAAATTTATATGCATCAACAACCAAATTATTACCTGTTGATAGAAGGATGTAAAGTGCTTTCCGAGTAGAATGGCAAAGTCCTCTACGGATAGTTGTTGTCTGCATTCTTTAGCTTTCACATAAACCTGCATCACAGCTCAATCAATTACAGTCAGATAACAAGAAACACGACGGCAATAATAGCTATAATGGCCAGAAGCTCCAAATAAAACTGACATCAGGTTCAGGTGAGTTCAAATAAGAGAATCCCTCAATTGAATGTGCAAGAAATGAATTGATGAACAGGCACCAAATCATCTTCAATTAAAAAATGAAATAAAAATTGGGAATGAATCATACGGTGTTTTTCATGGTATCGGTGGCGACGATATCGGAATTGTCGGAGTTAGTGTACGCCGATAGGGAATCGGAGAGGAGGCTTATGCTGACGTTCCATTCAACAAATTGATGCGTCCCTGTTTTTGCATCTCTCCAAACTCTACCAACTCTCACTCTTGCCTTCCCGTGCTTCTGCTCTAATCTCACTCCATCCATTTTCACTTTTTCACACTATGTTTCTCGATCGATCGGATTCGGATGAAATAATAATATTAACAATAATTATAATCGAATTATGACATTCACATTTTTTTAATAACCGAATTATGAATAATGCATGTCATTTACTAAAGAAAGAAAAAAGAAAAGCACCGAAAGCCTTTTTGTATTTTGCACGTGATTAATTAATTTTTTTTATCAAATTAGAAAAGTGCACGTGTTTTGCACGTGATTAACTAATTTCTTTTAATCAAATTAAAAAAGTGTACGTGCTTTGCTCGTAATTAACTAATTTCTTTTAATCAAATTAGAAAAGTGCACGTGTTTTGCATGTGATTAACTAATTTCTTATGTTACTTGAATCATATCATCATTTTTAATCATACTATGGTCTAAATGACATACCACATAATTTCTTTGATTAAATCGCTTTAAAGTTGTTATCATTTTTAGGCTCTTTAATAAGTTATTATTTTTTAAAAACTTACAAAATAAATATCGATTTTACCTGCTTTTACATTGAGTTTATCATTTCTTTTTTGTTATTTTAACCCGTTCGTTCACAATTCTTTTATGGTTTATCCAGTTTATTAAACGATCCATCCATTCTCAAGTTAACCCATTAGTTGATTTTCACATTTGTTAATCAGTTCACTCATTCTCTTCGGTTTAACCCAATTTTAGTCTGATTTTACTTATTCTTTTGCTTATTTAACTTATTTTCTCACATATTTCACCTTTTTTTTTTTGCCAATTAACTCATTTTTTTTTCTTTTATCGATTTGATCCATTTTTTTGTTATCCCGTGTTTAGCCGATGTCATTCAATTTTTTTTACCGGTTTTGCACATTTTTTTGCTTGTTAACCTTGATGTTTTATTAATTCACCATTTTTTTTGTATGTTCTTTTATCGATTTGATCCATTTTTTTGTTATCCCGTGTTTAGCCGATGTCATTCAATTTTTTTTCCTTCTGGTTTTACACATTTTTTTGCCGGTTAACCTTGTTTTTTTTTTTTTTTTTTTTTTATCAATTCACCGTTTTTTTTTGTTTAACTCGCTTTTCTTTCTATATGATCCATTTTCCTATTGATTTTACTATTTTTATCATATATTTTTGATCGATTGTTGATTTTAACAATTTCTATCTTTTGACTTTTTTGGGCTTAAGCCAATTATACATTTTTAGTTAACTAAGTAGTACCTTTTTTTATTCATGTAGCATGAATGTGACATAATTTTATTTTAGTCTCTTAATATTTTTGGGGTTCCTTTATAAGTAATAACTCTTTAACAACTTTTCAAAGAAAATTTTGAAGAAATATAGAACAAATTTTTTAATATTTTAATGAGTTGTAAAACGTTAAAAGATAATTATAAGGTTGATGTAGGATAGACTTCTTGTCTAATTATACTTCTAGGATTTTTTTTATTTACCTTAATGCCGTAAGATTAAATATCACAATATAATTTAAATAGGGGTATATTAGTCTTCACAAAAAAAAAAAAAAATTTTCTTAGGCCAACTCGTACTTTTATATGTATATAGATAGATATAGATATAGATAAGATATATTTGGGAGGTTAACGTCAATTTATCCCCTGTATATGTATATTTATAATGATCAATTTATATTTTCCTATAATTTTATAAAAGTTTCACATCGTCTTTTTGATATTTTTATATATGATAATTTACTCTCATGTGTTATGATAATGTGACAGTTTACCTCTGTCTTATGATATTTTAAACTTAAATTTAGAAATCCAGTCCTTCTTTCTTCAAAACTGAGATTATAGACCCGTCACGTGATTTAGGCGCAAATTTTGAAGTTAGAATACAAAATCCTCAAATTTTTAGTGTCACATGCTCGACACGTGATATTTGGTAAAAAAAATTAAAAAATTCGGTAAAATAGAACATAAATCGATGATTTTCGACCAAAAGTAAATTTTTCGACCAAAATATAAATTGATGATTTTTCATTTTCGGCAAAAATTAAATTTTTATGTCTGAAAAACTTAAATTGATAAGGATGACTCAATAAATGACATATATTATCAATATACCTAATAAATTACCAATTTTTAATATACATCCACTTTAGCGGTCAAAAATGAATTTTTGCTTAATTTTTCCCCCCAATATATATATATATATATATTTTTTTTTTGGTACAAGAAATTATTTCCCCAAATGACATATAAAATAGAACATAAATCGATGATTTTCGACCAAAAGTAAATTTTTCGACCAAAATATAAATTGATGATTTTTCATTTTCGGCAAAAATTAAATTTTTATGTCTAAAAAACTTAAATTGATAAGGATGACTCAATAAATGACATATATTATCAATATACCTAATAAATTACCAATTTTTAATATACATCCACTTTAGCGGTCAAAAATGAATTTTTGCTTAATTTTTCCCCCCCAATATTTTTTTTTTTTTTTTTGGGTACAAGAGATTATTTCCCCAATTGATTCCGTATATAGGGTTAAGGCACTGAGTTAATCTTCTTAATTTTAGGAGGAACCCACAACATCAATTTATAAGAAAGAAATAAAGGAAAAAGTCCGAAGAACCAACCAAACAACAAAGTACCAAAAAGCAGCTCTTTTTGGTAGTGTTCTCGTCTTTGTTCTGTGTACTAGTTCTTTCTTTCTTGATGCTTTCTTCTTCTTTTCTCGTTTCAGACAGCACTTCCTTAACCACTCTTTCTCCCCACAAATCAAAATTATATTCAAAGTCAAGCCCTTTTCTTTTCAATCCCACAACAATTGAGTTACCCAATTCTCATTTCCTAAAACCCTGCAATATTTCCATGGCACAAAATATAATATCTTCACAAGGTTCCCAATCGAAATGCAGTGCTATTGGTGATGATTTAGATATACATACTGAAAAACCCATTTTTGATCCACATAGTATAAAACCAAATTTGATTCAGAAAATGAGCTATGATGCTTTGGTTTGGAGTTCTCTTCATGGGCTTCTTGTTGGAGACAGGGCTTCAGAGGTATGACGCTGATGAAAAGATTCAATCTTTTTACTTATTCTTGTTTTTATTTTGTTAAACACTTAAAAGAAAATTTGAAAGTATTAGGTTGTCTGTTGGGATTAAGTTTACTTTTAAATAAAATGCTGAATATGGGTCAGAATTTGATAATGTTCTTTTCAATTGGGTTCATTTAAGCGATCAGTTTCTAACTATGCTCACAGAGCCTATGATATAAACTTGTTTTAACTTGAAGGTGAAAAATGGAAGTGTTGTATTGAACAGTTATTATATGCTATTTGCCAGAATTATTGTTTTAGAGTATTTGATTTATTTCTTATTAAATTGTAGAAATCAGGAAAAGTGCCTGGTGTGGATCTGGTTCATGCCCCGGTCTCTTTATTGCCAATGCTGTTTCCTGAAAGTAATTGGAAACAAGCTTGTGAAGTAGCACCTATTTTCAATGAACTAGTAGACCGAGTGAGCTTGGATGGGAAATTCCTTCAGGAATCACTTTCCAGGTAAATGGCTTACTAATTTTTATGTTAATAATGTGGTTCACTTCATGTTTAAAGTCTAATGATAAGCTGTACATAACTGACAGCTTTTGTCTGCATTGAATGATGTGATCCCCAAGTATTTTGATCTTATGTTGTAATTGACCCAGACACTCTGTTTCGTCCTAATTAGAATAATTTGTAGTTCAATTGCTCTGTGTGTGAGCGCGCGCATGATTCTGCAATGCACTAATTTGATTGCCCACCTTTCTTTTGCAGAACCAAAAAGGTAGATGTTTTTACGTCTAGACTACTTGATATTCATGCCAAGATGTTAGATATGAACAAAAAAGAGGTATTTTTCATGCTTGTATTTATTGTTTCAAACCTAAACATGACACGTGTTGTGAATGAAATGTTGTAATTAACTTGTCCTTTTCCTGTACTGGCCCTGTGCTGAACTAGGTACAATTCTTCATTTGGTTCAATCACTTTAGGCTAATAAATTTCAGTGTTATTTGATTAAAGTTGACTAAATACCGTGCCAATAGTTTCAACGATTAACATAGAATCATAGATGCTGGATTGGTCTGTAGTTATAGAAATTCCATAATTTTTTTTATATATATTTTTATTGATTTTTAAACTTTTTGAGTCAATTTTCTTCTGCTAACTTCTTAGATGATGTACCCTCATGTATATATAGCTAAGATTTTTTTGTTCAGGTGGAAGGCACCCCCATGGTGCCATTCTATGAAATCTAAGAGCACATAACTTGTGAGAACAGTAAATTTCAACCGCAACTTAATCCTACAGCAATTGCTAAAATTTGGACTGAAATTTTGCTATTCTCAAATTGCCTTAATTATAACCTATTCTCGTAGTATGCACTTAATCGACCACTCTTTTTCTTGTTCATTATGTTTTGCTGTCTACATTCTTTTACATATCTTTTTGCTTGTACGTGTTGGGCTCGACCCAATTATTTTTCTAGTGATAGATATTATTATTTTGTCCTTAAATTTTTAAAATATGTTACTCCACTAGTTTAGATGATAAAAGCACATTAAATATTCTTGCCAAACCTATTCTTGCTAAATGACTTTAAAGGTTCGGCTTATTTACATCTCTAACAATGTTTGAATGTAATCTCTCGCAGATATTGAATGGAAGTAGATTTATTTTATTTGTTTGACAGGAGCGTAATTTCTTACATATATATTTTGATCTAGGAAATACGCTTAGGGCTACATCGTTCAGACTATATGTTGGATGAACAAACTAATTTACTTCTCCAAATAGAGCTCAACACAATTTCATCTTCATTTCCTGGTCTAAGCAGTCTTGTTAGCGAGCTTCACAGGTTTATTTCAGTTATTCATACCATATTATTTAACTAAACTTGATGATTATAAGGTGAGATACATATATTTTCAGGAGCTTACTTCATCAATACAAACAAAACCTTGCATTAGACCCCGCTAGAATTCCAGAAAACAAGGCAGTTGATCAGTTTGCTGAAGCATTATCTAAAGCTTGGACTGAATACAATAACCCAAGGTTGGTTTATTTGATAATTTCTACACTTCCTCACTAAAGTAGTAACTAGTTGAAATTATATGCAGTGCTGTAGTTATGGTCGTGGTTCAAACTGAAGAAAGAAACATGTATGATCAGCATTGGCTTTTTACATTATTGAAGGAAAGATATCCTTTTTAGTCTATTGAATTTCTTTTTAAACTTTTCATTTACAATCTTTAATGCCATTGAAGTTATAGTATGCTCACTCACATTTATTATCATCGATGTTTCTTCTGAAGATATTTCCTTAGCATGATAACACATTTCATGTTAGAAGTATTAGGAAGACCATGGCAGAGATCGATGAACAGGGGGAGCTTCTACCAGATGGAACACTTGTTGTGTATGTATATATTGGAACTAAAATATAACTTTGATTTTCTGCATATGTATTATTTAGCTTCTAGTGTTTATGCTTTAATCTTTACAAGCTTTGAAACCGCAGGGACGGTGAAGCAGTTGCTGTAGTTTATTTTAGGGCTGGCTATGCACCTACCGATTATCCTTCCGAATCCGTAAGTGTATCTTTCAAAAACACTCTCTCTCTCTCTCTCTCTCTCTCTCTCACTCACACACACACACACACACACACACGCAAACACACTCTTTTCTCTATATTTGTTTTAGTGGACTACCATGGATTTGTTATTCTGTCTAGAATAGTAAATAAATTGTATTCATAGTGGCATTTTACGAAAAGATCTACCGACATAGTTTCCATGATTTTTGTTCCACGTATCCTGATTTATATAGTTGCGGAAAGCCCTTCTGATTGGTCCGCCTCGTTATTGACGATTTTGCCTCATCTATTTGGGATGATTTTACGGATTGACATTTCCATGTGGGGTTAATTTTAATCTTGGTTCTTGGTCATGATTCCAACAGGACCATCAATTTCCTGGTAATCTATCATAATTTTCTTGTAGGAGTGGAGAGCTAGGCTATTAATGGAACAGTCATGTGCAGTCAAATGCCCTTCAATTGCATATCATTTAGCGGGAACCAAGAAGATTCAACAAGAACTGGCAAAAGCCAATGTACTTGAAAGGTGAATTATTTATGTGTACGATATATTTATCTTTGACATGTTAATAATCTTTGGCTTTGCTATGTGTACCTTTTGTATTAGTTTTTCCTTGGTTTATTGAACAGGTTTCTTGAGAATAAAGATGACATCGCCAAAGTACGGAAATGTTTTGCAGGGTTATGGAGTCTTGATGACTCAACCATTGTCAAGGATGCAATTGAGAGACCTGGATATTATGTCATGAAGCCCCAAAGAGAAGGAGGAGGTTTGATGTCTTAAATTGTTTTTATAAATGGCAAAATTGGATTTTTAGTCCCACAAGACTGGACCTTTAGCATTTTTTGTCCCGCGCTTTACAAAAATTGCAATTTTGGTCCTATTGTCCCCTTTCCGTCTAAATTGGGACAAGAAGTGCAACAACGGGATCAAAGGTGTTGAGGATCCATTGCCTACGTATAATTGACTATATTTATATAGTAACGTCTAAATGCTAATGTAGTTATTTACCATGTGTTAAATTTGGACTTAGGGAACAACATCTACGGAGATGATGTGAAGCTAGCACTACAAAGAATGGAGAAGGAAGGAATGGAAGAAGACGCAGCCTACATTCTTATGCAGAGAATTTTTCCAACCGTTTCTCCTGCAATTCTAATGCGAGAAGGCATTTCCCATAAAGATCATGTTATATCTGAACTTGGGGTATATGCCACATATTTAAGGTAAGAATACACGATCATGAAATCAATGTGGGATTGAAGTTACTTAATGTAGGCGTATGCATCATCTATCTGTGTATAATGTTGTTTTGTTCACGTTTCCACAAGTCTTAACTAGTGTTCAATTTAATAAACAGAAACAATACGAGGGTGATCATGAACGACCATTGTGGTTACTTGATGCGGACAAAGGTCTCTTCCTCAAATGAAGGTGGTGTTGCTGCTGGCTTTGCAGTTTTAGATAGCATTTATTTAGTTTGACCGCTGTTCAGAAGGTGGTGTTGCTGCTGGCTTTGCAGTTTTAGATAGCATTTATTTAGTTTGACCGCTGTTCAAACTTGTTTAATATTTATGACGAACCGAGTTCAAATGAATGAACTTGAATTAAGTATTGGATAATTTAATTTGATTTTCAACACTATCAAAACTTAGATTAAAAGATCACTCTTCAAGTGAGTTAACTAGTTGTAATATTTTTCTTTTCTCAACTTCTACCTAGTAATTATATTGTGTATCCGGTTTATGGTTGACACAATACAACACAAAAAATTATCGATGTACTATATGAACGACATTTTGGCACGAAGAGACAAGAAGGAAGATGAGATGAGAGTGACATGAGCCCATACGTGATTTATTAGAGCATTCTTCTAGAAAGTCAATTCTTCTTCCTTTTCTTTTTTTTAGAACTTCTAGTAAATTAACACGAATTCTTCTAGAAGATTTGAGTCTATTTAAAAATACAGAAATGTTAAAATATAACTCCAGATCAACTTTTGAATCTTTGGTATCAATTCATTTGCAAATTCTCATCTAATCAATTATTCATCAAAGAGATGGCTTAACATCCTTCACTAATTAAGGAAGTAAAATGCAAAAATACCTTTTATATTATATCTAATTGGCAAAACACCCAATCTATTATTTTTAATGGAAAAAGACCCTCAATTTTATTCTTTTATTAACTCATTATACCCATTTAAAGATTAAGAATTGACCATGAAAGGGTTATTGCTTATATTAAAGAGAACACGAGTATTGTCAATTTTTTAAATTTATAGGAGGGTCACCCAATTTTTTTTAAGTCAAGATGACGTTTTCGCATTTTTAAAAGAAAAATAGCATTAAAAGGCATATTTATCAATTTTCTTAGGTAAAATTGCAGAAAATGTCTCAAACTAATTAGTGATTTTGGATTTTCGTCCCAAACTATATTATCTCACCAAATTTCGTCCCGCAATTTAATATTTGTTTAAAATATCATCCCAAACTAATTACTGATTTTGATTTTCATCCCAAACTATATCAACTCGTCGAATTTCGTCCCATTATTTACCATTTTGTATGAATTTAGTCCCAATACTAAATTTTTAATTTAATGAAAATGACGGTTCAATCTTGTAATTAGTTTTGGATGATTTCTGCAATATCATATAATTATTCATGTTAAAATTTACCACGGCATGACACGTAAGCAATCATGTGGTAATTTAACAGCAAATGCTCAATTTCTGTCTTATAATTAATGGTGGGATGATAATAGAAAGATTTTTGAGTTCATAAATAATACACTAATTTTTTTTGCTAATTCGGAACAATAGAGGGGTGCTTTTGCATTTCACCCTTAATTAAGGCAACATTAATTAGACCATACGTAATTAGTTAAGCACTAAATACGTTATCAGCCCTCTTAATCGAACAATTCTTCGTCTCGCCTTCATTTCCACCCAATCTCTTCATCTTCATTCCCACCTTCCTAGTTACTACATGGGCCCAAACTTCGGATTGAATTCATATTAAATATGTTCATCACAGAGCGAAATTAGTAAAAAATTGTCTCTCTCACGCGCAGAATTGCGAATCTCAGGTGTCGCTTTTGCTTTCTTAATCTATCTTTGTATTTTTTAACTAGTATATAAGGAAGGGGGGTTCCTTTCTTCTCCATCAAACTTATTTATTGAACAACTTCGCTTAAAAATTGAAGAATAATATATTGGAGGTGGAAATGGAAGGATTACTTGCAGAGAAGAAAAGAGTTGTGGTTGTCGGCGGTGGAGCAGCCGGCTCTGTTATTGCCAAAACCCTTCAACTACATGCTGACGTCTCCCTCATTGATTTGTAAGCTTTCTCTTTCGGCTTCATTGTTTCTTATAATGATAGATTGTGGTTCAATTTTAATGGTACATTGTGTTGCTTTAGTTTGCATATTTGTGTCTTAGTTATCTAATCTTTCATTAATGTACTTGTACTAATGTTATGAATTAATAGGAGGAATGTTTATGTTATCCAATTCTTGTAATTGGGTTGTGAATTGCTTCTTCACCATGTCCATTCTTAGTATAAACCATGGAATTGGATCTAGGGTGAAAACGAGTCTAGTTGTGTCGAACAACACATTGTTCAAGTTTGGTTTATTTATTTTATGGAGCATGAAATTGTGTTTACGTTTAGCTTGATTTGTGAACGAGCAGAATTGAAACAAGCTTTAATCGAACCAAACACGAGTCAAGCTTGAGTAACTCGATATTTCTTACATAGATTTTTTTACCGGCTTATCAAGTTGAGTTAGAACCAAACTTCAGGAATTATCAAATGAAAGATATTGTTCAAGTTTGTTTGTCTTGTATAACTAACTGAACCAAAAAAAGTGCTCCGTTCAAATATAGAGTAGCTTTTCGGTCATAATTGGATCGCATCTATTTGTTAATATTGTGGGTTAAACAAGAAACAAGAAGAGACTGAAAGTACTGCTGGACATCTTTACATTTACACATCAATGGTATTTCACATTTACAAACGTCATTTTCTAGAGCAAAATACTCTTCTGATGTTGGTTTCTCATGGATTCATCAAACGTAATCGCAGGAAGGAGTACTTTGAAGTCTCATGGGCAAGTTTGAGAGCAATGGTTGAACCATCATTTGCAAATAGATCACTGATTAATCACTCTGAATACGCTCCTAATGCTCACGTTATTACATCTGCAGCAACTAACATCACAAGAAATGAAGTAATGACTGCACAAGGTCGTGCAGTTGCATATGACTATCTTGTCATTGCTACAGGTCATGTAGATAAAGGTGCTCATACAAAAGCCGAGAAGATTAATCAATACCAAGCTGAGCAAGATAAGATAAAATCGGCAAATTCAATTTTGATAGTTGGAGGGGGGCCCAGCGGTGTAGAACTGGCAGCTGAAATAGCTGTTGACTTTCCTGGTAAGAAGATAACTCTTGTACATCGAGGATCAAGGTTACTTGAATTTATCGGAGAAAAGGCTGGAAAGAAGGCATTGGATTGGTTGAATTCGAAAAAGGTTGAAGTTATATTAGGCCAGTCTGTGAAGTTGGATTCTGAATCGGATGGTTTTTATGAAACATCAGGTGGTGAAACCATTGTAGCTGATTGCCATTTTATTTGCACGGGTAAACCTATTGGCTCATCGTGGCTAAAGGAGACTATTCTCAAGGACTGCATAGACATTCAGGGAAGGTTGATGGTCGATAAGAACCTAAGGGTCAAGGGTCATGATAACATCTTTGCTATCGGAGATATCACTGATATTCCTGTAAGTCTCTCTCTAATATCTTCTTTGTTGCTTTGTGTTATTTGACTCGAGGTTCAACTTGTATACCTACCGGTTTTGGTTATATGGTCCTCTAGTTAATCTATATCCACGTTATCATAGCTCTGACTGATTATTATTCTAATGATATAGGAACTGAAACAAGGATATTTGGCTCAAGAGCATGCTTTGGTGGCTGCAAAGAACTTGCAGGCGTTAATAAAAGGAAAGACTGATTGTTGTGCACTTTCGGTTTACAAGCCAGCTTCACCAATGGCTCTTGTTTCACTTGGTCGAAGAGAAGGGGTGGCACAAATTATGTGCCTCACTATTGGTGGTCGAATTCCTGGCATCGTTAAGTCCGGGGACTTGTTTGTGGGGAAGACTCGGAAGCTACTTGGTCTAAAATCTGCTTAGCCCAAGATATTATTGGAATTTGCCCTTTATGTTCCTTTTTCTGTCTTTGTTTTCCGCAAAATTTAAATTTGTTTTCTTTAGCTGAAATTTTTATGTTTATCTTACTTCTTATCAATATGTTACCGGAGGCGGTGTTTATGTACGCCGGCGTATTGAAGCAATTTGTATGTGGCCTTAGGCAAAATTCTATAAAAGTGCATATTTTGGCGTAAACATGTTGTGTTTGTAAATCACAATAGAACCTTTTGGTGCTTGAAGTATTAAAATTGCATGTATATATATAGTTACATTAAGCTCGTGAACAACGGACCTTTGTATGTACTGTTAAAATTGCGTAGTAAATTTATTGGAAAAAAGAACCCAATCCATACATTACATTAATTAATTATGTATTAGATGCTGCTGCCAAGAACACCTTAGTATCAAGAATAGAAACCTTACCACTTGACAAATTTATAATTACTAAGATCACTTAAAGTGTCGATATGTTAATCTTACACAAAGAAACACATAGCTTACATCCAACTCCAACAATCCATTTGGAAAAAGAAAAACATCTGCGGAAATGGAAGTGAAAATCAATTTGCTTATGTTTAATTTTGTTTTGTTGATGTCTTATATATGAGATATGATCAATATTTTGGTAATAATTTAATTATAGAATTCATCTCGAATATTCCATTGTGTCTTCATTGTTTGAGATGAATGGTTGATCCTCAGTTGCAATTAAGAAGATGAGATCTGTGATTAATCACTCTGAATACGTACGTACGTAGTAATTAATTGTCTCTGCATGCGGCAACTAATTAACATCACGTACTAATACTGCCCGGATTTCTCTCAAATGAATTGTACCATTTATATTGCATAGCTTTGAATTAAACTTAACTCTATCCAATTCCGATTCCTATATAAATGGGTTTCATGTTTTACTTGCCCATCTGGTATAGGCCCAATTAATTAGCCACATATTTTATTGATTTGGCCCGCAAGTCTAGTTTTTTATAGTATTATTTTGGGCTGGGCATATATGATATAACCAACAAATCAAAGGTGGCCCAAATGTTTCACGTGCTGATCATCTTCACTGCAATTTGCAAATAATCTTTCAACTCATATTTTAAATTTTTGATGATGAATTAGTCAATAGCTTAACGATAGGGATAATAAATAAATGAATTACTAGTACTAGGGAACTTTCTTAATCCTTTCCTCATTTCCCCAATATTCAGTTAACACATTCAATATAATATCATTTTTAAAACCCTAGTTTATCCGAAGAAGAAGAAGACAATTGAATCGTTGATTGATAGGAAACAAGAAGGATGAGGAGAGTATTTGGTGTGAAGAAAGATAAAGAGCCCCCTCCATCCGTCCAAGACGCCTCCGATCGGGTTTGTTATTTCACCAGTTTTTCATATTTGTATTACTTCGATGCATTAATTGTAGCAATTGGATGGTTTTAAACAATCCCTCCCTCTTGTGATCGATTTGTTTGGGTAATATGTATTTATCAACCGTATTACTGGATATGCAATATTTCATATCATATAGCTCGATCGGACCGGAGAATTGTTTTGCAATAATTTTGCATGTCACCCCCTCATTTTTCTTTTTTCCGCCTCTAAAGTACAGGAAAACCAATTCATACTGAAAATAACCTCTTATGTAGTAGCATTTTCAAATTCAGTTGAGTGGCAGACCCACTCATAAACTTGTAATGCACAATGTACACCAGTCACGCGGGAGGTCTATTTTATCACTCACCCCATGGTTAATTTTGTTTTGGCCATACCAAGTTTGGTTTAGCATTTCCCTACAAAATTAATGGCGAGAAGCTAGGAAAAAATCACACTTGTTGAATTGTAGATAAAATGCATCCTCAATCTCGTCATATTAGGATTTTATATTCTCATAATTTTGTTAAATAAGGGTTTATTAGGACTGTCTTTGTGGCATTTATAGTTGTTTATTTTGGGTTTTTGATGTATATATTCATATGATTTTATTTCAGATCAATAAAAGGGGTGACAATGTAGATGACAAGATTAAAAAACTTGATGCTGAACTAGCGAGATACAAAGAACAGATCAAGAAGACCCGGCCTGGTCCAGCGCAAGAAGCTGTTAAAGCTAGAGCCATGAGGGTTCTTAAGCAAAAAAGAATGTAAGCTACCACCTTGTTGTCAAGTTTCTTGCTATAGCATCCCATGTGTTATCCTAACTGTAGAACACCACATGTGTTATTCGAACTGGTAATGCCTTGTTTTACACTAAAAATATATCTTTCACTAGGTCCCTCATCTTTAAAATACAGAGAATTTTGTATTTGTGAAGTTTGATCACTGTTCATGGTCAAGTTAACATTTTGACCTTCCAGAAGATTTTGGTGCTTCGTAGTTATCAAGTAGTTAGTTCCCACCGTGTTGCATATAGATTGCTATGCACACATTTCACATATTCACGTGGGGAAAAACTATTGTCTGGATAGTATTCATCAGGTTATGCATATCTCTGTAAATAAGTGTTAGGTTGAGATATTAAGAAATATTTATCATCTTCTTGAGACTGTATTTCCATGATGCATATTTAATCAATTCCATCCATATAGTATTAGATAAAATTTGACTCTTGGTCAGCACTCCGCGTATACTGTCTTTGCTGAAAAGGTATCCCAACTCGATTGCAAGTATAGATAACACATTGTCTTTTTAAACTTTTTGACAGGTATGAAGGTCAACGTGATATGCTATTCAATCAGACATTTAACTTAGATCAAGTTGCATTTGCTGCTGAGGGAATCAAAGATGCCCAACAAACAGTATGTTTGTTGAGCTTTTATTTGTTTTCTACTCTGAAGGGACTTCATTTTGATCCCTGCTTGAGTTTAAACTCTACATTATTTTAGCTTTTTGCAAAGATAGTAAAAGAATTATTGGCTGAATTTTCTGATGTGGCTTGCTAGTAGAGTAAAACATTTTAAGATCAGAATGATTTTGGGTGTATTTATATATCAATGCCATGCATGATTATTAAATTTCTAAAAGTGAAAATATACGAATTTCTTTATTGATGATGTGGCTTTTTAGATTTGTCCCATTGGAACCTAAGTATATTATATTTATTATTTTATGTATGTCTACGAAGTCAGAACTTCCACTTTGTGTTTCTGTAATATGTCTGTTATATAAGGTTCGGGATAATATGCATTATTAGAAAATATTTATGCTACTGTCATCTGATCGAGTCTCACTTTTCTGGGTTCATAAAATTTATAGTATATTGTGTTTTCCTTGGTAGCACCCCATGGGGAAAAGTTCAAGGCTTGTGAAGAGGAGCTTATTCTGAAACGTGGTTGAAACTTGCTGCCCACCTCTTTAGAGATAGGGGTGCAAGGATATAACACGAAGAAGGAAATGTTTTCTTTTGTGACTTTGTGTGGCTGATCCATATCCTAATATATGTGTATGATTTTATGTGCCCATTAAAGTTTGATGTGTATGCTTGGTTGCAGCATTTAGAAACTCAGATGCATATTTATATCACTTGATTATAAATAACTAATTTATGCACATTCTTTCCAGATGTCAGCATTGAAAACGGCAAACAAAGAGCTTAAAGGAATGATGAAAACCGTGAAAATTCAAGAGATAGATGTTTGTTTCTCACCCCTTATACACTTGCTCTCTTACACAGTTATTTTCTTAAATGATTTTCATAATTTGCCAAGTGGATTTTTATTTTTCCATAGAACTTACAAGATGAGATGTTGGACCTCATGGATGTGAGCAATGAAATTCAAGAGTCTCTTGGTAGAAGCTATAATGTTCCAGATGACATTGATGAGGATGACCTGATGGGTGGTAGGATCCAATATCCCTTTTTTTATCTAACTTTTGATCCGCTATACATCATAATAATGTTGAAACTTCATGATGCTTTGCTTTTGATGTAATAACTTGATGGCTAGAAGTCTTCTTCTTCTGCAGATATAATAAGACGATGGGATTTTATATATCTTGTTTTACTTTGCTATTTAAAGAGAGTTGGCAGAGCTGGAGTTTACTTCCTAACTCACTTTGACCTTTTTTTCTTCATCGAGACGGATTAGTTATTTTGATGTTTTAATGGTTTCATATTAACGTTTACGGTATCCTTGTGCAGAGCTTGATGCTCTGGAAGCAGATATGGGGTTTGAAACTGAAAGTGATGGAGTACCTTCTTATCTTCAGCCTGATAAAGATTCTGAATTTGATTCAGAACTGAACTTGCCACCAGCACCAACTGGGCATGCTCCAGTTCCAGGAGGCAGAACAAATGTGCAGGTGACTTCATCTATTCGTTATTGCTATGGATTTGTAACTTTTTGCTTTTAAACTAACTATTATTGGTTTTGAGTTTCAAAACTGTTTCTAAAAATTGATTCTACTATATGACAGGCTGATGATGAACTGGGATTACCAGCAGTCCCTCGAGCTTCACTGCGAGGTTAGAGAGGAAGTTAGCAATGGAAAATTTATTGGACTCATTGTAAACATAACACAGCTTAATTTGTCATGAGTTCGTTGATTAAATAATGATTTTGAACATAAGTGGTATATGATGTTGATAGCTTAACCACCTGATTCTTTATCCTTTGTATGGTGTGGACTTGGAGATTACTATGTATGATATTGGGTTACTTGTTGATTTCATTTTCATCTGTTTCCTATTTATGCTGTCTGGTCTTTCTTTGCCCTCTTGTCAACAGTTTCCTCTCAAGTTGATAAAACTTTTTAGCTATTCTTATATTTTTGTTATGAAAGTATTAATGGAGAATTAGAGATGGTAGTTTTCAGGTCTTGGCTTGTTAACACAGGGTTACACTTGGCACAAATTATTCTTCAGGTCTTGGCTTGTAAACACAGGGTAACACTTGGCACAAATTATTCGGCTGTGTAGCTTTTCCCACAATATCAGTATAATCATGTTTATATCTGTTTTTTTACACCGAGAGCTTTACATGTACAAGGCTACAAGCCCACAACAATTAAAACAAATTGTGCATTGGAATGAATTCATGGAAGGCAAACAACAGAACAAGAACTTTGAGACCATCATGTTTCCTTGCCATGCTTCTGGTGTGACACGTCCCCTTTCGAATGCCCAGATCCCATGGCTGGGACATGATTCAGGGCCGAGCGCTTGGCTGACACGTGTGCCTGGCCATGACTTAGCCAAGCATCCTGTTGTTGTCTTGGCTCATGCTCATGGTTGCCCCCCATTAATCCATTTGAACCATTATTATTATTATTAAGTTGATCCATTACATATCCAGAGTTCGCATATTGTTTATCCTGATCTAAAATTGCTCCGTTAAAACACAAACAAAATGTTAAACTAAGTGGGGGATATATGTTTGTGTTAAACTAAGTGGGGGATATATCAAGACGCAATGTTCATTGTTAGGATTGTAATAATGGGAACTGGTTTCCCACAACTTGTTATGAAGTTAAAAATTAGATATCTTTATTTGCACACTCCATGCAAGTGATAAAGCACATATAAAATGCGCGAATCAACATTTGGAATGGAATTTACCATCACTACACAATAATTCTGCAATAATAATCCACAAATTTCAGATTGAGTTTGTACAAACTGATTTCTGCAGCAAATTAAGTGGAACTAATTATGGATATGCATGTGAAGGCACCAAATGAAAATGTCAGTGCTATAGACATCGCATTTGGTAGTTTAGTACTTGATCCATATGACTTCCTAGTTAGAACTACAAATATCTCCGAGTGAACCAAACTCCCACACCAAAAGTGATTATATGACGGAGTTCACCTTGATCAATCTCCAGAAAAAGAGGACCATTGCCATTGTGGTACTATAGTCGAAGATATCAGTTTAGATTGAGTTTCCCCATCTCCCTAACGGCATCTGAATGACTAAAACGCGCAGTAGAGAGTGACCAGTTATGGACCTTCTTATTATGGGAAAAAGCTAAATTGTTTTTCAACCTCACTATCTCTTCCATAAGTGACTGGTACTCACCTGCACAAAAATTGAAATGCTAATAATGTGAAACGACTTATTTTTAACAATTAACTTCAATGAATGCACCTTTCTCAAACAAATAATAGAAAGAATACAAGATACTGAATTAAATATGTTAGTCAGACATGCACCTTTTGGTAAGCACTAAAACAATTTCTCGAGTTTTGGTGGATATACTTTTTTTATGAAATGAATCAAAGAATAAGTAAAGAACGTTACTACTATAACTTACCATCCACAATGAATTTCTCCTGCTGCATTCTTAGCAGTTGCTGTTTGAGTGTGTTATTCTCCATCGACAAAGCAACGTGTTGCTGAAGTAGGGATGCGACCCTCACTGCCAATTCCGAACCCAGATTCTGTACAAAATGAGAGACTATTAGGTACTCAACTCAATGATTTTGTTCAAAAGATCCGCTTATAAAGAAACACTTTTTACACACACTATAACCAGTATCCACTCAAGATTTTGTCCGAGTGCAATTTATGTTACCTTAGGTATATGAAGATTGTAATTTCTCTAGACATGTGATTTTTTTTTATTTGCTGTGTATTATTTAGTCAAAATTATGAGTAGAATACAAAATCAATCAACTATAGAATGTAATCTCTCCTTTTCCTTTTTAAGGGAAATAAATACCTGAAGAATATCAACAGTTCTCTCCAGTTCAGCTATGTACTGGAGTTTACGAACTCTTGACCTCTGCCCAGGGTGGCTGCATAATCAACAGTGATATATATATATATATATATATATATATATATATATATATATATATATATACATAATATCATAAGCAAATGTTAGCAAAACAAGAACTCTTTACAAAATCAGGGAAAAATACTAAATCCAAGAAGGCATACATGATCTAACAACTCTACCTTAAAATATTTTGGTCATGCAAAATTTTCTTTAATGCATGTTAAAGAACATGGAAATAAGTAACTAATGTAAACATGAAATGATGGGATGGACATGCTCCAAGATTACTCAAGTTGTGAACTTTGATATTATTTCCTCAGTTTCCAGCAAAGCTGAGGCCATGTGTACTAAAAATTACAGCATCAAGTAACTACAAAGACTTGGACAAAACTACGCATATCAAGAAAGGATAAGTGGTATTACTGATGATATTGTCTCAGAAGAGCTATAAGTCTTTATCTAACTTCTATAAAACTTTAATAATTTACTAACTTACATCTAGATGATTATGATTCATTAAGCAGGCAGGAAGTAATCAGAAAAAGGAAATTGCATTTGGCAAAAAAAAATATATATTAAATATAAAATCTGACCGCTTCATGGGTTTTTCCTCAGTATTGATCACACCAACTGAAGCACATGCATCCTCAAGTGAATCTGAATGCTGAATAGGGTTTTGCACAACATATTCCGAAAAAGCTGAAACAATCTCGTTTTCAGGGAAGTTTGGCTTGTTTTTTGTTCTAGGGGAATTGGGACCATACGCACAACCAGACTCAAATGACCCATTATCATCTGGTTCAGAAGAATCCAGAGTTTCGGTATCATTAAGTTGATCTAGACCGTTGAAAAGGGTCAAAGGATCACTAGAAGCTCGGCGGAGAATGATCTTATTGGAACCTGGTTCTGAATCACTTAATAAATCATTCAGCCACACAGGCTGCTCCTCTAAGGTAGATCCCGTGGGGCCATTAGATGCACGAGTTGTATTCTTTTTTGGGAGAGGGCAACGAGGAGGGAGTTGAGCTTGTCTTGACATATTGAACCTTATTAGCTGCTAAGATTACACACCCAATTATGCTGTGAAACCAAATATGCTACTAGAATTTAAACATGATATGAAATCAACTACTATTTGTTTATGACTTTACCAAGAAAGCAAGAATCAGAAACAAACAAGAACTGGGATAACATTTGTGGGTTATTCCACTTGACTCATCTCCATTTAAGATTCAATAAAAGAAAACGGTATAAGAGAAGAAACAGAACATATGGACTTATCAAAGGGGACACATAAACATAATTTCAAGAGGAAAAGCGTTTGCAAAATGCACTCTAAATTGATGTGATATAACAGTACCTCCAATATTTAATCAATTTAAGCAGTGAAAAGTCATTATTACTATAATTTAATAAAAGTTAAAAATAGCCCAGATGCTATCTCTTTTATTACAAAACAAAAACAAAACAAATCAAAAGACAAGGTCTACATTTATCACCTGTCACTAAATTCAAGAAAATAAGTAATGCAAACCAGTGAATCAACATACTGAAATTGGACAATTTGTTAGAAGAGATTATACCAAGAAAAAAAAACCCAGATTAGATTACAACTTTTCCTATTCAGATTCAGTATTTCGATAGATTCCTCGTCAACCAAAACCCAAATTGTATAAAATCCATATAGAGAATGCAGAAAATAAAAAAGGGAAAAAAAAAAAAAAAACAGAACAATTAACAACAACGCAAACATAACTATAAAAGAATCTCAACGCAATATTTCATCTCTACTTTTTCTTGAACTCAAAAACATACCTTGAATAATTTCTGGGCTTAAATTTTTCTTCATATAATTCAACAAAACTCAAAAAAATTATATTCCTATAAACACACAGTTGAGTTTAGAATTTAACTAACAAATTGCTTCCAGTAATATATATTATAATAAATCGTATCATATACTTTAACAGCATTGTACGAACGAGAAACAGAATCGAAATGGGTTTCTGAGTGGAGAGTTGTGTACAGCTAAGCTTTTTCTTTTTTCTTTTTCTTAGTTCTCCTACCTTTGTAGCAGAGCAGTAGTATATTTTCTTGCGTGCGTATTAATGTCACCATCACTCAATTTGAATGACCTATTTTTATTGAACCCCCAAAGAATCTTAAATGTGATATTTATGTAGAAATAAACTAATTCTTTTAATTCATTTCCATTTTTGAGTGATGCATATATATATTTCTTTCCTTTTACTTCAAATTTAGTCTATATTTTGTTTTACTTTATTTTTTTATCTAATATCTCCATTTTTCTTATTTGATAAACACTAGTATCTCCATTTAATTGATTTTAATATGTATCTATTCAAGATCAAGTTTGACTATGTTGATTTTTCTTTTTTAAATTTGAATAATATTAAATAACATAATGAGTACCACTATTTGAAAATTTAAAATATTGAAACTGTCAGAGTTAATAATTTAAAGTAGTCAAAAGCAAATCAAATAATTTAAATTTGAGCAGGTACGCTAGGAAAAGATGGAATATTGTCGAAATTATTATATTAAATAAGGTATTTTAACATTGGTGTTCCTTTAGAAATTGTCTTTATGATGAAAATTCGAGCGAAAGATAAAAACACCCTTCTAACTTTTAAAAAAAATTCTGTGTTATTTTAACTCACATGTGATTTCAAGTAAATGTCAAATACACCCTCGAAAAAAAGAGTGTGATTCAAACGCGAAAAATTGCAAGTATTTGTTCACATTTTACTTTTGATATGTCAATTTTATCCCGGATATCGAAAGACAAAACACTCCATATGCTTTACCGAACTCCCAAAAAACTCTATGTGTTATTTTTTAATCCCAAAAAACCCATGGTTTTGAATGTCACACTCGACTCAAATAGTATATACTTAGATTTTCAAAAAGAATAAATAATTTCAATCACATAGTGATAATTTTGTCATTCTGTCAAAAGTCAAAAGTAAATTTCTACTTGGGTTGAGTGTGGTAATTAAAACCAAACACAGGGATTTTTTGGGTGTTAAAATAACACATGAGTTTTTTTGGGAGTTTAGACAAAACACAGGGAGTGTTTTGTCTTTTTTCATGAAAATTATCCAATAAATGAACTTTGAAATATGGGTTGGAAAGATTTTGGTAAATAAAATGAAAAAAAAAAACGATTAGAATTTTATTTATTGAGGTTACAATTTATTTTTGGATCTAATGTAGTTTCCACTTTCCTGCTCTAAATTTATAAATTCTAAAGATGAAATATAAATGATAATGTTAATGTTTAAATTGTATTATTTAGAAAAATTTTATTATTATATTTTTTAGTTTTTTTCCTATTATCTCGTCCTAATTTACTTTGATTTTCCTTTGATATGTGAAATTTAATGGAAGTACTATAAAAGCTATAATAGCATATGCAAAATTGCCTTTGCTAATTGTCCTCCTAATGTTAACTATATTTCATATAACAAATCATCTAATTTTGTGCTCACAAAATAATCTGCTCGAACACAATTGATTCTCATTGGAACTTTCTGCCAATTAAACCATAATATTCAATTTAAAAATTACCATTATCACAAATTTTATAATAATATGTAACATGTGCTACAAAACATCATGTTAATCCATGTCGATGGTGTCATAATTATATCCCTTATTGAGGTCATGTCATGTCGATGGTGTCATAATATTATAGTTTAGGTCCAAAAATAAGAGAATTAATGAGTAGATTTGTCAATTAATCATTTGGGATGGATCGGCCTAGACTTTGGATCGACTTCCTTTATATGTCAACAATACATTTCATTCATTAATCTACTAAACTCCGAAATACACTAATTCAAACGGTGTAATAGATCATGTTGGAAAACAATGTTATTGATATGAATGCATGTTTTTAGGTGGAAAAAAATATGGACAAAGATAAAGATTGTTAGTGAAATATTAATTCTTGTTTAATTTGTCAAGCGATACAATAAAATAATATATATATATTATTGAATGCGATTCTTTAACAGATCAAATAAATCTAGATCATTTAGCTTCACATAATTCAAATTATGAATCTTCTCAATTAATTCAATCCATTTAATCTTTCATCAGATAAATATTTTAGTAAATCGATTCGAACTTGAATCACCTAAATTACCTAACAAATTGTTATTTATTTGGACTTATGATTTCCAAATATGATATATTGTTAAGTCATATGCTCGTGACATAGATTTACTTATATTTGTTCTGCATTGAAATCATACAAGCAATAGCATAATATTTAGCTGTCAATGTCATTTTCATCTACATAATGTTGGAGTTTTTATGGAAATATCCATTTGGTTTGAGCTCATTTGGATTGAGCCCATAAAAACATAAGTATGAACGAAATTGAGGAAAACTGCACTATCCCACATCGAGTTTGAGAGTAACTATTTAGCTAGTTATATAGCTAAAAAATGGTATAAGGGTTTGGCCCCTTTTTGGAATACCAAAGATTTTAAAAGGGTGAGAATCTAGTTGATTAAAGGTTCCCCGCGCGCCACCGCCGTTTGTTCGACCACCGTTTGTGTCTTTTAATACCAACTGGTCATATCCGAATGGACATACCCTTTAAAAATCAGCCTTTCAATTGCTATAAATAGGAGAAAAATCTGGCCAATTCTTTACTCCAAAAATTTATAAGCACATAAGCAGATTACTCTCTCTTTCTTTTATCTCTTTTCACTTAAAATATTCGTCGAAGTTCTGTTTGTTCAAAGTTCGTCGTGAGTTCTTTGTTCGTGCAAATAAGGAGCATCAGACTGTTGTATCTTGGGAGACTACCGAGGTTCGACTGTGGGCACCGTAGGCAGCCCGAAAATATTGTCTTAAGGAGATTGCTTCCGCAACCTCAGTCTTTCTACACTTTATTTCCTTATTTTCGATATTAATTCAGTGAATTTAATTTGATTATCATATTTGCAAGTTAAGATAATTTCTCTATGTCTCTTGCGATTCAATCTCTATAAATTAAACCAGACTTATTTTGAAACATTTTCTATATTGTTTTCGTAATTAAATCCTTTTTATACATGTATGTTCATATAAGTAATTAATATAATTACTTATAATATTTTGATTATTTTATTCAATAATATTCATTTCAATTACTTAAACTTTCTCAAATAAAGTTGTTGTATTATTTAAAATTCAAGTTGAAACATCAATTTTATTTAAATAAGCTTCTGCTCCACTACTTTGTTCTATTTAAAAAACTTGAATATAGTAATATAAATATACTATATTAGTTTAGTAAACTATACTTGATTATAATTATAGTTTATACTTAATTACTTTTATATATTTACTACAAGAAATATAAATTGAGTATATTTCTATTACACAGATGGTTAACAACCAAGACATACCCCATAATTAAGTACACAATTAAAAATTTCTAACAGACCACATTAATATAGTGATAATTAAGGCTATTAGAATTACAATAACAATGAAGTATTTTCCAACTTTGGAGGCATCTCCTGGCATTAAATAGAGGCATGTTTTGGTTAACCACAATCCACTTAACAACATATATCAGCATTTTGCATAAAATTTCATAATGAAAACGTGCATATTGATATTGCATAGTGATTTATTTATTTATTTATTTAAGTATTTGTTTGTGAATATATGAATAAAATAACTAGAAATTTACACCCAAGTACATTTTAGACGTGAAGATCATGTATTAGAATGTCAATCTATTTTCCACTGTTGTGATGAGAAAGCGACAATAAATAAAAATGGTCAATATATCTATTTTGTCATGTTTCTGTCCAATGAACTAAAGTGAGCTCAAGTTATGCGTATCTAAGTTGGTTGGTGAATAAAGAAAGAAAATAATCCAAGTTGATAATTATATGGGAAAAGAAAATGTTTATTACAACTTGGACTTAAACACATTTTTATAATCCAACTTGTTTGATATTTTAACTCTCAAGTTGTCAAATAATTAGTAAATAATTAGTATTAATCAAGCTTTTCAGTGGATATATATATCACACATAAGTCCAACAGTATCTGTCTCCTAAAATCTGTGACGATATATTCCATAATTCTTCAATTCTTATTATATATATATATATTAATGGAGCTGTTATCACCTAAGTACGTAGTCCATTATAATTAGTTGATGAAGACTACAAAATGGTTGATGAATTCGAATAATATTTTTTAGATGACGTCTGATCATCCATCTCATGTGCAAATTGTTAAATTCTGAAGTTTAAATACTAGTATATAATTATTTTTTTAATCGTGTTTGGGCTTCAAACCATAGACACGTATGACAGGCCCATGAAGTTGTCAAAGTTCTCATGGGCCGTTTCATATATTATGAATCATGTACTCAAAATTAATTTCTGGCTGTTTTTGTCTTGGCTATATTTTAAATTTGGCTATTTTGGTATCTTATATTATATATAAATATGGGGTGTAGGATGGAAGAAAGGGGGGTATGAGTATCAACAGAAGCCATTGCCATATTGATTTATAATATTTTTCAAAGAATTGTATGAAACTTTGGACTCGTATAAATTGAATAATTAATTTTCAAGGAGATAATGATTTGCCTGACCATATTTTAATGCAATCTACTTGTCCAAATCTCAAGAAAAATTTGTAATTTAGAAATTTAATTAGTGATTGATTATTGGGACTATGAGTTTATTAGAAAAATCTGTAATTTATTGAAGAGATCCACCACCCCTACCTCAAAGTGGTTTTACAAGACTTAATTCTTCTTCTTTGTTAGACGACGTTTTATCTCAAGGGTTATGAGAATTGACGGGAAGAAAGATGCCTGTTTCAAATTTACATATTAATATGATGTACACTAAAAAAGCCAATTCTTTTTGTGTGTGTATTACATTACATTACAAGAAAGAAGAGAGACATTATGCATAAGAAGAGCTTCAATCTTCTTGACATCATCACAACAATCTCTCTCACCACAACCACCCAAAACTCAAAAACTAAAACAAGAAGCAGAAAAAAGAAGAAAATAAATACAGAAAACAATGTTAAGGCTGGCTGGCCGGCCGGCAGGAGGAGCAAATGGGAGATTCCCTTTTCATTCTCTTCAACAAAAAGAAAACACAAAGGAAAAAGATCTACGACTCTTTTCCGCACTTTCTATCTCGACTCCACTCTAAGCCGCGCGCTGCCGCCTTTCTCCACACTCCTGTGGCAATCGCATTCACTGCATTGTTTCTATGTATACACACACCACAACAACCTATTGGTTTGGCTTGGCATTACTTTCGCCGAGACTTGTGGCTTGGCTTTTGCAATTTTAAGTTTCTTACGAGAAGATTCCTTTTGACATTCGGACCTGATAAATCATAACATAAATGAATTAGATCCAATCTTATATCAAAAATGGAATCGAACTACCAAACTCGACGGCAAACAATAGCTTAATCGTTTATTAGCATAAAATACTACATCTGTGTCTCCTCCTATACTAACTTTATAACTAAACCACCAAAGAACCGAAACCATGTAGCAGTATAAATATCAATAAAATTATGATTTCCAACTACTTGTGCATTAGTTAGATCTCATTAGCGATGTGGGAATCATAATCATATACGAGAAACTTTAGGAATTCTAATATCATTAATGTGATTACTCCAACTAGCTAGATTAACATTAAGATTGGATAAGGAATCTGCACTCTTAGATCCATTATTCAGATACTTAGAACTGCGATATCTAGAAAAATAACTTTTTTATTTCATACATATATGTATAATAAACAATCTTAATGTTAATATATGTATTAGAAGAATATAAGACAACAAAGAGTCCTACATATATGTATATATCGCTGTCTATCCTTGTACAGATGCACTTACAAATGAGTTGTAAACAAGAGTGCACTTTTTTATACAAAGTTTTAGTATAATAAAATAAATGCATCAATTGTTCATAAACACGTGTATGACATGACGAGAAAATGCATGAAGACAAAGGAAGAGAAGGCATGAAAATATCTTTGGAAGCAGGCAATGGTTATGTTACTATATACAGGACCAGTAGTTGCACTCCAAGAAACACCTATTCTAGCAGACTGGATGAGGCATTAAACCTTTTTTGTTTTGTTTTTGGAGATGGTAAATACATCAGTACATCATAATCTATTAAAATATACATCAAAATCAATCCAATTATGTCATACTACAAAGAATAACTAACAACTGAACCTAAGACCTCTAAGTCATGGGACCTCAGCTTTGCACTAGGCTACAACCTCATTGGCAGATGAGGCACTAAACTAAGCATACATTTAAGGCACTTTATTGGCTTTACAGAAACTCGGAAAAGAAACTTCAATTGCACATAATTCACGTTTCAAGATTAGATTTCGAAATTACTCAAGCAACTACTGAAAAATACAATCGAGCAACCATAAAGTTCCATTAATTTAATATCTAAACAAAGCAAGCAAAACTGCAAAAAAAGTTACCAAATCGGAAACAAGAAACAAAGTCTTACCCGACCCAAACTCAATCCCTGAAAATAACTTTCTCTGCCATACCCATCAGCAAGGGCAAAGAATCGGGTGAAAACTTCCTCGCAAACATGAACGAATAACTCGAAGAATTCGACTTCCTCAACTCTTCAATCAGCCTCGGAGACACCTCGTGCGGACGATATGTATGCGGGTGCCCACCTACACTCCCGGTCCAATTAACCCGGGTTAACGTATATCTTGTGCACCCATCCGGATCCTCCATAGACAAAAGGGTCGGAAAATAATGCTCCTCTGGGTAACAAGAATCCAAATTCAAACACGGCAACTTAAACTTCCTCCACAACCTTCTATCCCTCACCACCACCAAAGCATGCTGTCGGGTCAAAATAAAGAACTGCGACCCGATTCGAAACCGATCGAAAGGCACCTCGGGCAGCATAACATTCTCTCCCCTCGATACATACCTGCATTGATTAAAAAAATTCAATAGGTTTTCATCGAAAAACACCGAAAAGTTTCTGTTTTTTAAGTAAATCAAAACAAAAATAAATAGTAGTTTCTACTTCGAACATGTTTCTATGATTTATAAATTTTTCCAAATGTTTCTTGAAAAGTTGCTATAAGTTCCCCAAAAGATTCTGATATTTAACTAGAATATACCCAAAAACGAAATTTTAGTACTTGCGGACCTACACAGATCAAAATTTCACTACATTTCTTGAGTTTCTGTTATTTCTACTCCAACACGTTTCTATGATTAATAATTTTACCAATTGTTTCCCGAAAAGTTACAGAATTCTTTTTCCATACATACCCGGCCGAAATATACAACAAATTATGATTGATGCGTACCTGTCCCACAACTGAGGCTGTTCGGACAATATCTCGATGAAGCTCTGCATCGAGGGTTTGCGAAAAAGAGATTTGTAGAGAAAAGGGAATGAATGTAGAGGTATGCAGTGTTGTGAGATGAGGGCAAAGTAAGAATTTAAAGGGTCGTCGAGAAGTGCGGCGGCGAGGAGGCGGCGGGCGGCAGATATGAGAGTAGGATTTGCTCTTTGGGTTTTCTTGGAGGAGATGAAACGGTTTGAAAAAACGGAGGTGGGTGGGGGAGGGATAATTTTGGAAGAAGGGTCTGCGTGGATGTAAATGTTGTAGAGATTTGAAGGGGTATTTCGGAAGAAAAGGTCCCAAAGGGGGAGGAAATGGAGATTTGTGTCGGTGAGGAAGAGGAATGCGATTTTGGGTTTTTTGGTGGTGGTGGTGGCGGCGGCGGTGGTGGTGGAGGCGCGGCGGAAGAGGGAGAGGTCGTCGAGTTCATCAGGGAGGGAGATTTGGAGGGGTTGTTTAGGGGGGAGGAAATGTGGGACGAAGAGGAAGAGCAAAGGGAAGGAGAGTAGGAGAGATAATGATAGGATTAATGGGGTATTCATAATCAAGATTAATTGTTCTTTCTCAGGAAAAAACAAAAAATAATTTTATTTATTTATTTTTTTTTTTGTTGAGAGAAAGAGATGAAGATTTGATTTTGTTGAGGTTTTGATGTGGGGTTTTTGTTGTCGAGAACTGGGAGGGGTTTGATTGAGGAGGAATGGGTAAATGTGAAAGAGGTGGAATTTTGTTGCAGAGATGAAGGAAGGTGGATGAAAGCTGTGGTAATGGTGGTGGGGGTGGGTTAGGGGAAGAGGGAGAGGGAGAGGGAGGGGGAGGGGAAGATTTTTGAGTTTTTTTCTTTACCCTTTTGGAGGATTTGGTAAATTTTTTATTTTATCTGTATCTGTATCTCTATTTTTATGTTTATTATTATAAAAATATGAATATTTTTTTTTTGAATTAAAATATCCTTATTTAAGTTATAAAATAATATTTAGTTAAGTGACAAACGTATAAAAGTTATTGAAGATGTATAATTAAACATAATATCTTATTATATTTATGTCCTAAAATTTATAAATTATGTCTTAAACCAATTTTTATAATTTTAATCTTAACGGACCATAAGAATAAACAATATTACTAATTCAAATAGCTCCTTGAATATAAATTACTATATTTTAGTCCCAAAATTGTTTTATACAAGTAAAAAAATTATTACAGATTTAGTACAACATAAGTCATAAACATTCTAGATAAAAAAAATTTAAATGAAATTCTCCTAAATATTATTTTGATATAAAAAAAAATTGTAGCTTACCTAGGGGTGGGATCGGGACGGGTTTTCGGGAATTCGGGTATTTTGGGACGGGATATCGGGTTTCGGGTACCCGATTTAATTTCGGGATTTCGGGACGGGACCGGGTGTCCCGATAAACAATTTTTTTTTTTTAGTTTAATGCAATTTTTAAACCGCCTCGGATCTTATGTGTCAATAATTGTATGTCATTTCACCATCTTATGCACAACATGTAGACTCAGAAATGATCTCAAAACCTCAAGATCTGATTAAAGAAAATTATTGGAGAAGTTTGAAAATTGAAAGATGATATATGTTGAAAAACTGAACGTCGGCGAGCAACGGATCAGTGGCGGACGACGGGAGTTGAGTTGTGGTGGAGTTAAGTATTTTGATTAGATACATTTACTTGTATCTTTGGATTTTAGAGAAGAAGAATACGTAGAATGAGATGTGAATGATTGAATTTTAGATTTAGATTAGGTATTTTGATTATATATATGTTTTAATTAAACTATGTAATCGGGACCGGGTTCCCCGATCGGGTGGGGATCAAAACCCGAAACCCGTCCCGATTTTTCGGGACCGGGTTTTGTCCCGTCCCAACTGAAAAAATACCCGTTTTATCCCGTCCCAAATGGGAAAAGCCCGATCGGGACGGGACTGGTACCCGAAACCCGGTCTCATTTACCCAGCCCTAAGCTTACCTATGAATGAATAAGATATATGTATGACTCAGCTAAATACGTAATTTTCCTTTGGCTAGAATAACAAAATATAAAGAATATTCAATTATATCAAGAGACATGTATAACCTCAAATTTTCGTGAAATTCTTTTGGTGAAAAATGGGTAAAATCGATGAAATTTTGTGAAATCAATAAAAAAATCCATAAAATTGTTGAAAATATGTAAAATTAATGAAAATTCAAGTGAAATTGGTAAACACATTGAAGTTGATGAAAAAAGGGTGAAACAGTAAAATAGGAAACGTGCCACTGAATTGAAATACATTTGAACTCGATGGTTATGAATCTCGTGAAAAAAGAATCAAACCGGTGAAACAATGCATCAGTGAGAAACGGAAGAAAACGATGAAAATTAATAAAATCAATGAGAAAGGTCCAGTTGAAAACATGTGAAATCAATGACAATTCAAGTGAAATTGGTGAAAAGAACATGTGAAATCGGTGAAAAAATGTGCGAAATAGGTGAAAACGGGTTCAACTGATAAATCGAGCGAAATCAGTAAAAAAAATTAACTACAAAAATATGGTCAAACCGATACAAAAAATGGTTTTAAAGGAAAAAACAAAATATTCTACGAAATCATAAAAACAGTGAAAATAGGTTATAACTTATAACTGATACAAAAAGAAAAAGTAAAACTGTAAAAAAAATATTAAATTGGTAAAAAATAACGAAATATGCTAATAACAGGTTAAAATCGATTAAAAAAAATGAATAAGTGATAATTTAAATATGTGAAAATGAGTTAATTTACTCTCTTTTATGATATAATAAAATTAATATTACTTTAATTTATAAAACTACCCAGAAAATTAACTAGACACATACAACGTACGTGCACTTTCACTTTTCTAGTTTTTATTGAAAATAGAAGAAAAAATTTGGGAAATTAATTTGTGTAACGGTGGTATAGTCGTTAATTTATTTTTTTATAATACATGAATGAAATATTGTCTTTCCTTCAATTTATAAATATCATTTTATATGTAGTGTGTTAAATCCTTCCACCTGATAATTTATCTTAAATAAAAAAATTAATACACTTTTACGTATTATTTTTTATTTATTTTTATAGTATACTATTGATATAAACCATAATACATCATATTCTTAAAATTTAACTAGTTATGTTTATATATTGGTATTGCACCAAATAGAATAAACAATCTTTGTGTAAAATGAAATTTCAGGGGGAGGGAGTTCATTTTCTTTGTATGTACTTGTGTACTAGTAGAAGAAGTGAGAACAGTTGAATTTGAAACATCTAAATTATTGGTATGTCACAAATGTTCTTCTTTCTAAAAAGTTGTTATATTTTGCTATATTGGGAAACAAGTGTCTGCATTGTTTTCTATTTAGTAGTTACTCTTAGACTTGAAATCTACAAATGAAATTTGAATACTTGAAAATTGGGATGTTAATTAATGTTCTAAATTACTAATATTGACTTGTATACAAGGGTTAATTCGTGACTACCTTCTGGGTAGTCACCATCTGTCGTTAGGCCATCTCCAGTGAGTATGGACTTTCCTTTCCTTCAGACTTCCATTCTCCACTCCTCTTCCCCTTTAAATTCTTTTCTTATAGTCTTCTTCGGTGATTCAATCTTCTCATTCTAATTAATTTCAATTTTTAAATTTCCCCGCTCGCACTTAATATTCCTACTCTTTTTATATTTCTCATAATTGGTTTCATGATAATAATAATAATAATAATAATAACAAATAATAATAATAATAATAATAATTAAGTCAATAATAAATTAATATTGACATTAATAATAAGTAATTAAAATTGGCATTAATAAAAAAAAACATTTAATGATAACATAACAATAACAATACAATAACATTATAATAATTAATAGAAGTCAATCACCAACTTCAAGCCGACTTAGTCGAACATGCGTGGTTAACACAATATCCAAATGATGGTCATGTGTAATAATTCCAATATATATTTGGTAGGGTTATGTCGTTTCTAATTTAACTTATCATATTTAAATTATGTAACCAGTATTCTATTTTTAATCCACTAGTCGTATTTAATTTCCATAATTTTAATTTACAATGTGATTAAATTTCAAACAAAAAATTAAATTAATGTTGAGTTTGTTACATAAAAGTTATAATATTACAAGTAATAAAATATATTTATTAATGTTAACTTTATCACCATTTATTCCAAAAAAAATTTAATTTTCATATATTTCCATTATTTTTCATAAAATTAATGATAATAGAGCTAAATAATAATAGCAATTAATAAACATTGGATGCTTAAATATGGGCTATATTGGATGCTTCTTCCTGTTTATCGATATTTATCAGATGTTTTCATGGGAACAACTGATTTGACTCTTAAATATTATGCGTTAGGGATATATCATATAAACAACCACCTTTTCTATTCAAATATATAATTGTTCTTTTTTATATTAGATTTTTTAGATTAGAATATCTTTTACAATAAACAATCCCATGAGATGATTAAACGTGCCAAAACGCCGAAGAAACCTCAATTTCACATTTGACTTGTTCCATTTTTAAATGGTTACAAGTTACAACCAGATTCCTTATGAAAAGACCTAATTAATTAACTAACATTTGTGTTCAGAACTTGCCACTAAAATAAGAGTAGGAAGACATTAATTGGTACAAGGAGAGAAAATAAAGTTTGGGTTTATATATTATGTCACAAATTGGTTATATAACATATGGCATAGTATTAAATAATCCGTTGATCCGTTCAAGAATTTTGGGAGTGACTCACATTAAATAAAATGAAATTGACATTTGCTTCAACTCTTTAAAATATACTATTTTGTAATAGCATAATCAAGTTTATGTGGAGTACATTTAACTTTCACAGTAAATTTTTATTCAAAAAAAACTTGTATCTCAAAATTATTCTCCTTCATCAGATAATTTTGTTCTCCCCTCTTTAACCATCACAATTGAATTACCGGTATATATATGTATGCATACAAAACATTCTTTGCTTTGACAAAAAAAAAAAAAATGGGTCCTAATATGTTGCTTTTTCAGACAAATATTTTTTCTCCAAGGAGGAACATATCCTAGAAGCTTATCTATCAAGTTAAAAAAAGAGTGAATAGCATTTTTGGTCCTTTTTATGAGTCAAATTATGCATTTTCGTCCCCCTTAAATTTTTATAGCAAATTCGTTCATTTTATCAATGTAGTATATCACATTCGTCCCTCTTATAACACATTCGTTTTTTTTAATTATTTTGTAGCAGATTCGTCCCTCTTAATTTAAAAATACATCAACTTTCGTACATTTAAGAAAATATTTTGATGTATTTTATATTTAAACGGGACTAATGTATAACACTATATTGATAAGATGGACGAATGTGATACACTGCATTGATAAGAGGGACGAATCTGCTACAAAAAATTTAAGAGGGATAAAAGTGTAAAACTTGGTTCATAAGAAGGACCAAAAATGCTATTAACTCTTAAAGAAATAATCTTATGTTGAAAAAGACCTCTCATCTATACAAGAAATCTAAATTCATGAAAACTTATATATATGATGAAGAATCCTCCATTTTTTCTTAAAATACTCTCTGAAAATTGAAACAATATGACCTGAAATGTTCTTTGCGCAAATTTTGGTTGGGCCTGAGATACGTAACGAATGATTTTTTGTTCCAGAATGTGACTGTGAGTCACGAGTTGGGCTAAATAGTCTATAATAAAAAAATATGATTGGTTTGGTACCAACTGATTTGGTTTACACCATAACAAACCCGATCGGGTGAAAATCCTCTGTACCACAATTTGTGTATCACAAATGTGTATTATAAATAAATAATTGACACATGTACATGTGATAATTATTATAATTGTCACATGTACGTTGTCAATTACTTGTTTGTGATACACATTTGTGGTACACAAATTGTGGTACAGAGAATCTTGAGCTGACCCGATCGCGCTTAATCCCCAATAAGCCAACTAAGATTAATAATTACCTAAGTACCTAACATACCCTCTTAAATAAGAAAACAAAATTACGAAAAATATTTCCCTCAGATCTTTCTCAGAAAACCTTTTTTTTAAAGAATTAATAAGCTTTAACTAAAGAGGTTATTAAAATAAAAAAAAGGGCGAGACCTCATAACAACAATCATTTACAAGAATATATTTTTAGTTTCGAGGCTTCAAGACTTTATTCTTTTAAAATTTTGATTTCTAATGGCTTCAGAACTGTAAGCTTTTATCATTTTTTAAAAAAAAAAAGCTTTATTTTATTTCATTTTATTGTAGTTTTCTTAAATCACATGAATACCCTTAAAATAGATCAAATTTTTAACTGAGCCGCATGACACATAAAATCGAATTATTAAGCCAATTTTTTCTTAAATAAAAATAAAATAGGATTATAATAATTAAAAAATAAATACTGCTTAATTATCTTATGATCGTAATTATCTCTTTTATATTTATTAGGAGTGAGGATTATGATTTTAATCTCTAGTTCTTTTTCTCTTCTCATGCCCTCTCTACTGTAGGGTTTAACACAGTCACCCTACAACTACACCTAGCAGTTCTTATTCTTGAATTCGCGAAAACTCTCATTTAGTCAGCCTTCTTCTTGTTAAGCGGACAAGAAGAGGAGCGATGATTCCATGTGGGTATCTAAAATCAGGCCAGTTTCTCAATGGAAACTCTTCAGAAAACACCAGTTTATTCAACTCTACTCAGTTTCATCAGTTACCCCTTTTGCCCCATATTTTTCTGATTCTGGTTCCGATAACTCCGAACCCACATCCCAAAATTTCTCTCCCATTGTAAATTATGGTTATACAAATAACAGAAACGATTGTATGGAATTGAATTCAGATGAGGTTGTTGAGATTCTGAACAATTTGGAAAAAGAACCCATTTTTGCACTGTCCTTTTTTAACCAACTCGCGGAACATGGTTTTCGACACAATGTCCAAACTTATATAATTATTATTAAGATACTTTGTTGTTGTGGTATGTATAGAAAGTTGGATTCTGTTTTCTTAGATGTTATAAAAGGAGAAAAGGTTAGGTCAGGGTTGAAGGTGTTGGAATTGTTTGAGGCGTTATCGGAGGAGGTTATGGTTGAAGGCATGGGTACATTGTGTCGAGCTTTTGACACATTGATTAAGGCTTATGTTAGTTTAGGCATGTTTGATGAAGCCATTGACATTCTTTTCAAAACAAAGGTGCATAGTGGTCCATTTTATCTGTTGTCTTGTAACTTTTTGATGAATAGGTTAGTTATGAATAATAGAATGGATACTGCTATAGCTATCTATAAACAGCTGAAGTGGCTTGGTTTGAGTCCGAATGTATATACCTTTGGGATTGTTATAAAGGCATATTGTAAAAAGGGTAGTCTTGAAGAGGCCTCTGATGTGTTTGGAGATATGGAGCAAGCTGGTGTGGTACCAAATTCTTTTACTTATTGTACATATCTCGAAGGTCTATGTGAGCATGCTAGGTCGGGTTTAAGCTATGAACTTTTACGAGCTTGGAGAGGGGAAAAAAACTTTGTCGATGCATATGGTTATACAGTCGTGATACGAGGGCTTGTTCGTGAAAATAAGTTGAAAGAGGCAGAGATTGTTTTGAATGAAATGGGAAGGTTGGGACTAATTGTCGATGAGTACTGTTATGGTGCCTTAATTCAAGGGTATTGTAAGGCTGGAAGTATAATGAAAGCTGTAGCTCTCCACAATGAGATGGCAGCAAAGGGTATCACCACTAATTGTGTGATCATCAACTCAATTCTTCAGTGCTTATGCCAAATAGGCATGGCATCTGAGGCCATATACCAGTTCAATAGCTTTAAGAACTCGGATGTGGTTCTTGATGAGGTGGCATATAATGTCGCAATTGATGCCTTGTGCAAAATGGGTAGCTTAGATGAGGCTTCGAGGTTACTTGATGTGATGAAGTGTAAGAATATGGTTCTTGATACAATGCATTATACCACTTTAATGAATGGTTACTGTCTCGAGGGAAAAATCGATAATGCTTTGAGCTTGTTCGGTGAAATGAAGGAAAAGGGTCTTGAACCTGATCTTATTACTTACAATGTTCTTGTAGGTGGGCTTTCGAGGAATGGTCTTGCAAAAGAGGCATTTTTCCTTGTGGATTATGCTAAAGAACAAGGCTTAATGCCAAGTAGTGTAACTCACAACATGATAATTGAAGGACTATGTTTGGGAGGAAAAGTCGAGGAAGCTGAGATGTATTTCCGTAATTTAGAAAATAAGGGTCCAGCTAACTATGCCGCAATGATTAATGGATACTGTGAGTCGAAGAGAGTAAAAGAAGCTTATGAACTTTTCCTTAGGTTATACGAGCAAGGACACTTGTTGAAGAAGAATTCTCGTTTGAAACTCCTTAGTACCTTATGTTCGGAAGGCAAGTGCGACGAAGCTCTAAATATATTTAAATTAGTGCTTTCTTATGATGATGGACCTTGTAATATGATGTGTAGCAAACTCATTGGTGCTCTTTGTTGTAAAGGAGCCATGAAAAAAGCTCGGTGGGTATATGAAAACATGGTTGGTAGAGGAATATCGCCTGATTTAATTACATATACTATAATGATGAATGGTTATTGTCTAATAAATTGCATCAGGGAGGCTTGGGATCTGTTTGATGAAATGAAAAAGATGGGTATTACTCCTGACATAGTGACCTACACTGTGTTGCTCAATGGCCATTCAAAAATTTTGAAAATGTCTCCATTCCAAACAGATAATGGAAAGAAGAAGGAAGTGAAAGAGGTGACTTGTGCTATCTGGTCTGAAATACAGAGGATGGAGTTAGAAGCTGATGTTGCTTGCTACACAGCTTTAATTGACAGTCACTGTAAATCTGATAACCTTCAAGATGCTGTTGGCCTTTTTGATGAAATGATTGAGAGAGGTTTGGAACCTGATACTGTAACATATACAGCCCTTCTTTGTGGCTATTGCAAGGAGGGACATATGGACAAGGCTATAACAGTTTTCAATGAAATGTCAGCTAAGGGAATACTGCCAGATAATCTTACTAGGTCAACTTTGCGCCATGGTATTATAAAGGCAAAGAGATTGAAGTTCAGCCATTGAATTGTTCATATCCAGTTGAACTGTGAAATGTAAGGTAACAATAGCATATCATCACAAACTGTATGATTGCAGTGTACAAAATGTAGCCATAGGCCATGTTTACCATAATATGACTGATAGCATAAATAATTTTGGTTGTTTTTGACAAATTTCTGAGCTCTTCTCTTATAACTTACATGGGATTTGTTATACATTTTATTACAGCTTCATAATAGAAGATTGTTTAACTTGTATATATGTTACAATTTATGTATGATTAATGGCTCTTATACTCATTTTGCTTTGTTGACAAACGCCAAACCATGTCAACAGTGTTGAGCTGCAGTTCAAGGGTACCTGTACAAGTTGGGAAAGATGACATAGCTGAAAGCTCAAAGATATCAATTATACCTACTCAGTCGAGGATGTTGCACAGGTAGAACTTGAATTCCTTTTTTATCTGATATTCCCTTTTAACTATTAGATTATTATTTTCTGTAAGATTGTTCATTTTATTTTAGAAAATTTTTTCCGTGCTCTTCACCGTCAGATGTTCCAAATCTTGTTTATCAAGTATATCAAAAGAGGTAACCAAGAAACAATTATCCTGAAAGTAATCCGTCATGTCCCATGGAGATTGTTTGTTGCCTTTTCTCTGCGATAGTCTATCAGTAGAGAAATTATGTGCAATCAGGACTTTAATGAAGATTAATGAACATATTTGTTGCCTTTTCTCTGCGATAGTCTCATTGGAGTGGTGATGTTATGCTTATGAGGCAAGCTCGAGTTTTCTTTTCTCTCTTCAGATTAATATAGTCTAATGATAATTCATGACTTGTGGAACCTTTTTGCTACTTCTCTTCCACATTCCCGAATATTTTGGACAGACTTCTATGATAGCCGCGAAAAATAGTATGAATGCTGGAAATGAAGCCATTTCACAGGTATGATGGAAAACAAGATACAATTCTTGATCAATGAAGCTCCTCCTTTTGCTGGAAACAGAAGATGGCTGACTAACAATATGTGTTGAGGGTTGTTTTCATGTTATATTTGCTGACACAATGTATAGAAAGTTCTTTTCACTGAGAGAAAGTACCCTATTCTTGTGTATTCTTGTTCCAATTTTGATAACATGTCTTAAGGTTCTTCTTGTAATCTTATATAGTACATTGGCCCACGTTAATGAAAATTCATTACTATATGCTGCTGCTGCACGCTTTTTTAGACATCAGTGGAATGATAATATTTTTAAAGATTAAAGAAAAATATTAAATAATCCAACAAAACTTACGTCCGTTATAATGTAAATAAAAGCCATAGAAAAAAGAAAAAAGAAAAAAAATACAACACAATACTTGAATTTGAACTTAATGAGAACAAGTTTCTTGTTTGAGACTGATTACCGCACAAAAATTCAATTGCATTGTTGCAAGCAGAAAAAATATAAAACTAAAAGAACTAACAAAGCACCATACTTGATAGCAGACCTTAAAATGAAGTGTATACTTCTACCTACAAGTATATAATGAAAAATGATTTTGTGGACTTCTCCATTGTTCTACCTTGCCTCTGTTACAATATTTGTGTGATCACACTGCAACACTATATCAGTTCCAGAAAGTGGCATTAATGACTTTGTTGTTTAGTTGGACTCGTCAAATTCGCCTTCTTGGTACTCAAAAATCGAGCATATGTATCAGGAACTCAAGTAGTCTTCCCAACCACCTTTTTCCAGTTTATCTCCCTTTGCTAAAACTTCATCTCTTCTATCTTCTTGGTATTGAGCCATCTTAGCTTGCAAGTCAATGTCATTTATCCCTAACAACCTTACTGCCAACAAACCAGCATTTGTTGCATTATTTATTGCTACTGTCGCTACTGGGACTCCCCTCGGCATCTAAAAACTCAGAAAAAAAAAAAAAAAAAAGGACCGTAAATTGAAGATCAGATGGCCAAAAAGTAGAAAAAAATAACAAAAACGTACCTGAACAATTGACAAGAGGGAGTCAAGTCCATCCAATGTAGAGGCACGTACTGGAACACCAATCACAGGTAAGGGAGTCAATGCAGCTACCATGCCTAATCAAATAAACAAAAAAGGCTACTTACTTTGTGTTTGTTAGCTCCAAGATATCAGAATAAAAGAGCTAAATGCACACCCCCCCCCCCCTTTGTGCTTTGCCTAACTGGCAAAAAACCCTGTGTTATTTTTTTATTAGCAAAAAACCCCATTTGAAATTCCTTAATAAATCAATAGGGAGGTTATTTTCAATTTTTTAAGTGAACAAGGGGTTACTACCAATTTTCAAAATTAACAGGGGGGGGGGGGGGGGTTATTGTCAATTTTTTAGGTGAATAGGGGTGTCTTTGCATTTTTTAGTGGGGGTAGAATTGTCATATTTCCTGAAAAATATGTTGTCCGCCTTGGGAGGGAGCTTTTTGCTAACAAATAGCACGGGGTGGGGGTGGGGTTGGTAATAAAAACAACACGGGTGTTTTTGCTAATTAGGCAAAGCATAGGGGTTATTTTTGCATTTCACTCCAAAATAAAATGAGGTTAGGTTACCTGGCAAGTGAGCAGCACCACCAGCACCAGCAATAATAACTTGGATACCACGCTCCCGAGCAGACAAAGCATAAGAATACATCATTTCAGGTGTCCTGTGTGCCGAAACTATTCTCACCTCTGCCGGAACATTGAACTCTCTTAAAATCTTTGCTGCATCTTTCATGACTGGAAGGTCTGAATCCGAACCCATTATGATTCCAACACGTGGTGGTATGGCTGCAGGCTCGCCATCTGTCGTTTCTTCAGCCAACATGGATTTCAAACGAGCTTCAACTGTCCCCATAGAAGGCCCAACAATTGTTATGTGCCCCATCTTTCTTTGCTTTCTCATCTCTACAAAGTTTTATATAATATGGTCAACAACACAACTTTAACTGGCTAAATCCCACTTATGGTCCCCCAAGTATAGAGTGTTTTACAGTTATGTCCCTTTTGCAAAATATTTACACTTAAGTCCCTCTTATATAGAAAGTGTTACACCTATCAATTTTCCGGCTCTTTCCCGGCGAAAATGCAATCACGTGACTTTTGGTAAGGGTATTTTCGGGTTTTAAGGTCTTATAATATTTAGACTTGAATTGGATGAAGATAAACCCCAAAATACCCTTACAAAATACCATGTGATTTGCACATGCTGTTATTTCGCCAGAAAAGTGCCTGAGAATTGATCGGTGTAACCCTTTTTATGTAAGAGGGACTTATGTGTAATATTTTTCGCAAGAGGGACATAAGTGTAAAAACACTTTACACTTGGGGGATCATATGTTCAGTTCTTCATAAACCAACCTGGTTTGTCGTACCAATGGATCGATGCCCCTGGGATTCTCAATGCTCTCCCAATAATTTGATTAGCAAGATCGAAACCTCGATCTCCCTGTATCCACAAATAAGATTTCTCTTGATTCAATTCAATTCAGATTTATTTTAGAATGAGTATAAACATAAACGAGATTTTGAAAATCTTGCCTCGTCTTCACCAAGTATATTATACATAATAGCAGCTGGAGTTTTCATTGATGTATCACCGAGTGGTAGACCAACAACAGCTCTCAAATGTTGCTCATATTGCGAAGTGAAACACGATTCAATTGTATGATGCCCACTGTTATGAGGTCTAGGTGCCACTTCATTCAGTAAGACCTCACCATCAGCTGTTAAAAACAACTCGACTGCAAATATACCAGCACCTTCTAATGAACTCACAGCCTTATATGCAACATCAGTTGCAAGTTTCATAATCTTCCATGATACATTGGCAGGTGATTTAACAATGTGACATATGTTCTCCCTACACATAAGCAAAAGGAAAAATTTGACAAAAACAATCAAAATGAAAGACGAAAAGGAAAATGCATTTTTAAGTAATAAGTAGTTAATTCTAAAAAAGATGGAAACTTGAAATTTATTAACAAAGCTATCTTCTTGCCTGTGGATAGTTTCTACAACAGGATAGCATAACACGGTATTATCTCTTCCTCTTGCCACAATGACAGAAAGCTCCTTCACAAATGGTGCCCATTTCTCAATATATAAACCTCGATCAAATCCACCAAGAGCATTTACTGCTATATATAGGTCTTCTTCACTTTTAGCAACAGCATTGCCACGTCCATCATAAGCAAGCCTTTTGCTCTTTATCATTAGAGGATATCCAAATAAATCTCCAGCTCTTTTAGCACCTTCAAGATCACCCACCTGTGGAATGAATATTTTTTTTTTCAAATAGAGAATTACAAAATGTAATTCTTTAAATAAATACTCATCTTTATCTTTCAATTCTTCACCTATATGTGGGGATATTCTTACCCAGACCGGGTTTGGCCGAACCCGAAGTAACTACAAGGCAAGTGCAACACACTTGCTTTGGGATTGGATGCAACTCCCAGGATAGTGACCAATCACAAATCAAGTGCAATACACTAGCTTGGTGGTTGGATGGGTTTGGCCAAGACAGGCTTGGAGAAGAACTTTCCCTATATGTGATTACCTCCATGAATTTAGGAAGAGGAATTGCATGGCGTGAAAAATGGACCTTCTGGAGGTACTTGTCCTGTTGACAAATATGTTACCGAAAGCATAAGTTTCCGAGTTACTTCTACGTTGAGAAACATGCACATCATAGTGATATTTTTCCTTTCAAATTCAGGAAGAAAACAAAACCAAGAAATTCTATACGCATAGTCACTTCATACGCAATGCATTGTCAAAATCATCTTATCAATATAAATAACGTGAAAGTGCCATTACGGATGTAAACTTTTAAATAGAAACGTCAAATAATACAAATGTTCTTCAATTTTAAGAGTTCCCCTTAATTTAAACGGAATCATAAAATAGCTAAGTTCTTTGGAAAATTATTGACCTTAAGGGTAGGCATTCCGAACCCTCTTGTGGCCACATGATGTGCATTTGGAGGCCCCACCATAGAATTTTGGAAATCCAAAATGTGATCAAGTCTAGCAATCACAAACTTTATGGATCATCTATTATTTGTTTCAAGTTATCAAATTACAAACCTGGATGATTCGGATTGTCGAAGCTTTAGGTTGGCAATCCACCCCCTGTTTTTCGAGTCTCTCAAGTGTTTCAGCATCTACATGCTCAATTTCGATAGTTAATACTCCACATCTAACAACCAACCCCAGTCCAAGTTAGTAAATAGGAAAAGTTGTTTCCATTATTATAAAATGGCAAAAGAAATATAAGAATATGATCTTTTCACAACCAACCTTTTTGCGAAATCTTCAACTGTGGCACTATCATCATAGCTACCAATCATATGATGATGGCATAGCGCGCTAGCTGGACAATTCTCCATAGGGTCCAAAATAATAACCTTTATTGCCAATAGGGAAGCTGCTTCACACAACATACGGCCAAGTTGTCCTCCTCCAAGAACACCCACAACTTTTTGCGACAAGCCATGAACTTCTATTTCAGTGCCTCTATTTAATCAAACATTATGCTAAATGAATTAGAGGCATTTTGAAAAATCATACATGATAAAGTCTGTCAAATTCTAGAAGAATGGTACAATATATACAACAAAACTCCAACTAAAGTTAACTTCCACGTTAAACTTCTCTAGCAAGATAATCAGCAGCTGCTTTAAATGAAGACATTGATCGATATTTTTAAGTCTAAAATTACTGACAGTATATTTACTCTAAGCCAAACGAATTGGACATTAGCCTCACTAAACCCAAAATTATGCTAATTTAACATATATATTAAACAAAACAAGAAACATACACACACAAAAACAACATCAAGGTAGAAGAAGCTATGCAATACTTTAAAGAAGTGTCTTTCTAAAACCAAAATTCAAATTCCATTTTACTACACAAAGTTGCTCATATTGCTGTAAGTAAATCCAATTTATTTTTTGATATATAAACATAATTCTTTAATTAATCTCGGAGAAAAAAGAATTACAAAATCAAAAACTGACTTTTCCCCCACAAAAGAAAATAAAAAATTATCGAGGTCCCATAAGTTCACTATCCCACATAAATGAATGAAGAACACAAAAGAGAAAACAAATTACTTATATGATTAGGTTTAAATTGTAAGAACCTGTGAGAAGGTTCTTGAACTTCCAAAGAAGCTTTACAATGAGTTTGTGAAACCTTAAACTTTTCATTGAGCAATGAAGAAGATGAAAGTTTCAAGCTTTGCTTCATCGGAATAGATGTATTATTCCTTTTAAGCCCTGTTTTGGAGCTTATTGCTGGTGGGTTTTGAGTAAAGCTCAAATTTTGCATCTCTTTCTTTCAACTAGAGAACTGAACTGAAGTCGTTCCTTGAACAAACCTACCCTTTTTTAAGATTTATTAGAAGTGCAAAAAGGAACGGCTCCTTTATTTTTCGCAGGGACTACGGCGCTTTTCTAGTCCCCTAATTTTGCTAATATCAGAATTTTAAAGAATCGGATTATAAAGAGTACATTTCTCCCAAAAAAAAGAAAAAAGAAATTGGGCCGGGTCGGGTCAATCTAGTTCTTTGTTGGTTATTAGGCCATCTCCAGCCGAAGCAGGCAATAGCCCCCTCCTGCCTGCCTACTTGCCTGCCTGCCTGCCTTCCTTGTCAAGTTAGTCATCTCCAACTGAACCAACAATTCAAAACATTTATTTCAATCTCAAACTTTCCCCACTCTCACTTAACTATAACAACAACAACAACAACAACAATAATAATAAACAAAATTAGATTGTGCATATAAAAATTAATATTCATCTACATAACAATAATAATAATAATAATAATAATAATAATAATAATAATAGTAAAATTTGGATGAATTCTTTGAACTTATGTCAATTTTTAAATGTATAAAAAAGATATAAAAACTACTTATGGTTTAATATTTTCTTTAAAAAAAAAAAACTTAATCATAACTCTGAAAGACATAATATTTTCTCTTTTATATTTACTACTTGAAGGTTACTCAAACATTTTTTTTAAACCAATGTGAGATAATGAGAGTTAAATTTTTATCCCACATTGATTTAAAAATAATATTTGAGTGGTCTTCTAGTAGTATAAATATGAAGAAAAAAATTTTGTATCTTTCAAAATTATGGTTAATTTTTTTTTTTAAAAGAAAACATTAAATTATATTTAGTTTTTATATTTTTTTTATATATTTAAATTTCTTAAACTTTAAAACAAAAAATACAAAAAAAAAAAAAAAACAGAAAGAAGGCAAGGCACGGCAGGCAAACTAACCAAAAACGAAAAAAAAAACTTGATGGGCGCGTGTAGGGGCTGGCAAGCAGGCAGGCAACCAATGCTTGCTTGCTTGCCAGCAGGCAAGCATCTCCCCCCGGATGCCTGCCTGCCCTTCCGGGGGGAGCTCTTCTCCAGCCGACGGGGGGGCTATTGCTTGCCTCCCCCCTTCGGCCGGAGATGGCCTTAGACCATCTCCAACCGATGCTGGCATGAGGGCATGAGGGGGAGGGGGAGCCGCCATCGGTTGGAGATGGCAAAGGGCAAGAAAGCGGGCAAATTGGGCAGGGCGGGCAGGGGGCTGGGGCAGGCAGCAGGGCAAGCAGGCGAGGGATGGTAGGCGAGGGATGGTCGACCGCCTGCTTGCCTTCTGGCAAACGCGATTCAGTTTCATTTAATTCACGAGCCCTGCTTAACTTGTGTGCTTGTGTTCTTCGTCGTTCATCAGAATTAATATTTTATTGCTTGAATTATTTGCACCTCATCGCTTCTCAATCCCGATTCAAATTCAATTATTGTGACATGCTTGCTTCACCTACGTGCTTGTGTTATCGTTCATCAATTGATCATATTTTATTGTTTGAATTAGTTACACCTGGTTGCTTATTAATCTCTCCATTCAAATTAATCTTGTGACGTGCTTGCTTCCCAACCTGCTTGTGATTAGGGACAAAATGTTATTTGATTAGGGACAAAATGTTAAATAAAAATTGAGTATAATGTGATTTGAAGAACGGCAAAACCTTAGCTTGTCCGAATTTAGCTTTTCGGATCGACATTCGTGTCCGCAGGTCGCGCGCTCGCACAAGTCTTGAAGTGAAATCCATTATTAAAATAAGTTTGAGTGGGGAGAGTGAGAGTGGAAAAATTTGTGAAATTGAATTAATAGATGTTAATTGTCCTTCGGTTGGAGATGAGTTTTTTAGGTGGGTCGAAAAGACATGAAGGCAAGGCAAGAGGGCAATGCAATTGGGCAATTAGGCAGACAATTGGGCAATTGGGTAATGACTTCGGTTGGAGATGGCCTTAGGCCACAAAACAAGCTAAATGCAAAATAATCCCTTATAATTTTTCTAAAACACCTTCTATTTATCTTCATTAGAAAAGAACAATATAGTAACTTTTTATGAGCAAAAAATCCCCTTATCAACATTTTATAAGCTCATTGAGTATCGGGGGTATTGCTATATTTTTAAGAGAATAATGGAGTTACAACTAAATTTTAAATTAACAAAGCGAGTTATTGTCAAATTTTAAATGAACACCGAGATTTTAGCTATTATTCTGACAAAAAATAACATTTAGGGGTATAATTGTCAAACATCCAATACAAATTATGAAGAATAGTCTACTTATCCCGAGTGAAACACTTTACTGTATGTGAGGTAAAGCCATTTGACTTATTAACACATTAATTTTTTAATAGTAATAAATAACATAGGAGATTTTTTACCAATTAAAAGAGCATGGGTTGTTTTTTTGCATTTTACTCGCCAAAAACAGATGTGTATAGGTAAGTTTTAATGTGCATTTTGCCTTAATAGAAAGAAATACAAAATAACTCATTTCGTTTGTAATAAAGAAGCTCAATAAGTTCTTTAAGATGAAATACCCTCAAATTGAGTTGATTATATTTTGAGGTGTACTTAGGTAAGAATTTTTTTAAAAATATAACAATATGTGTTTGGTAAAGTGAAATGACTAGTCTTCTAAAGTGACGGATTCAAATTCAAATTTTATTGAGAGAACTTGTATGTTTGTCACGCCTCGAAGATGATTAAACCATTGAAAAATAAATTACAAATATAAAACAACTACATCAAATATTATTTAAAAGATGATAACCCTACCCCAACCCAACCTCTACCCATTTGCATCTTGCTTGGGCCACATGTGACCTAGAAAATAATTCACGATGTTATTTAAATCAGACCGGACCAGCCGGTCCGATCGGTTCGATCGCGAACCGGAGATTGGTCCGGTCCGGTTTATCCGCTAAAACCACTTAACTTAAAAACCAGTTTTTCGATTTTTTAATTTTTTTTAATGTTAAAAATAAGATAAAATATATTGTAGAAGGTGGAATTTGAACACCTAACCTCTTGCATGAAATATAACTTTCTTACCATTTGAGCTACATCATTTTTGTTGTAATTTTAGTACAAAAATTTATAAATATTAGAAAACATGTAACCAAATTTATTTATAAATTAGATTGTGATAATTAACTCAAATTAACATTTTACACATTATCAATGAAAATTACTACTCAAATAATAATTTTTTATTAAAATTTGTTCTATAAGATATTTCCTTTCAATATTATTTTTAGGATAAAGAGTGACAAATTTTGAAAGTCAAATCGATATATTATGCAAGTTTGATTTTGAATATTAGACTTTTATACATAATCATATTTTAAAATTTATTAATATCCTAGTTTGTTGTATTTTTAACTTACACTTTTAAAATTTTATAAATAAATATAATCATACTATATTTATATGAGCTTACAAATTAGTATCACATTACCATTATGATATAAGTTAAATAATTATTATATGATTTAATTTAAATATAATCTATGATTTTGTATATTTGAAATCAATTGTAAGATAATGTTTAAATTTTATGCATATTACATATATATACTTTAAAATTAATTATATTTATTATATCATTATGACGTCATCCGGTCCAACCAGCGGTTCAATCGGTTCGACCAGTAAAACCAGTGGTCAGTTGGCTCACCGATTCACTGTCTGGTCCGGTTCTGAAAACATTGATAATTCATGTCGGAGTAGGCGGTATGAATCCACAAAACCCACATCGCAATGACTTCGAGAAGGAGTATAATTGAAAATTTGGATCAATGAACCCCATGTTGCAAGGGGGTGAGGTTGGAATTAGGGTGGGGTGTGATGGCTCGATGGGTGATGTGTTTGAAGTTTTATTTTTATTTTTTTGTATGTTGTTTTTTAATATAAAAATTCGATTAGGATAAATTGTAAAAAAGTTCTCAAACGATTAGTGATTCTGAATTTTCGTCCCAAACTATATCACTTAGCCAAATTTGTCCATAATTTTATATTCTTTTGAAATATCGTCTCACTTGTCACATGGATGCCTACGTAGCAAATTTTAGCATAAACAATTATATAAGATTTTAGAATTCGTCCAAAACTAATTACAAATTTTAATTTTTCGTCACAAACTATATCAACATGCCAACGTCTAAAATGACATGGGAAAAAAAATTCATTCCAAACTAATTATAAATATTTATTATTTATTAATACCAAAAAAAAAATGCACAAATTTATTCTAATGAGCTGAGATTGGATTTTTTTTTTCTCATGGGTGCATGGGAATTTCAAAAATTCATACTATTTTTCTCTTAAAAAAAATTATGGCAATTTACTTCCATGTGATGTTCATGATGTTTAAATTACCTCCCTGTGTTATGATAGTATGTCAGTTTATCCCCTGTGTTGTGATAAATGTGACAATTTACCTTTTGTATTATAATAAATATAGCAATTTACCCCCTATTGCCCACTCTCAATTTATGCAACTGAGTTACACTCTTCGGTTCACGGGGATAAAATAAAATACTCTTTTAAAATTTTCATAAGGGCGGGGGGTAAATTGCTCCTTTTCAAATTACAAGGGATAAATTGAACATTATGTATATCACATGGAATAAATTGCCGTTAGTTCCTTAAAAAAGTAAAAGATGAATCGTCATTTCTATTAAATTAAAAATTTAATAATAGACTAAATTCATGCAAAATGACAAATTGTGAAACGAAAAATTAAAATTTGTGATTAGTTTAAGACGAATTCTGCAATCTTGTGTAATTGTTCATGCTACAATTTGTCACGTCTTAACACGTAAGCAGCCATGTGGCAAGTGGGATGATATTCCATAAAAATATAAAATTACGGACGAATTTAACTAAGTGATATAGCTTGAAACGAAAATTCATAACCACTATTAGTTTGTGAAGATTTCAGCAATTTTGTCTAAAAATTATAAATCTTTTTACGTGGTGCCTTCGAGATGGCCTTAAAATATGTTGCAAGACCTTGCAACTAGAGATAACATCCATGTTAAATAACAATTATTTTTTTCATAAATATTAAATGACAAAATCTTAGTTTTGAACTTATTACTTCTTATTATTTTGAACTTGGGAGATTGAAGAAATTAATGCATATTGGGTTGAGCTAGTTTAAGCTCTTTAACGAATGTACAAATTAACGGGCTTCCAGATTTGTCAATTCATTTGGCCCATAAATCAAGCCCGCTTCATTTAAACCCTTCACTTTCAATTCAGACAAACAACTTCAGGGTTTTAGAGATTGTCGAAGTTGAACATCCGCCGGTGAACGCCGACGTAAACACCTCCACCGCCAACATATCCGCCGTGAACACGTAATTAAAAAGTTTTACCTCGTTCTCCAACTCCTAAATTTTCAGTCGTTCATGCGTTAGTTCGATTAATTATAGCTAAACTAAAACACTTAGTTGGCATGACTTATTTTAAATCAATAAGCTTTTTGTTAATGCTCTTTCTTTTCTGCTGATTTAGATTTTGCTTTTGTCATTTGCATTTTGTGTTGTAGCAGTATTTAATTGGTCTGGAAGACTAACAAGATGGGGGTGAAGGTTGTAAACGACGGTCTAATAGACCCGGTGTTCTCAGTAGAGCAGGTAAAAGGAAGCTAGGTGCTAGTAATTTGTGTATAATTTTCTTGTTTTGGAGATTTTTTTTATTTGATGTTGTTGGATTAGCAGGGAAATACTGAAGAGGAGGAGATGAAAGTAAAGAAATTTCTCAGAGGTGAAGTTGCTGATTTAAAGGTAAAACCGTGGTCCAGTATTGTACTGTTATTGCTGAATCTGTCTTTTTTTTATTTTTTGTTGAATGTGTTTTTCTCTTCTCCAGTTTATAAAAGATAAGAAACTGAAGGGTCAGCTAGAAGTGAAGGAAGAACTGTATGAAAAGTCTGCAAAAGCTGCTGCCAAGGCTGATAAGGTGCCTTTTTTACGTATGCCTTGTTTGGAAGATATGTATTGTGCTGACACATTGTCTTTTTCTAGAATGAGTGGGTTTGTATTAATAGTATTGAGCTCGTGAACACCGTATTTTAATATACTTGGTTTCTTGGTTGATGTGTTCTAATGTGATGTTATTTTCTTAGTGGCTTTTGCCAAGTGAAGGTGGGTTTTTGGAACCAGAGGGTATAGAAAAAACATGGAGGATTAGGCAGGAAGCAATTGGCACGGAAGTTGACCTCCTGAGTAAAAGAAACCAATACGATATTGTCTTGCCAGGTAGAGATCTCAGTTCTTGATTGTCTTCATTATTTTTATTAGTCGTTAGGTTCCACCCCTGATTCTGTTACAGGAAATCCCTGATGTTTCTAAACTATGTTTACTAAGGTAGTAAGGTAGTAATTACACTAATGCCATAGACTGTTCGGGGAATGTAAAGCATTAGTGGAAATACTGATTATGAACTTGTACCGATATTGGATTTTGTGCAATGTAGAGCAAACAAAGATATACTGATGCTGTGATGCAAATGCTTCTGAAGCAGAAACATAAAGAAATAAAAGAGAATTGGCTTACAGAATTGTGTTTCTTTCATGTACTGTATAACAGAACACAGACACAATATGGATTTGTCTGTTCAGTCATCTGAGCTGAACAAACTCATTTGTAACTGTACTTGAAGTTCCAGAACTTCCTTGTGTATTTTTTTTTCCGGTTGATGTCTTATGAGCAATGCTATGGTAAATTTTCAGGAAGTGTTTTCTCCTAATCCTTTTAGCTCAATTTTTGCAATTACAATCTTGTAATTTTACGTAATTTGTTGTGATTTGGTGGCCAACATTACTATCCACTAAGCAGTTCAAACAAGCTCATTTAAGCCACACATCCAATTCAGTTAATGCAATTATGTATCTTTTTCCGCGATGCTTATGGAATCTTTGGAGTTCTCTTTTGATAATCTGTCACGTCCGCACTTGTTCCTGACTTCTGTCAATGCACAGAGTTCTAACCTAAATGCAGTCAACACTGAAATCTCGTATATTGCATTTTTTGCAGCTTTTATCCCAACATATGTTTTCTATTTTCAGATCTTGGTCCATATACTCTGGATTTCACCACGAGTGGTCGATATATGGTAGCAGCTGGGGAAAAGGGTCATTTGGCCCTTATGGACATGAAAAACATGAATCTCATTAAAGAGTTCCAGGTACCCATGCCTATGCAAACAAAATGTGATTTTTAATCCTGGTTTTGTGTGGTGTTGGTGATGATGCAAAATCATTACAAATTTAAGGCACTTTTGCATAAGAACGCCTGATAATCTCTTTGTTGGATTGTCTTAAGGGGCCTAATTTAGACCTTTATGTTATTTTTTTTCTAAAAAATCACAATTTCTTGAACATGATTTGTAGTATAACAATCAAAGGTGCAAACCTCCTTTTACTAAATTCTGACTGACCAGTCTGACCATGTATTTTTCTAAATCCAGCTTCCCATATATTATTTTGATTAACTACCAAACATTATCATTTTTGCTATTTTGATTTTTGACGGCAAACCATTTTTCAAGTTTTGTTCACTTTGCTGAGCATTATGTGCATACGCTATACAGAAATCAGCTTTCTTTTCAGATCGCAAGAAATGTTGTTTATATGCCCTAATGGACAAGGAGAATAACTAGACTACTGGCAAGTTTGCCTTGTCACCTTGCTTTTCTTGCTTCCTCTATGTTTTTGCCCTTTAGTGTTCCTTTTCCTGGGCTCAGCTTTGAAATTAGTGATACAGATTATCATGTCAGTCCTATAGTTGCAGTAACACCTAGGAGAGATGGCGCAACAAACCTTTCTAGTCAACGCAGGGACAGTTGTCCAGGCAGTCCATATAAATTATAATCTTTATTACAATGAAGTGTATATTGCTTTTCTAATTTTACTTCCCATTTTTCCCATTAATATTTGTTCAGTTGGTGCATGCTCTTATCTATCCATAGGTGAAACTATCTCTTGCAATTTATAAACTAATAAAGCAAAGCAGTAATTAGGACAGTGACTAACACCTAAATATAGTCATGTATTTTCATTTGAAAGATATTAAAAAATCTTTAAGATGTGCTAGGTGACACTCATCTATGTGCTGATGATCTCAAATCATTGATTCTTGTTGAATTTTACTTGTTTCCGAGACCTTCTGTTTACATTACCTGTGGAGGCATAACAATGCTTCTCATTTGACTTGTTTTTTAAAAGCTAGTTATTCATGTAATATGAGTATTTAAGTTTTAAGAGTTGTTCCTGCAGGTTAGAGAAAAGGTGAGGGATATAGTGTTTTTGCACAATCAGACGCTTTTTGCTGCTGCTCAAAAGAAGTAAGTTCTTTAATTCTTTTTGTTATAAAACTAAAACCAAATAGAAAAATAATGTGTACTTTTTTTTTTTTTTTTTTAATTGTTCACCACACGATTTTGATACATGTTCCTTCCTCGTTGCTCCTTAATATGTTATTTAATCTGCGTGGAGCCTTGGACCATGGAGAACTGAAAGATTTGTCCAGCATAACTTATGATCTGCAATTTGCGGTTATGTTGTTTCCATCTCTTTTAAGGCAAAATTTCATTTTTGGCCCTCTAAAGTGGCTGCGTTTCAAATTGGCCCTTTATTGTGGTACAATACAAGTCCTTTAATGTGTCACCGTCATCAATTTCAGTCCTCATAGTTGGAAAACATCAATTATGTCTTATTTGACCAACAATTTTTTTTCTTCCGAAAATCATCAATGTATGTCCTATCCTACCAGAAAATTTAATTTTCGCAAAAAGTATCATGTGTCCAGTGAAACTTAAATTGGAGATTTCATATTCTGACTCCAAAATTTGGAAGTCCAAGTCACGAGTCACGTGATAGGTCTATATTTTCAATTTTAATGAAAAAACGATTAAAGTTTCCCAAGAAATCGAAGATACCTATTTTTATTTATAAAAATATAAATAGGTCAAATTCACAATCACGTTTTTTCTATACATCTAAAAATGTCATCCTCTTCTATGAAATATACTATACTACACGGCCAATTCAAATTCCACCATGTGATGGTATTTTAAACTAATATTTATTTTGTGAATTTGACCCATTTATTTCTTCATAATTAAAGTAGGTATCTTCAATTTTTGGGGTACTGTAACATTTTTTCATCAAAAGTTGAAGTTATAAACCCATCATGTTGGACTTGCAAATTTTGGAGTCAGAATCTGAAATCCCCAACTTTTAAGTGTTACTCGATACATGATATTTTTGACCAAAACCAAAAATATTGCTGTCTGATAGGACATAAATCGATGTTTTTCGGCAAAAAAATAAATATTCCGGTCTAATAAGACATACATTGATGATTTCCGGCGATAATTTTAATTTTCCGGCAATAAGGACTAAAATTGATGACGGTGACACAATAAAGGACTTATGTTGTCGAGGTACCACAATAAAGGGCCAATTTTGAAACGCAACCACTTTAGAGGCCAAAAATTAAATCTTGCCCTCTTTTAATGGCCGTACAAAGATTAGATCGATAAGTATATCACTACAGCAAAAAGGCTAAATCCTTCTATTTCTTTCCTCACCAGGGTATATTATTACACATCATTATATAATTTTCATGATTTCTTCTGGAAATGATTAAATATATTTAATATTGCGTGAATTTGTTTGTACTTGAGCAAGTCATGGTTTATCCCATGTCTATGATGGAGCTCATACATATTGGCCATGAATAAGTAATTTGTCCATTTTTTTGCACAATGTATGCCAATAGGAAACTTATATTCATAGGCTTAAGTTGCTGGTGTTAATCGTTTTTTGTGTTCGAGATGCGAATATTGCTTGCCCTTTGTCTTGTTCCACAGGACCATAGGTAGTTCCTTTGCTTGTTTTATTCTTTGAATTGTCTTTGTACCAGATTTTATGTAACACTTTTTGATTTTATGTAATTAAGTTGTCCAAAATGTGCATATTTTGCATAAGTTTGTATCTAAACAATGAAATTTTGGCATTCGTTCTGAACTATTTACTCGTATGTGACAGGTATGTGTATATATATAGCGAGAATGGTACAGAAGTGCACTGCCTGAAGGTTAGAAATTTAACCCTTTGATTCTTGAGCAATTTGTAATCTCTCTTAGCATAAGTGAAGTTCTTTTTGGCTTAACTCGTGATAAAAAATACTAATTTCCAGTATCTGTTTTCCATTGTAACATGAATGGGCTTAATGTCATTGAAAATAGGGAGGTTACCATTTTATCATTGGATTTTTATATTTAGAGAATATTTTATGACCTCTCTTCCTGGTGGCACATTATGGTGCCAAACAACGACCAGTTAACCCAAATTGTGCATATAACTACGAAACCATAGTTTGTAGTTTTTGGATTTTCATCATGTATATATTATCTTTTTTCTTTTGGAAATATCACGTCAACTTCTCTTTAATTTCAGGAACATGGTGCTGCCACCAAACTTCAGTTTCTGAACAAACATTTCCTTTTAACATCCATCAACAAACGTGAGAATCTTCGTTTCCAAGATATTACCACGGGGAAGATGATAGGCAGTTTTCGTACAGGTCTAGGTCACTCTGAAATATTGGAGGTCAATCCTTTTAATCATTTAGTTGCTGTTGGGCATTCTAGTGGTACAGTAACTATGTGGAAGCCTACCAGTGCTGCATCTGTATACAAGATACACTGCCACCCGGGGATTATCACGGCTATGGCTTTCCACTCAAACGGCAATCTCATGGCAACAGCTGGAATGGAGAGGAAAATAAAGCTTTGGGATTTGAGAAAAGACGGGGAACTCCTCCAAACATTACCTTGCAATGCCAAGAGTCTCGATTTCAGTCAGAAAGGTTTGCTCTCCACTGCCTGTGGATCTTCTGTAAACTTATTTGAAGATTCCTCGGGGTCTCAGAACTACAGCCACTATATGAGTCATACCATGGCTAAGGGGTACCAAATACAGAAAGCGTCTTTTAGGCCATATGAAGATGTTTTAGCAATAGGGCATTCAATGGGTTGGTCCTCTATCTTGGTTCCTGGATCTGGAGAGCCCAACTTTGATAGTTGGGTTGCGAATCCATTTGAAACACGTAAACAGAGAAACGAGAAGGAAATTCATTCTCTTCTTGATAAACTCCTCCCAGAGACGATTATGCTTGACCCGACAAAGATTGGTTCTGTGAAGCCTACAAGGAAGAGAGAAAAGCCCAGTAGGCAAGAAAAGGATGCAGAGATGGAAGCCGCTGTAGAAGAAGCCAAAAGTAAATCTTTCAAGAAGAAAACAAAAGGTAGGAGCAAGCCAAGCAAAATGGCTAGGAAGAAGCAAGAAGCCATTGTAAGAGCTAAGAAACCTTTGTTGGAGCAACAAGCTAAAGAGGAAGAGTCAAGTAAAAAGAAGAGGAAGATAATAGGTGGTGAGGAGGAACTTCAACTACCTAAGTCTCTGCAGCGATTTTCTAAGAAGGCACCGAAATCTTGATTGTCTAAGGAGATGTTAATTGTTATTCAACTTTTTGTTTTCCGAGCATTAATTTTACAAAATTTTCTGCATAGATTCGACATGATTCTTAGTAGGTGAAATTGTTGATTTCAGATGTAGAATTTAAGTAAACAGTTTGAATCCAGCACAGTTCTTACAAAAATGCTATCTTGTACAATAATTGTACTGTGCTCTGTTCTTTAATATGATTATATAATTTGGATGATGATTTTACTTGGAGGGCTTTTTGCACTCTTCGTTTTTCGAAAGAATGAATTCTGCAAGAGTTTGGATTTGCCCGGTATAAAATTGATTGAATTTTAAGAAAAAGAAAAGTTACTTTGCACCCTCCAATATTAATTATTTCACTTTGTACCCTCAAATCACCTTATTGACTCCACTTTGTATCCTAATGTCTTTAAACACCTTAGTTTAGTAAGATAAATCATTTCGAACTGTTATAGAAGAAACATGTTTGGTATTTATGAAACAAATTCCTCCATGGAGCAAGTCATTTTGGGCCATATCATTCAAAAAAGCAACATTCTCCAACTTTATGAAATTAATGAACTAAATATTCATGTAACACATTAAACTTATGGGAATAAAACTACCTACGCCATAATCTGGGTATGCAGTTCACAGTAGGATGTATTGCTAACAAAATCATCTACTAGAGTTAACTTTTTCCTAATATGTACATTCTCCAACTTCAGTTTTTGCCACTAATAATCATGGTATACAAAATAAGGTATGAGTTCATCATGATAAAATTCAGTTCCTGGATTTATGTGCTTATATAGTCAAGTTTGAAGTTCGTTTACAAGCATGCTCATGTACATATACCATGCGACTGAAGAAATATATAGTTTCAAGTTCATTCTCTGTTTATTTGAATATTTATATGTTTTTATGGTTTGGCGCAGGCACAACAATCATCTAAGTGGAGAGAATCTAAGTCATAATTGTTCTCCTTCAACTTCAAAAAGGTAATATTTTTTTTTAAGTGTTAACAGTTTTATTGAAGTGTGTTGCAAACTTGGAGTTTGTTCAAGATCGTGTATAGTACAATTAATTAGTTCTGCTTTTTTTCTTGCTCATTACACAGGTACCGGTTCCACATCGATGGAGTAAAGATAACCCGAGTTAAATTATATAAGTAGATATTATAATTCTTTCCTCTACCAAACTCTAAGAATATTTAACATATAAGATTTTTTTCCTTTATAAATAAATATTGTCATTTTTAATGTTGGTTTTATACGTTTTAACTATGACATACGTTACACAATTTTAGCATATCATGCAAGTTAGTTGATAAAAATATATTTAGTAAAAGTCCGTGCATAGCACGGAGCGTATACTAGTTTATTTAATAACACAAGGGGATTTTTGTATACTTGGCCATATGTGAACGAATTAAATGAAATGTAAACTTTCCTTTTTCTGACCTTTTATCCGAATCTTCTTCAATTAATTAATAACTCCCTTGATTTTATTTCCAAGATTCTACGAACTTACCATAATTACGGATTTATTTCCTTGTATGCAATAATAAAGAATAGTTTAATTAATTTCCATACGCGCGTGTCTATTTTGTTTCCAAAATTAAAGCTAACTTCTGTTCAATATATATATAGATAGATGAGAATGAGATGACATCGCTCTTCTTATTGGAATAATTCAGTTCTGGAAAAGAAACTCAGTCGAAATTAAAAGTGAATTTAATTCTGTAATATATAATAATATTAGTAGATAGACCACAAAAATGTCACGACGAGTACTTAATTGGCACTTTCAGCATCAATTACAATTACAATTACAATATGAATATGCATATGCATCAGCAGCCCCAACAGCCAACTTTTATCATCAAATTCCACAAGTACCACTTCATCCTCCTCATCATAATTACTATGTGATTGACTCTACAATTGTTCTCCACAATTACTCACATCATCATCATCATCATCCGAGGTCCACGAGAGACCGTAATTACATTGCTACCCGCGGTCCAAGAAACGTGCCTCATTATCGTCAAAATCGAAGAGCACTAGAAACTAACCGTAATGTTGAGCAGCATCAAGCAGCCCCGGGCTTGATTCCAACATCACAATTAGATGAGACGTTACTCGTATCATCCTATTCCCTCCAAGAAGTTATTCCCACTACTACCGATGGTCTTTCCGAGTCGATGATCGACCGACGCTTGAAGACTAGAGATCCTGTGGCTGTGAAGAATATTGGAGACATATGCGTTGTGCATCAAGATGACTTGTCTCAAAAAAATGAAAAGATCGGAGTAGTCGAGTGTGGCCACGAGTTCCATGCCGAATGCATCAAAAATTGGCTTCTCCAAAAGAACTTCTGCATGCCCTATCTGCAAAGCCACGGCTTTGAGTACACTATAGATTTATTCAAGATTTTTGATTAATTTGAAAAGTTACTTTTCATCAGTTTGGTTTTCTATGTAGTTCAGTTTATTCTTTTAGAAGTTAATACAATTCTTTTTTTGGCATTGAAACTGTATCAGTATATTATATATATATATGTTCATATGGATAATTGTCTGTTGTGTCTGTTTAGATATTTCTAATTAATTACTTACTACATGTGTCCCTTCATAATTTCTCTAATTGTACGCTTAATTTTTTGTTCTCTTAATGTTGCTCCATACTGCCTTCTTTTTCTTTCAGTTCAAAGATCCTTGAATCGCCTAACGTTTTCTCTGTCCATCAACATTTGTAATTGAGCTAAATGCGAAAACACCCCTTGTGTTCTTTTTTCTTTTTCTTTTTTTGACAAAAAACCCCATTTAAAATTCCTTCCTAAATCATAAGAAGGGTTTTGTTAATTGTTTAAGTGAACATGGGGTTACTATAAAATTTTAAAATTAATAGGGGGATTATTGATATATTTTTGGATTAAGAGGGATGTTTTTATATACTTTGATGGGCTATAATTATCATTTCATTTGAGAGATTTTTCTTTTTCTACTAAAAAAAGAACGGAAGAGAATTTTGATGTGTACCGTAATACGAATCCATGGATCAAAGGAAACCAAACTTGAATTACAAACTAAGCTAAGAATTACAATGAAAATAGTAAGGATCGTGTAGGATTGAACCTAATCAATCGGACACAATCCATTTGAAATTGTGATCTCCATATTCATGAAATGGAGATGGACAAAATCAAACCAATCTCACACAAACTTAGAGAAGATACAGAGAGGAGGTTGGGGGTGAAGGATTAACTTGAACATTTTTCAAGGCTGCCTTCTATCCACTGCCGCACTCTATTTATTAAAATCTGGACTTCCTGCAAAATTACGAAAACACCCATGACTTGCTGCAAAATAACAAAAACTCCCCTGGTTATCTTGAAGTCGCATATCCCCTTTTATGCTTCTAAATATTTCATACTTTAGACATGCATCAAATCCGCCCACTTAAAGTTGTCCTTGTCCTCAAGGACATGATCGAGAATGCTACGCACACATTTTTACATTCCATCAACTCCATCACTACTTTTGCAAGGCATTGAGTGTATGTTCTTTCCTTGCTCAGTCTACTGCTCTAATCAATAAAGTGGCAGCGAAGTGGCAGTAGGTGAGTGGTCTAATACGATATGTTGCTATTTTAATTTTTTTTATGATTCAGATTTCCAAATTTACACTAGAGTAATCATGGACCCTCAGAATCCTTATCCTAAAAACATGAAAGATGTAATTTATGACCTGGATCAAACTTCAGTATATATCTAAGGATTATAAGTTTCAATATGCATTGACTTGGCTAATGCTATATATAGTGCCTTGCCTAACTGTTACCCAGATTTATTAATTAATTAATTCTGATAGCCAAGTCAATGCATATTACTTGTGGGAGAAATTGTTGGATGTGAGTGGGATGTTTAATTTTTTTATGTAAGTTTTTTGGGGATTTAATTTCATCCATCTCAATTAAATTTAATTTTTTAAAAATATTAATGTAGGACCTAGGCTCCAAAAACAATTGATATTATAGTGCATTTACACACAAGCGTCTACATGTCGACATCCTGACCTCTGCCACGGAACATTTATTGCCATAGTCCAGACTAACAATTACATTACCGATTTTCATCAACACATAAGAACTTAACACTCCTGATTACCAAGAGAGAAACAGAGGATTAAAGACAACAAGACAAGCAATTTTCTATTCAATTTCAAAAAGTCTATTGTTCAAACAATTAATGATAAATATATACAGTCCCTCACCTAAGTTACATTTTAGTATATATATTAAGTATTGACTAGTAGGAAAAGTCAATAGTGAGGGCTTCATCCTTGATATTTATTTCAAATTCTTCACCCCTTCATTTCTTTAGCTAATTTGAATGTATTTAACAAATTACGAAGTCAACTACCAACCCTCTCCCACTTGTTACCCAATTTCATCGTATAAATTAAAACACCCAAAACCAAATATTTAATTTCCAAGCACAGCACCATTCTATCCAAATCCAACAAATATGAACTATACTTCAACCTCAACCGAAGCCTCTGATACCAATCTTGGAAGGCAAGCACTTGGTGGTTTCGGCTATGGTATCAGCCTATCTATTGGAGTACTCGTCGTATTCTCGATCATCGCCTGCGTATCTTTCATGTGCAAGCGTGCCAACCGTGACCGCACCACCATAAATCGCGTAGGCACCACTACGAGTGATGGCTCGATAATCGTAATCATTCAAGAAAATGGATTGGATGAGGATATCCTTTCTTCCTACCCACAATATACGTACTCGCAACTCAAGCCCGATAAAAGTGAATCCAACGCCTCAGGATGCTCGATTTGTCTGGCGGATTACAAGGACACCGATCTACTTAGGCTGCTTCCGGATTGCGGCCACATATTTCATCTTAAGTGCATTGATCCTTGGCTAATGCTTCATTCTACGTGTCCCATTTGTCGAAACTCGCCGGTGCTTACTCCTCTTGCACCGGCTGCTCCAATTATTGTACTCACTAATAATTCGATTAGATGATTATATCGATTTATTAGCCAAGGGTGTTATATAAGAAATCAAGAGTCATCAATAGATGTTTTATTTAACATTAATGAACGTTTCCTTCATATCTTGAATATACTTACAAGAAGCATTGACCGGAGCCGAACCCACCCAAACTTTTTGTAATAAAAAAAAAAAATGCAAAAAAAGCAATGTTGATCTCTAATTATTTATTATTTGATTAAAAAAAATTGCAATTTGATTGGATACTGTAATGAATCAAAAATTGAGACATGGCATGCATTGACAGGCGGCCATCGATAACCTTCTATTGATTATTGAAGCCAAAAGATCGACGGTGACTAGCCCCAAAAGGGTAGATTTTATTAAACTTATTGCTTCTAATTAAAAAGGCAGCCAACTTGCATATCGATCGAATTCATTACATGCGAAATTCATAATTAGTATTATTTGGCATATTAAATCATGACATATCTGTATGGGTCCAAATTCAATCTTTAACCTTTTTCTTAAAGAACTTATTATATTGAGATGAAATTGACTAAATTTAGCAATAATTATATTTTTATGAGAGATTGCATATCAAATTTAGGAGAGAAGCAAAATATTATTACGCGTTTATTAAGTCCATATAAATATATATTAATTAGTGGTTGTGTAATATGTTTTCTAGAGTTGCCTAAAATTTGATTTAATTGAACTCTAGTACCCTTCGAATTTGAATGCAAAATGGTGTGCATATAGGAGACAAGTAGAAACTACTGTCGCTGAAATAACACAAATTTAGAAAGACCTAATAAAAACTAAAACCATCTCCAGCCGCTGCAGGCAATAGCCCCTTCTTGTCTGTCTGCCTGTTTGCCTAGTCTGTCATCTCCAACCGAACCAACAATCTAATACATTTAATTCAATTTCAAACTTTCCCCACTCTCACTTAACAAACAACAACAACAACAATAATAATATTTTCGATAATAATAATAAAAATAATAAATAAGACATTCATAAAAATAAGAAAATAAAAAAACCATTAAACATAATTAATGAAAAACAAAAATAATTATTATTAATACATTTAGAGTGAAAAGAAAAATAACAAATATTACACATCAACAACTAAACATAATATTTTAGGGGAACTACTACAATCATAGAATTATTCAAAAGATCATGCGACATCGACTTGGAATCATATATGATGCGTCGTGGCAACATTCGTGATAAAGAAGTCGATAGTCAATTGAAAAAAGATTTAGTCGAACACTTGTGGACAACATATGTACCATATTCGAATTAGGTGTTTCTTAGTAATCAAATATGTTAGGTTGTTTAATTGATCTTTGTATTGTATTTTTAAATTAAGTTGCAATAATAATAAATTTAATTAAGTCGTGTTTTTATATTCATACTATATTTTTTGAAGCAAAGTCATATATAAATTAAAAAAGTGACAAAAAAAAAAAAACACGAATATCAAAATATCTATTATTGGAAACGAGACACTTATTTTTCTTAACAAAATTAATTCCCAATCTGTGTCCAATCCTCTCAATCGACAAATAAATAAAATGAAAGGGATTATTAAGTCTGTCTATGGTTAACTCTGAGTTTCTCGAATAAGTTGTTACAAAAGAGAAATTAGTAAGAAAAAAACTCAGGTTAAGTGTTTGTAAACACTTGAACTAATATTTGTAAATTGCATTATTTTTCTATAGAAAGAGTAACTAGTGTTTTAAATCAACTGTATCGTTTAAGTTATGTGTATCAATAAGAAATAAACTGTAAAATTTTCATGATTGTGAGATCCAGATGCTTTTAAGCAAAGTAGGTTTATACTAGATGCCAACGAAAAAAAAGAGAAAAAAGAAAAAGGTTAGATTTTAGATTTCTACTAATCAAGAAGTCATATGTTTTTCAAGAAAATTAATGTTAATACCGGACCATTAACTAGACGGCCCAATTATTATGGCCCAGACTCAATTCTGACCAAAATAAGTACGTCCAGAACAAAATGAAACCAAGTCCGAGTCAGATTAAGCCCAAAACTTATCTTCAAAACCGTGTGAAATAAGGAGAATCTTCACTAGTTCTAATTATTTGGTGGAGAATTAAAAAGAGAATTAGAAGTCTAAATATTTAGACAATTACAAATACAGTTCCCCACCTAAGGTACAATTCTATATTATCAAATTGACTATTTTGAAAAGTCATGGTAAGAACCTCCACCATTCTTTTCTATACATTTTCACACTTAAATTAAATGCATAAAAACTTGTCAACTATCAACTCTCTACAACTTGTCAACTTTGCCATTTTCATCACTTAAAAACACCCCCAAAATTCCCATCTTTCCTAAAACCATAAATGAGTAATAATTCTTCGCCCCCAAATGAAGGCTCCGATCTTAGTTTTAGAAGCCAAACATTCGGTGGCATTGGCTACGGAATCGGGTTAACCATTGGATTACTCGTCTTATTCGTGATCATCACTTACATCTCCTACAAGTGCAAGCTGGTACACGATGGGACCACCGCCCCCAACCCCCTCTCGACCGCCTCTAGAACCTCGTTAAGCACCACGACTAGCGATAACGACTTAACCATTCATGAAAATGGCTTGGATGAGGCTACCCTCTCTTCATACCCACAATTCACCTATTCACAAATTAAGCTTCATAAAAGTGAATTGGATGCCTCGATTTGCTCGATTTGTTTGGCCGATTACAAGAACACGGAGTTGATTAGGTTGCTTCCGGATTGCGGCCACATTTTTCATCTTAAGTGTATTGATCCTTGGCTATTGCTTCATTCCACATGTCCCATTTGTCGAAATTCACCATTGGTTATTCCTACTCATTGATTTGGTTAGAGTTTGTTAAGTTGTGGAGTCTAATCAATTTAATTTCTATCACTTTTTTATTCGGATTGACATACAAAAAATCGTTGTATATTTTAGAGGTGTCATACTTGTATATCAAGACCATTTCTTAGTCTTGGACTAAGAACATAACTCTATTGTAAAAGAAAAGTTAGCATCATAACAAGACATGTTCTCGCATTGAGGCAAATCCAGTTAAACTTAAAGTTTGATTTAATTGTTTAAGTTCTAGCTTTGCGTTTAATTTTTCTTTTGATTAGTACATTGGATATATAATTCCTAAGAAGATGGTCATTTATTTAGATAATTAGGGCTTTTTTTTTTTATGAAAAATCATCTATTTTGTTCTACTTCAATTGAATTTATTCATGTTTTGGTGATTCACATTGTAAATATAATTCAATTTTCTTACATTTAACTTATTAGAAAATTGAAGTTTTCCCATTGCCCTTTTATATTTGATTCATTAAATGATAGAAAGCATGATTAATTTTAGGGCAATTATATTTGATTCATTAAATGATAGAAAGTTTTTTGGGTAAATTCCATTTTGCCCCATTGAACTATCATTACTGCACGTTTTGCCTCTCCAACTATTGACTGCATCACCTTGCCCCATCCAATTCTTGAAGCTGCACAAAGAATCCATTTGCCAATGAAAAAAAAGTGACACAAGAAAATTTGTTCATTAATTTCATGCTGTGGAGTTGAATTTTTTTGCAATTAATTCTAGTGTTCGATATAATACACAAATTCAAATAGTACGACATTGATCATCATAAATATAGGTGGTGATATATATCCAAATTCACTAATAAAAATGATAGTATTTTTTTACAATAATATTATCATAATCTTAATGTATCTAGATTTATATAATATTGATCGGTCGAAGTCAAACCCTTAATTTATCACACACTATTTTACTAATGTAAACTATCTTCTTTTCTTAATCAAAATAAGAAGACCCCCCGAAGTTATAGAAGAGAAGTGATAGCAAATGATCATTTTTTATGCACGAACAATAATTGAAGATGACGTGATTCAATTGATAGTTAGAGAGGGGCAATGGCAATGCTTAAAATTAAAGGGGCTGAAATGAAATTTATCCTTCATTTTTTTATTGGAACAACACAACTATTTGATTGAATGAGTGCACCATCAAATATATATTAACCTAGCAAGTGGCATGCACTGAAAAGTGAAAGGCTGATGTGCAGGGCAATAAGTTTGCATAACAAAGCTTTCTAGTGGTGGTCGCTGGTCAATTGAATTTCGATCAGCTAACTTTTTAGGATTTATTTAATGTTTATATAAATACAACTCAATTGGCTAGTAAAATAATCACGTGGATCAAGTCTTAATAGTTGTTCTAGTCGATGTTTTGAATATCGGACCTGACGTCGGTTCGATAATCTTATTGATTACTGATTAGATCGGTTTGATCGTTTCAAAAATTGATTCAACGGATGTGATGTCACTACAAAATAATAATTTAATTTAGGCTTTAGTACATGTAATCAATCACTTAAAAATCAATTCTTATCCAATTTTTTTCAAGTTATTTTCATAATCTAAATACTATCTCATAAATCACAACTAATAGACAACAAATTATCAAAGTAACTAAAGACAAAACAAACACAAGTAATTATCATATCGACATTCAACAAGAAGAAAAAAACTTCAAAATAAATCCCCATATATTCAAAACATATACATAAATCAAAATAAATCACCAAATATAAAAAATTACAACTATGATAACATAATATCAAAGCATTATTACAAACTATGATCTACAACATATCAGAACCAAAATTTTATAACTAATCAATTATTTTACCGACGCACTGGTTTTACCATTTTTTTGATCGATTTCTCGATTCGAATCGGGCATGATGATGACTAATTTTGGAGGGTTAACCGGACCAAATTAGAAATTGATTACTGATTAAACTGGTTGAACTGACCGATCCGGCTCGGTTTTTAAAGTACAAGTTTAAATTAATTATTTTGTTTCTTATATATATCAACTTTATTTTTTGTTGTGTTGTATGTCAATTTTTCCATACTACATAAATGAGAAATATCACTAAATCAGAAAATTTATTGAATTACCATCTAACGATAAAGAAAATCAATCTCGGGCGATAATATAATTATTGACTCAAACTAAAATATTTAAAATCAATTAAAAATTTGTTTAAAAGGTTTCACCGAAACTATCCAAATCATGAATTTTCGAAACCCAAGGTTTAAAACTAATCAAATCAACCCTAAGATTTTGAATTATAATATATTAATAATTAATGAATATGAAAGTATACTTATATGCGTATATGAAACACATTTTTGTGTACAATATTGACTGAAGGTATAAATTTAATTTGACAAGATTGCAGAAAACGTCCTAAATTAATCAGTGATTTTGGATTTTCATCCCAAACTATATCACTTGGCCAATTTCGTCCCGTAATTTTATATTTTTTGGAATATCGTCCCACTTGTCACATGACTAACTGCTTACGTGTCAAGACGTGGTAAATTTTAGCATGAACAATTATACAAGATTGCAGAATTCATCCCAAACTAATTATAATTTTTTTATTTTTCGTCCCCACCTATATTAATTCGCCGAATTTTGTCTCACAGTTTGTCATTTGGCATGAATTTAGTCCATGATCAAATTTTTAATTTAATGAAAATGACGATTCATCTTTTACTTTTTTAAGGGACTAGTGTCAATTTATCCCTTATAATATTCATAATGTTCGATTTACCTCCTATAATTTAAAAAGAAGCAATTTATGATAAATTAAATATTATGAATACCACATGAATGTAAATTGCCATTAACTTTTTTTTAAGAGAAAAACAGTATTGATTTTTGAAATTCATGTGTGCTTTTGAAAAAAAATCGTATCTCAGTTCATTAGGAGAAAATTATACTTTTTTTGTATTAATAAATAATAAATACGTATAGTTAGATTGGAACAAATTTTTTTCCCATGTTATCTCAATTACGGGGACGGAAGCCGGTTTGTTGATATAGTTTGTGACGAAAAATTAAAATTAGTAATTAGTTTGAGATGAATTCTGCAATCTTATATAATTATTTATGATAAAATTTGCCACGTCATGACCCGTAAGCATCCATATGGCAAGTGGGACTATATTCCAAAAAAATATGAAATTGTAAGTGATATAATTTGAGACGAAAATCCAAAATCACTAATTAGTTTGAGAGTTTTTTGCAATTTTGCCATTTAATTTTGTAAGTTTTACACCCATGGGGCCGAAAATAACCACTTGATTTGGCCCAATCAGATTGGTATGTTTCTCGTCTAACTTTTATAAGTAGTCATTGGGCCGAAATTGATGTTTGGGTATTTTCACTAGTTTCGGATCAGTTTGAATATTTCAAAATATTGTTTGCTCCAGCTTGAAACAACTGGGCCAAAAATTTCCATGATTCTATGGGCAGTGTGGACTAAATTGAGTGGCTCAACGTTACTTCAAAACTAATATTTCATCGAGTTATATTGTACGTTTTCTTTTTGAAAACTTATATTCTCAGGAAGTTTAATATATGTATTTAAATACACAAAAATAATTATTGATTTAAATCTCCAAATTGATTGCACTATTCATTGTCTAATATATATATAAATATATATTTTTTTTTTTGGAGAAAGTGATTCAATTTCTATAGATTGAATTAGGGTTGTCAATGGAGCGGATTCTAATTCGAATACGAGCCGATTTATTAAGATATTTAACCGATTATATATCCAATGGTCCTAATCCGATTAAGAACATCCACAATCCGAATTTAGTGGAGCGAATATGAATCCAACTTGATTCGATCCATTAAGAATTCGAATATGATTATTATATGGAGTATATGTTATTTAGCATTTACTTGAACCAAATACAAAATTAGAGGAAAATGTGATTGATTAAAATATTTGATTACATTATTAAGAAAAAAAATGAACTACATTAAATTTGCACACATATAAATTAATTAACACAACTTTTGTTTATACATTTTATTCAATCTTTAGGCAAGGGCCATTGTTCAAACAAGTTTACTTGGCCAACGAGTTATAGTTTCCAGCGACCCAATAGAAAATCAGTATATTTTTCGAATAGAAGGAAATGAATTCCAGTGTTGGTACATAACCAGCTCTCTCAAGATCCTTGAAGAATAAATTTTGAATGGTCATCAAGGGAATGCACACAAATACCTTCGCATTCGTTTTCTGAATCTTATACATCAGAAAACTTTAAAGTCATTAAATTAATTTGTTGTTATCAAGAATATTAATTGATGTATTATATATCATTTATATGTTATAAGTTACTGAGTCAATTTTTATGAAAGAACTATTCGATATAGAAACTTCCAAGGAGTCCATTATATTATGAGGTGGTTGTTTTAAATCACTAATTATTTTTTGCGATCTAATATGATATTAAACACTATCAATCATTGATTTGTTTTCAACCCATTAAATTAAGTGTGTTAAAAAAAGTGCAATATATGTGCGTTTTTCTAGTTAAGATATAAAAAATCATATTTAATGTTAAGATAATAAATATTTTTTTTTTTTGAAAATGGAATAAGGGCTTGAAAATTTATAAAGAAAATATACATAATTCAAAAAATTATTGAAAGTGAGGATTTTCAGTTACTCATTTAGTAAAAAAATATTTTAACAATCTGGAATAAGAATATTGAAAAAATTATAAGTACATTTCACGATAATAATTGCGCTCAGAACAACATCTAATATATGACTGCCAATATATGGAGCGAATACGGAGCATATTGAGGTTGATCGGAATCCGAATCCTATTTTAAGTTTCACTATCCAGATCAAGTGCTCCGATTAAGAAAATCCGCAATTCGAATTTAGTGGAGCGAATATGAATCTAACTTGATTCGATCCATTAAGGATACGAATATGATTATTATATGGAGTATATGTCATTTATCATTTGTACGTGAACCAAATACATAATTAGAGGAAAATGTGATTTGATTAAGATATTTAATTACATTATTTAGAAAAAAAATGAACTACATTAAACTTGCACACATATAAATTAATTAACACAACTTCTTTTGTTTATACATTTTATTCAATTTTTAGGCACGGGCCATTGTTTCAAACAAGTTTATTTGGCCAACGAGTTATAGTTTTCAGCGACCCAATAGGAAATTAGTATATTTTTCGAAAAGAAGGAAATGAATTCCAATGTTGGTACATAACTAGCTCTCTCAAGATCCTTGAAGAATAAAGTTTGAATGGTCATCAAGAGAATGCACACAAATACCTTCGCATTCGTTTTCTGAATCTTATAGACCAGAAAAATTTCAATTCATTAAATTAATTTGTTGTTATCAAGAATATTAATTGATGTATTATATATCATTTATATTTTATGTGTTACTGAGTCAATTTTATGAAGGAACTATTCGATATAGAAACTTCCAAGGAGTCCATTATATTATGAGGTGGTTGTTTTAGATCACTAATTATTTTTTGTGATCTAATATCATATTAAACACTATTAATCATTGATTTGTTTTTAAATCACTTATTAAATTAAGTTTGTTAAAAAAGTGCAATATATGTGCGTTTTTATAGTTAAGATATAAAAAATCATATTTAATATTAAGATAATAAAGATTTTCTTTTTAAGATGGAATCAGGGCTTCAAAAATTTATGAAGAAAATATAAAGAATTCAAAAAATTATTGAAAGTGAGGATTTTCAGTGACTCATTTAGTAAAAAATATTTTAAATATCTGGAATAAGAATATTGAAAAATATATACATTAAGTAGATGCAATAGACTCGTAGCCACTAATATTGGCTTATTTTTTAATAATCAAATAGAGTCGTCGGCTCATTCTTCAACAGGCACACGGTCAGAGGCCTGGCTCCTCCCACTGTTTGGGATCTGATTTGGATATTAAAAGGATTACCATATATAACATAAAATCTTTTGTCTCATGGTAGCCTGCTCCAGTCTCCTATCGAAACTTTCGTTAAACCACTAATTGTTTTTTGTGATCTAATATCATATTAAACACTATCAATCATTGATTTGTTATCAAATCACCCATTTAATTAAGCGTGTTAAAAAAAGTGCAATATATGTGCGTTTTTCTAGTTAAGATATAAAAAATCATATTTAATGTTAAGATAATAAAGATTTTTTGTGAAGATGGAATAAGGGCTTGAAAATTTATAAAGAAAATATAAAGAATTCAAAAAATTATTGAAAGTGAGGATTTTCAGTGACTCATTTAGTAAAAATTATTTTAACAATCTGGAATAAGATTATTGAAAACATTATAAGTACATTTCACGATAATAGTTGTGCTCAAAACAATATCTAATCTATGCCTGCCAATATATGGAGCGGATACGGAGCATATTGAGGTTGATCGGAATCCAAATCCTATTTTAAAGTTTCACTATCCGAATCAGGTCCATGTCCATTGAGTGGCTGATCAATACTTCAAAACTAATATTTGATCAAGTTATATTGCATGTGTTCTTTTTGAAAACTTATATTTTCAGGAAGTTTAATATATGTATTTAAATACACAAAAACAACTATTAATTTAAATCATCAAGCAATGATCCAAATTGCTTGCACTGTTCATTGCCTAGTATATGTTTTGTTTTTTTTTTTTTTTTTTTTTTTTGAGAAAGTGATTCAATTTCTATAGATTGAATTAGGGCTGTCAATGGAGCGGATTCTAATCCGAATCTGAACCTATTTATTAAGATATTTAACCGATTATATATCCAATGGTCCTGATCCGATTAAAAAAATCTGCAATTCGAATTTAGTGGAGCGAATATAAATCTAACTTAGATTCGATCCATTAAGGATTGTAATTGTAATCTCTTTTTTTATAAGTAGGCTATAGTCTATGTAAACTTATGATAGAGGAATATGTTTTATGTTTACCTCATTTTAAACAAAAAATGACACGTGCCAAGGCTATTAAACTATCAAAGGGTTAATAGCAATTTCCCCCCGCGATTTGGAAAAAACAATTTACCCTCATGTTAAAATTTTAAAGAATCAATTTACCCACTTGAACTCGAGAGTGTAACTCACTTGCCGAAATTATGAGTAGGCATGAAAATTGTTTGTAACATAGGGGGTAACTTGTCACATTTATCATAACACAGGGGAATGAATTGTCATATTTAAACATAACATATGGGGGTAAATTGCCACATTATCATAACACAATGAGGTAATTAAAGTGCCACATATAAAAATGTTACGTAGGCAGTGTGAAACTTTTATAAAATTACAGGGGATAAGTGCTCCTTTTTCAAATCAGAGGGAGTGTAAATTAAATATTATGAATTTCACGGGGGGTAAATTGCAATGAAATCTTATGTGAATTATTCCATCTCTAACTGGTTTTCCCTTCATTTCAGTAGAGGAAATTCCCTTTTTTCCGCTCAGAGGCCTCTCGCTAAGAATTCCTCATCTTCTACACCGTTTGGAGATATAGAAATGACATTTTTCATGGCAACGTTGCGACTCTTTGGATATTAAACTTGTTACATATTTAATTCTGATCCAACTTAATTTGTTTGGGCTTCAATTTAATTAAAACTTTGATTTGTGTGTTAATTATCTGTTTGTGTTTATCTTTAGTTAATTAAGAATTAAGTGAAGCTCCTGATCAGTTTGTACCCTGTTGGAATTAATTCATGGCTCTACAACTATTATATGATTAGTTAATTAATCACTCTCAACTCATTAATTTTAGTGTGTCAGAAAAAGAACAACAAATCTCAGAAGCAAGTGCAATATGAAGAGCAATATAGAAAAGAGGGAGATAATTTATATTTTTAGGACCAAAATGCAAAATCAAGAATCAATAGCCAATGGTGATAGGGGTTACAAAATTCTCCAAATGGAACAAAGATATTTCATGGACATCCACCAAATATAGTGTAACAAGTTTAATATTTGTTTTGTCATCAGAATGCATAGAGCCCTGGAATAATAATAATAATAAAAAATAAAAAAATAAAAAAGTCATCTAATCAGGATAATCCAACCAATGTGTTTTTAATCAACATTACATTCTTCTCCCTGTTCTACTACATAAGGGGGTAGTTTTTGTGGTAGAAAATACACAACTGTTGGACAATCGACTACCAATTTATGAGTACCCCAAAGTCCAAACTAGGGTGCCCTTATACCCAACCCTCAACCAAACGTTAAGACTTACAACTAGTCTGCCGGTGGCTTGAGCACCTAGGACCTCATAGGAAAATGACTGGTCCATTGGCCTGAGTTCCAACCAAATTTGCAGTGATTTGGTTTGATTCTCCATGACCTTGATAGAATAGAGATATAGAAGCCTCCGTTGTAACATGTCGTCTTTTGTAGGAAGAATGAATGAAAACTTGCTCGTAAAAAATTTCCACCTTCTCGTTGGGATTTTTTACTTGTAGAGTGACCAGAATAGAGGAATTGAGGAGAGATAGGCCTGCGACACTGAATTCATTGATTACAGCACTTCGGACGGAAAACTGCGGTTTCTTGAGGTGGAGGATGAGCCAAACAATGAATATGAGGGTGAGGATTGTGAGGACGAAATTGGACAAGTACTTGAGAACCTGCAGTTGAGTTTAGGGAAGTTTATTTCATACGCTGCATTGTCTTCTACTCCTGCAAGGGTGTTGACAGCACAGTCTTTGGGAGATATTTCATCAATTGTACACATTTTGCTCACACTGGGGAGAAAGTGAGAGAGGAAGAAATGTTATATGTGACTGAAAAGAAGTTATTGAAATGATTGGGTTTATAGCCCCTACAGAATTTTGAATAGCCAAAGCAAAACTAATAAGAGAAACTTTTAAAAAGATCATACTTAATTAGAATTAGCTGCCTTTATTATGTAGAATTCAAGACACTTCCAAATAACATGATTTTTGGACTTCTATCTCCTATAGCTTATTAGTACAAATAAAAGGAATGGTGGTATTAGTTGTAAAGCATACATCCACCAAGGAGAGGACAAATGTTGTTACCAGTTTCCAAATAACTTTAAAAACATTAAATTAATTTGTTGTTATTAAGAATATTAATTGATGTATTATATATATATATATATATATATATATAATAGGTTATATGTTATTGAATCAATTTTATGAAGGAACTATTCGATATAAAAACGTTCAAGGAGTCCATTATATTATGAGGTGGTTGTTCTAAATCACTAATTATTTAATTATTTTTGGCGATCTAATATCATATTAAACACTGTCAACCACTGATTCGTTTTCAAATCACCCGTTAAATTAAAAAGACATGTGCAATATACGTGTGTTTAAAAAAAGTGCAATATACGTGTGTTTAAAAAAAGTGCAATATATGTGCGTTTTTCTAGTTAAGATATAAAAAATCATATTTATGTTAAGATAATAAAGATTTTTTTTTTTTTTTTAAGATGGAATAAGGGCTTGAAAATTTATAAAGAAAATATAAAGAATTCAAAAAATTATTGAAAGTGAGGATTTTCAGTGATTCATTTAGTAAAAAATATTTTAACAATCTGGAATAAGAATATTGAAAAAATTATAAGTACATTTCACGATAATAGTTGCGGTCAGAACAACATTTAATCTATGCCTGCCAATATATTGAGCGAATACGGAGCATATTGAAGTTGATCGGGATCCGAATCCTATTTTAAGTTTCACTATCCAGATCCGATCCATGTCCATTGAGTGGTTGATCGTTACTTCGGAACTAATATTTGATCAAGTTATATTGCACGTGTTCTTTTTGAAAACTTATATATTCAGGAAGTTTAATATATGTATTTAAATACACAAAAACAATTAATAATTTAAATCATCAAGCAATGATCCAAATTGCTTGCACTGTTCATTGTCTAGTATGTTTGTTTTGGAGAAAGTGATTCAATCTCTATAGATTGGATTAGGGCTGTCAATGGAGCGGATTCTAATCCGAATCCGAACCGATTTATTAAGATATTTAACCGATTATATATCCAATGGTCTTGATCCGATTATGAGAATCCGCAATCCGAATTTAGTGGAGCGAATATGGATCTAACTTGATTCGATCCATTAAGGATTCGAATATGATTATTATATGGAGTATATGTTAGTTATTACGTGAACCAAATACAAAATTAGAGGAAAATGTGATTGAATAAAATATTTAACTACATTATTAAGAAAAAAAATTGAACTACATTAAACTTGCACACATATAAATTAATTAACACAACTTCTTTTGTTTATACATGTTATTCAATGTTTGGGTACGGGCCATTGTTTCGAACAAGTTTACTTGGCCAACGAGTTATAGTTTTCAGCGACCCAATAGGAAATCAGTATATCTTCCAAAAAGAAGGAAATAAATTCCAGTGTTGGTACATAACCAGCTCTGTCAAGATCCTTGAAGAATAAAGTTTGAATGGTCATCAAAGGAATGCACACAAACAAATACCTTCGCAATCGTTTTCTGAATCTTATAGACAAGAAAACTTTAAAGTCATTAAATTAATTTGTTGTTATCAAGAATATACTTTATATATATATATATATATATATATATATATATATATATATATATATATATATATCATTTATATGTTATTGAGTCAATTTTATGAAGGAACTATTCGATATAGAAACTTCCAAGGAGTCCATTATATTATGAGGTGGTTGTTTTAAATCACTAATTATTTTTTGCTATCTAATATCATATTAAACACTATCAACCATTGATTTGTTTTCAAATCACCCATACAATTAAAAATGCATGTGCCATATACGTTAGTTAAAAAAAGTGCAATATATGTGCGTTTTTCTAGTTAAGATATAAAATGATTGCTTAGTTGAGACTCAACAGTAGGAGCTGTGACATCAAGCATCCAAGTGGCAGGGTTGTAACCTTCTTTGATCTCAGGGACCCCAAACACAGACTGGAAAACAGAGGCATATTCAATTTGAAGCAAAAAAAATGAAAAAATAAAAATCTCATGTCACAAAGTAATACTTACTTGAAAATATTCAACCAACAGGTGAGAATGATGGCCAAGAGGTCTAGCATAAATAACCTGTCCTCCTCTCTTCATCAAAAGATCAAGCAATCATTTTTTATTGTAATTTAATGTAATAAAGATTTTTTTTTAAGATGGAATAAGGGCTTGAAAATTTATAAAGAATCTTATAGACAAGAAAAATTTAAAGTCATTAAATTAATTTGTTGTTATTGTTAAGGGTATTATGGTCATTGTAATGTTAATATTGTAATATAAATACAAGTAGGTCAGTCACTTTATAAAGACTGACAAATTCTCCTTCTCTAATCCCTAATGTCTTCTTCTACCCTTCTCTTATATCATTGAACATGGTATCAAGAGCCATAAAGATTCTCTAAAACCTAAAACCTAAAATCAGTAAACCCTAGCCGCCACCACCCCTATCAGCCAACCCTAGCCGCTGCAGACATAAACCCTAGCCGCCACCACCCTTGTCAGCCATCCAACCCGCCGCCGCCGCTGCCCTATACTCCGTTCAACAGGTTTTTTCAAGTTTTTGGTCTCCGTTCAGCCATATTTTGCTCCAATTCTTCTGCCTATTATCATGGGTACCTCTTTTGTTTGCTGCGTTCAGTGAATTCTATGTTTTTCAGCACTTTTATTTTGTCATCGGGGTTTGGTTTGTGCAATAAGTGATGATTGTGGGTATTTGATTAGCCTTCCATTTTTTTTTTTGTTTAATTTCTTGGGTTTGTGTTGTTAGTTTATCGGAATGGATTCCAAAAATTTGTCTAATAGTATGGCACAGATTACCAATCACAAGTTGAATGATAGTAAATATATACAGTGGGCTAAAGCTGTTAGGGTTTTTCTTGGTGGAGTGGGGAAGGCACATCACTTAACCGATGAACCTCCGGATAAGTCAGATTCCAAGAAGTTAGAAACTTGGCAACAAGATGATCACCAAGTTATGACAGCGTTGTGGAATTGCATGGAATCTCGAATTTCTGATATGTGTATTTATTTTGATAGTAGTAAGCAAATTTGGGACCACCTTCGTATCCTCTACACCAGCAATGTGACACGAATGTATGATTTGTCATCTGAGTATCGACAAACTCGAATGGATGGGAAAAGTTTTACGGAACACTTTGGAAATTTCACCCGTGTCTGTGAGGAGTTGAACAGTCTTTTTCCGCTTTCATCTGATGTAAAAGCAATGTAACAACAACGTGAACAACTGAACGTGCTTCATTTTTTGGCTAGTCTACCGCCTCAATATGAGCCTTTTCGTGCTCAAATTCTTTCTGAGGCCTCAATCCCAAGTCTTAGAGAGGTTTATTCTCGGGGTCTCCGGCTTAACATGCACCATACCTCTACCGATAGCACTCAGCTTGGTGAGAATTCGGCTTTTACATCGCAGAGTTTGCATAATCCTGTTAGTCAGCCTATTGGAGCTTTAGCATCTCAACAAGGTCGTGGTGGTCAACATAGTGGTGGTAGAGGATTTAATAGTGGAGGTCGTGGTGGCCGTAGTGGGGGTGGTCGGGGCCGTGGTGAGGCCCCATCTTGTGATTACTGTGGGCGCAGAGGCCATACCCGTAGTACTTGCTATGATTTACATGGAAGACCTCCTCGATATGCACCTCGGTATGCTCATGTTGCATCTTCTGAGTCAATTGAGACTAATGCACCTCCGACTAATCCTTTAACACCAAAGACTGTGGCTATTCCAGAGGTTGAGTATTCCAAGTTTCTTCAGTACCAGGCTGCTCAACATGCATCTCTTCCCACGGCTTCTCTTGCTCAACTAGGTAGTCCTATTGTCTGTTATTCACATAACTCTACATCCACACCTTGGGTCCTCGACTCAGGTGCCTCTGATCACATGTCAGGTAGTAGCCATATATTTTCTCATCTTAACTTATCCAATTCATTACCTCGTGTCACATTAGCTGATGGGTCTCAAACCAATGTGAAGGGCATTGGCTTAGTACAACATACTAGTTCATTATCTTTATCTTCTGTCCTTTATATTCCCAATTTTCCATTGAATCTTTTATCTGTAAGTAAGTTAACTAAGCAATTGAATTGTTCAGTGACTTTCTTTCCTCATTCTTTTGTGATTCAGGATTTGGAGACGAAGAGAACGATTGGAGAAGGGCATGAGTCACGAGGAATCCACCACTTTACTCCGAACTTATCACCAATTGCATGTCAGGCCTCCCTTACACCACTTGACATTCATTGTCGTCTCGGTCACCCGTCCTTGGATAAATTGAAGCAATTCGTTCCTAGTTTAAGTCATCTTAAGTCATTAGAATGTGAATCATGTCAGTTAGGAAAGCATCATCGAGCTTCCTATAAGTCTAGAGTCAATAAACGTAGTTCTAGTCCTTTTTCGTTAGTACATTCAGATGTTTGGGGTCCTAGTCGTGTAACATCAAAGTTAGGTTTTCGTTATTTTGTTACTTTTGTTGATGATTTTTCCAGAAATACTTGGTTATATTTAATGAAAGATCGTTCAGAATTATTTTCAATTTTTGTTAACTTTTGTGCTGAAGTTAAAACTCAATTTGGTGTATCTATTCGTATTCTTCGTAGTGATAATGCAAAGGAGTACTTTTCTAATTCGTTTTCCTCCTTTATGGCTAATGCGGGAATGATTCACCAATCTTCTTGTTCCTATACTCCTCAACAAAATGGGGTGGCAGAGAGAAAAAATAGGCATTTGTTAGATGTTGCACGCTCCATGTTATTCCATCAACATGTACCTAAAATTTTTTGGAGTGATGCTGCTCTCACTGCATGTTATTTAATAAATAGAATGCCTTCATCTGTCTTGCTTGGTAAATCACCATACTCTGTTCTTTTCCCAAATGAACAATTGTTCCATCTCCCTCCTCGCATATTTGGGTCAGTGTGTTTTGTTCATCAATTGGCTCGAGGTGTTGATAAGTTAAGTCCTCGTGCTATCAAATGCGTCTTCTTAGGTTATTCTCGTACTCAGAAAGGTTACAGATGTCATGATCCAGTGTCTAATAAATTTTATACAAGTTCAGATGTAAGCTTTTTTGAGTCTACACCATATTTCTCTCAGTCCTACCCTTATACTGACGTCGAAGAAACTCTTCCCCTTCCGGTTCTCATCCCCTTTTCCTCACCTAATCCCACTTCACAAAATCCACCCATGAACCGTTTATATCGTCCTGATTTGCAAGTATATGTTCGTCGTAAATCACAAGAGATTCCTCATGTCTCACAAACTTCTCCCAGCGTTGCTCCGTCTACACATCCTGTCTCATCTACCTTGGAGATGGATATTCCTATTGCCCTACGCAAAGGTAAAAGAACTTGTACTTCACATCCTATTTCTAACTTTGTGTCTTATGATCAGTTATCACCGTCTTATCTATCTTTTGTCTCATCTTTGAATTCTGTATCTATCCCTAAATCTTTTTCTGAAGCCATGTCTCACCCTGGTTGGAAATCTGCTATGGATGAAGAGATGCGTGCTCTAAAACAGAATGGTACTTGGGAACTGGTTTCTCTTCCTCTTGGAAAGTCATGTGTGGGTTGTAAGTGGGTTTACACGGTGAAGGTTAACCCAGATGGTTCTATTGAAAGACTAAAAGCCCGTCTTGTTGCCAAAGGCTATACACAGGTATATGGTTTGGATTATTCTGACACTTTCTCTCCTGTTGCCAAAATAGCCTCGGTACGATTGTTAATATCTTTGGCTGCCTCATTTTCATGGCCTCTCCACCAACTAGATGTCAAAAATGCTTTTTTGCATGGTGACCTATCTGAGAAAGTATATATGGAGCAACCTCCAGGGTACGTTGCTCAGGGGGAGTCTGGGTTAGTTTGTTATCTAAAGAAATCCTTGTATGGTTTGAAGCAATCTCCTCGGGCATGGTTTGGTCGATTTAGTAGTGTTATCACCAAATTTGGTAGGAAGCAATGCCAAGTAGATCACTCAGTTTTCTACCGACAAACTAATGTTGGTAAAATATATCTTGTGGTTTATGTTGATGATATTGTAATCACAGGGAATGACAGTGGAGGAATAAATGAGTTAAAATTATTTTTACAGTCACACTTCCAAACCAAGGACCTTGGACAATTGAGGTATTTCCTTGGAATTGAGGTTGCACGATCGAATCAGGGGATTTCACTTTGCCAGAGAAAGTATACTCTTGATCTGTTATCTGAAACAGGATTGTTGGGTGCGAAACCCGCTGATTCGCCCATGGATATGAATGTTAAGTTGGTGGCAAATCAGGGGGAGTTGTTGAGCAACCCTGAACAATACAGACGTTTGGTGGGTAAATTAAATTATTTAACTGTCACCCGACCAGACATTTCCTTTGCAGTAAGTGTTGTTAGTCAGTTCCTTAGCTCACCTCATACTAGTCATTGGGAGGCAGTCATTCGTATTTTGAGGTACTTGAAGAGCTCACCTGGTGTGGGATTGTTATACAAAAACCATAATCATCTCAAAGTTGTGGGTTATACAGATGCTGATTATGCAGGGTCGTTATCAGACAGAAGATTAACGACAGGATATTGTGTCTTTGTTGGAGGTAACCTTATTTCATGGAAGAGCAAGAAGCAGAGTGTTGTGTCCAGATCAAGTGCAGAGTCTGAATATAGAGCCATGGCATATACTTCGTGTGAACTCATATGGGTGAAGAACTTGTTACAAGAACTCGGATTTGTGCATTCTTCTCCTATGGATCTGATATGTGATAATGAAGCGGCAATTCATATCGCTAATAATCCGGTGTTCCATGAGCGTACAAAACATATTGAGGTGGATTGCCATTTTGTGCGGGAGAAGATATTAGATCATACTATTTGTACCTCACATGTTAGATCAAGTGATCAATTGGCTGATTTGTTTACAAAAGCGTTAAGTGGGTCAAGGGTCAAATATATTTGTAACAAGCTTGGAGCATATGATATATACTCTCCAGCTTGAGGGGGAGTGTTAAGGGTATTATGGTCATTGTAATGTTAATATTGTAATATAAATACAAGTAGGTTAGTCACTTTATGAAGACTGACAAATTCTCCTTCTCTAATCCCTAATGTCTTCTTCTACCCTTCTCTTATATCATTGAACAGTTATCAAGAATATACTTTATATATATATATATATATATCATTTATATGTTATTGAGTCAATTTTATGAAGGAACTATTCGATATAGAAACTTCCAAGGAGTCCATTATATTATGAGGTGGTTGTTTTAAATCACTAATTATTTTTTGCTATCTAATACCATATTAAACACTATCAACCATTGATTTGTTTTCAAATCACCCATACAATTAAAAAGGCATGTGCCATATACGTTTGTTAAAAAAAGTGCAATATATGTGCGTTTTTCAAGTTAAGATATAAAATGATTGCTTAGTTGAGACTCAACAGCAGGAGCTGTGACATCAAGCATCCAAGTGGCAGGGTTGTAACCTTCTTTGATCTCAGGGACCCCAGACACAGACTGGAAAATAGAGGCATATTCAATTTGAAGCAAAAAAAATGAAAAAAATAAAAATCTCATGTCACAAAGTAATACTTACTTGAAAATATTCAACCAACAGGTGAGAATGATGGCCAAGAGATCTAGCATAAATAACTTGTCCTCCTCTCTTCATCAAAAGATCAAGCAATCATTTTTTATTGTAATTTAAGATAATAAAGATTTTTTTTTAAGATGGAATAAGGGCTTGAAAATTTATAAAGAATCTTATAGACAAGAAAAATTTAAAGTCATAAATTAATTTGTTGTTATATATATATATATATATATATATATATATATATATATATATATATATCATTTATATGTTATTGAGTCAATTTTATAAAGGAACTATTCGATATAGAAACTTCCAAGGAGTCCATTATATTTTGAGGTGGTTGTTTTAAATCACTAATTATTTTTTGCTATCTAATATCATATTAAACACTATCAACCATTGATTTGTTTTCAAATCACCCATACAATTAAAAAGGCATGTGCCATATACGTTTGTTAAAAAAAGTGCAATATATGTGCGTTTTTCTAGTTAAGATATAAAAAATCATATTTAATGTTAAGATAATAAAGATTTTTTTTTTTTAAGATGGAATAAGGACTTGAAAATTTATAAAGAAAATATAAAGAATTCAAAAAATTATTGAAAGTGAGGATTTTCAGTGACTCATTTAGTAAAAAATATTTTAACAATCTGGAATAAGAATATTGAAAAAATTATAAGTACACTTCACGATGATAGTTGCGGTCAGAACAACATCTAATCTAGGCATGTCATTATATGGAGCGAATACGGAGCATATTGAGGTTGATCAGGATCGGGATCCGAATCCTATTTTAAGTTTCACTATCCAGATCCGGTCCATGTCCGATCGGGTTCTTGCAATAATTAATTGGATCCGAATTTGATGGATATCCGAAACCCGAATAAGATATCTGGATCCATCTACATATTCATTCTAAACCTTAGTATCATAAAATCGCCTTTCCATCTGCTCCCGATTCTACAAATAGCCGGAATGTCATAGGAAAACGTGGGTGTTGACTTTGTGACTGTAAGTATAAATGATAGATGATAAAAAGATGAAGAACAAAGAACGAAAATGAAACACAACAAAAAAACGGAGAGAAAAAGTAAATTTTATGGAACACGAGGTAAAGCGGGCTGCTAAAGCTAGATGAAATTGCTACAATGGTTTTGACATGTTGAATTTGTATTGAGTAAAATAATGTCGAGGAAAATAAAGAAAAATCCCAAATCCGAGATGGCCCGTATATCCACAACTCAAGCAACCAAATGCCATGGACCACTCAATTTTCGATTACAACGACATCGGTATGATTATGATTAGGCCACTTAAATCAGAATCAAATATATTTCAGTATACAAAAAAAAATAAACTAATTAACAAAAGTAGTACTTCAAACAACATACCCCACACACATTGATCACACTATATAATAATAATAATGGACTAATTAAGTCCCGTTCATTATTAGGAGAATGTAAACTAGCTAGGGAGTGGAGAAGGAGATATCGATCGGGCTTGATACGCTAACACTAACCTTTTGTCCCAATGCACAATAATTTGACACATTGCATATGAAATAAAACACCCCTTTTTCAACAAGAGCAAAAATGGATGGACCCTCCATGAATGCTTTAAAAGGTTGATCTGCACTGCCACTATAGAAAATCTCCCATTGAAACTTCGATGACGTTGTAAAATCCCGATTCGAAGTCGAAATCTGCGTTTCAGAATTAGCACCTTAAGATTGGAAATTAATTAAGGGAAAAAGAAAAAGGAAAACACGATTTGATTTTATTTATACAGAGAGTGTCCCTTGTTGGTGTAGAAGTTATTGGTTGGGGGAATTGACCAAATTGAATCTCCGACTATGTATTGGACTCCATTTGATCAACTGCATAATATTAATAGTAGGAGTAGTGATAATATTGTAATTTTTGTGTGTAGAATTCTGAGATTCATTGTACATGTGGTGCGGTTAAAGATGGAAAACAAAAGTCGGCAATTTAACTCAAATTGATTTGAAACGGTTTATCTGATTAAACTATTTATAGTTACTATGATTAAGTTTTGTCTACCGGTCGAAAATTTATATTCGCAGTTATTGATTTTAGCATATTAATAAAAATTATAAAACGAAATGTGGAAGAATCGATTTTGTAGAAGGGGTGTTATAGACCCAAATCAGGGTATCCAGACCTCTATTATCCATTCCACTCCAGCTGCAATGCACCTTCTCACACCCAATCATTTCCAAAATTTAAAACCTCCCCAAAAAATTTTATAGCCGTTAACCTTCACAATCATCTCCTCTCTTTTCCTCTGCAGCTACCAAACAAGGAGAAAAAAAATCTCTCCTCCTTTCTCCCATAATATTCCTCCAACTCTTAAATCCATACTCTCCCAATTCTTGAATTTTCTGAAAGATGAAGGAAATACTAAAAGGAAAGCTTCTGAAAAAACTCAAGACAATCAAAACAATAGGGTACTTGAAACCCGAAAGAATCCTTCAAGTCTACGCATTAGATGGTTATCTGTCACATTCAATAGCTCGAGCTCCATTCACAAACATTCAAGAAACCCCCAACAAGGATGAGCTTAAGGAGAACATTTTTCCAGTTCAAGAACCAGAAATCATCAATGTATCCGACCTAATGAAAGATCTCGATGACCAAGAAATGGATTCCGATAGTGAATCAAACAATAAAGAGAACGTTATCCCGGAAGTAAATCCGAAAAACAACTACGAATCGAAGGGAAAAGATACAGAGAAAATGAGTACATGGAAAAGGGAAAGTGTTCCTTTGTGTGAAACTGATGTAAGTTGTTTCAGAAGACCCGATTTGGATTCGGGTACTCTTTTTGACCCGAATCTTCTTGCAGCTTTTAAGCAAGCAGTAATGGAAGTTAAGGCCTTGGAAGCAGAGAGAAGAAGAAGAGAAGAGGAAGAATACATCAATTTGGATGAACATAATGAAGAACAACCACCTTTAAAAGCACGGAAAATCGAGGAAATCAAAGATCCATTGTTATATTTTGAACAGAAGTGTCCACCAGGGGGTAGTGATTCAGTGATCCTCTACACAACAGGGATCAGAGGGATACGGAAAACGTTCGAGGATTGTCATAAAATGAGATCCCTTTTGGAGAATTTAAGGATCTTGTTCTTGGAACGAGATATATCGATGCATTCGGAGTTTAAGGGGGAATTGTGGGGGCTTTTGGATGGGAAAATAGTGCCTCCAAGGTTGTTTATTAAGGGGAGGTATATAGGTGGGGTTGATGAGGTTTTGGGATTGCATGAGCGAGGAAAGCTAAGGCCTTTGTTTGAAGGAATTCCGATTGATAGGAATGAAGGGCCTTGTGAAGGGTGTGTTGGGATTAGGTTTATTGTGTGTTTTAATTGTAATGGCAGTCGGAAAATAGTGCCGGAGGGTGGTAATGAGGGTATGAATTGTTTGGAGTGTAATGAGAATGGGATTGTTATTTGTCCCTTTTGTTGTTGAATTGTTCATTCTTTGTTTCATTTTTTTTTTTTTTTGTATTCATATTCTTTGATTTATGGTATTGAAGATGTATAAGAGGGTTGTATTATTTCATTCATAGGCGATTTTGTTTTGATATAAATGGTTGGATATATTCGATCATGATGTTGCCCCCTTGTTGCTATGATCTTCAGGTCTTCATTATGTTCATTCGGTAATTGGAGTTTGAAAAGGTTCATCTCTTGCATTTTAAATAAGCATGGACCAATCATTGTAAACTTTTGTATCGTTATAGTGAATGAAATTTGGAAAGTAATAATCTCTCTAAACTTTTCAATTCTACTGATCCGAGCTTTTCAAAACGGTTTGGCTTTCATTTCCATTATTGTTCGGGACAGCAAATTAAGGCGAAAAGAAAGTGCTGAGAAATGGCTGCTATCAAAGAAGCTCTCATTCTCATCGATCTAGATACATGGATGGAACCTTATTATTTTTTAAAGTAACTCTCTTAATTCCGTGCTAATGGGTACAAGTTCTACTCCATCCTTTGTATGGACTTGCAAAGCGGATTGCACTCTTGGCTAGGAATACCCTTTCAAATGACCCAAAAGGGAAAATCAACAAAATTCCAAGACTATGGGGTCCGGTTTAGATCCTCTCACCCATATCCCCGTTGATATTTTTTGTGATGTAAAGTGTAAATATATATATATTTTTTTTTGATTTATGATTTTCTCAATAATGATATATGAAAGTAGCAGTGAACTTTGGGTACTTAATTATAGCAACTTTACCATTACAATTTACACTATTAATTAATATATATATATATATAAGAAAAAGCAAATTGTTGATGGATTTGAGAGTTTTTGGGCCTATACAAAATGGGCTAATCAATGGGCCTTTTTCTTCTTAATCAGAAAAACACATAAATTCATCATCTCTTTACCTCTTCCTCCTCTGTCTCTGATGAGTTATTGGCTTCCCAATTCCTTTCTCCCTCGTTTCATTCCCTCACACTTCAAGTTCACCAGGTAATAAATTATTATTAAAGCACCACTCACATTATTTCCGCTCTTCTGCGCATTCTGTAATGGATTTTCCATAATTTGAAAATGTGGGGAAAATTATAATCTTGTTTGTCCATACGTAATACTCCATTATACCATGTATTGATTACCATTTTATTGTAATTGCTCAATTGCCAGGCCATAATGGCTGACTAGCTTTTGGTTTGTTATCGATTTAGTTGAATACACTATTCTCCTAAGGCTGAATTATGTAAATTACATGACAGCAAAAACTGTAGGTTGTGGAGTAATAGAAGCTATAGCAAGAATAAAAATATTCAAGTTGAAAATATGGAGCATGTTGTGTTTGATGGTGCTCAAGTTATGGTGGGCGATCCTCAATTGCTTCAGAGCAAAATATCCTCCATTCGACTCGAAGGTCCTTCGAAACTTCAGGTTTTTTTGTGTCCCTTTAACTTTTTAGTTGTAATGTTCTAATGCTTGGGAATCATTATATTTTCTTGTAATTTAAATAAGGGATTTATCAATGGGTATAGTTTATATTACCTGGAGGATTTCTTATTTTCAGAAATATGAATCTAGGCATTATGAGTTGGAAGCTTTAAATGGTCATCCATTATATATATCATTGGCTAACTGATTGTCTGAAAGCTGTCCTAATTTGTCAACACCGACTTATTTCGCGACATAGAGCCATTGAGTCGACCTGCTCTTTGTGAGTAACATATTGCATAGTCGTAGTTTCTTTGACCCCTTGAACCTTATTTAAGCCAAACTTATAACTGCTCTGCTACGACTATAACATGTCGATCTTGTATGTCCTTCCTTCTGGCCCAAATATTCTTTTGCCTGTCACATGTAATTTACTTCATATATCAGGTTATTGCAGATTTTGATGCTACATTGACAAAATATTGGATTGACGGTCAGCGAGGGCATAGTATGTTATCCATAATTTTTTCTTTGCAATAAACTTATCTGATTTTATTTTCTGTAATACTTAATGCAGCTGTGTATTAAAATAATGATTTGTTGTAAACTTAAACTGTAGGTAGTCACGGGCTTCTGCAACAGGGAAATCCTGAGTATGATCTTAAGAGGCAGAAATTATATGATCATTATCATCCATTAGAAATTGACCCAACTATTCCACTTGATAAGAAAGCCAAGCTTATGGAAGAGTGGTATGTGTTTTGACCAACCAAACAAAATGAAAGCTCTTCCTACTTATAAGATGGCCAAGATTTACCTTTTAGCTTATACTCGTATAATTAAAGATTAGATGTTCCTAAATGACACTCCACTCATCCGTTGTTCCTTTTTCTAAATATTTATATTGCACATTTAGGTCTATCTGAAAAAGTTGCTATTTGTTTTGACATCGTTGAACTGGTTCTGTATGCATGCAGGTGGGAGAAAACCCATGCTCTTCTAATTGAGGGGGGACTTAATTATGATGCAATAAAGAGCTCTGTGGCTGAATCGAGGATTGCATTCCGAGAGGGTGTCATTGAACTCTTTGAACTGTTAGAGGTAAGTCATAATAGTACTGCCAGATCTCTTTTGCAAATCTCAAAATGATTGGTGAAGTTAAAAAAACAAAATGCTTTTTCGTATGTAATTCATTTAAATTCAATTTTCATTCTGAAGAAGATTTATATAGTGTTTATAATTCGCTCTTCATGCAGATCTAGTTTTTTTTTTTCCTTTTTTTTCCTTTCAACTTGCAGAAGAGCAATGTTCCCGTCCTTATATTTTCTGCTGGACTTGCAGATATAATTGAAGAGGTTAGCTTTCTATATTCTGATTTTATTTAATTTTAGCATATACTATTCACTGTATAAGCTACATGTCCTGAAAAAATGTAGAGATATAGATATCTAAATTTAAAACTTATACCTGATTCTTTTTATACCAGGTGTTGAGGCAGAAACTTCACAGATCCTTTAAGAATGTTAACATTGTATCCAACAGGATGGTTTTTAATCAGAATGGCGACCTTGTATCATTTAGAGGTTTATCCTCCTTATATGGTTTATCGTACAGTTTTTATTTTGTGCTTTGCATTTTTTTGATCTTTGTAGCTTTCATTAAATTTCTCCCATTCCTTGTAAATTCAAAGTTGTTATTTGTAAATTGGAATGCATGTACTCTACACAGTGCTCTTGAGATATTTCTCAAATATTATGGTAGTGACAGATGATGATTTATTAGAAACCCATGATTCGGGATGATTCCTTTCTTTGGTAATTTTAGTTTTGGCGATTTAGCATGTGATTAATAGTGTATACTTTGTGTACAGGGAAAACAATTCACGTACTGAATAAGAATGAGCATGCAATTGACATGGCTGGACCTGTTCATGAACAATTAGGTGATGCTAATAGATTGACCACTGATGATGCATCCTCCGTGAAAAAGAGAACTAATGTGCTACTTCTCGGTGATCACATTGGAGATCTGGGAATGTCTGATGGTTTGAACTACAATACAAAAATATCAGTGGGATTCCTGTGAGTGCTAATTTTTCCTTGAATGAAATCATGAGTGATTGTTGTCTATAAATTTAATTACACTCTGCCAAACATATGTGATGAGCATGCAGTTGGTGTTGGTATCCAAAATCTTAACTCATCTCATCATCAGAAGAAAACTTGAGTGCTTGATCTTGAATAAAATAAAAGGAAGATATTAAATAAGGCATTGATCTCTATGTCACTAAAGCCTATAAGATTTCCTTTTCTTATTGAACTTCTTTTATTTCATTTTTTGGATTCTTTTTCATGATACAGGATGACATCCAATTGAAAAATAAAACATGGAAGGCTCACCTAACTTCTTATTTTGAAACTATATTACATACTTAAAGTGCAATATCAGGTTTGTAATATTTTCTTTATTCAGAAATTCACATGAGGTGTCTGGTTCCAGTTATTAAGTTTGTTGCTTAGTGTCTCATCAACTTCGTTGTCTGGCTAGAGTCTATATACTTAGAAACCTCTATATATTCTGGCTTCAAGGTTGAAATTAGTGCTATAATTTTTTCGTGAGTTACATCATATCTGTTTTTTCCATCTAGTCATCCATTTTCTCTATCATCTATTTTTTTTCCTGTAGTTGATAAAAGACTGCCACCTTATCAATTACTTACTGCAGGAATGACAACATTGAGAGTTCTAGTGATAGCTACCGCGAAGCCTTTGATGTCGTGTATATGGTAAGTACAAACCTTCCATTTTTTGTTCCATCTTAGAAATTAGTAGAAGTTATGAAGTTACACTTCTTGGCAAAGAACGAGCAATTTATATGCCATTGTCAATAGTAGTTTAACTTTCCTGAGTTTTTGGTGCAGAATGATGCATCAATGTGGGGAATTGTGAAGCTTGCCTCTCAGCTTTGTTCAGCCGTACGTGATTAAATAATAAAAGTGATCCCTTTATTTTCTTCGTGCACTTACCGAAAAGGAGGTTGATAAACAATCAGTTTAGACCAGACCGTAGCCAATTTTTCTCGAGTGAGTCTTAATTCCTTGAAGTCTTTCCCCAAGTTTTCTTTGTGATTGGTTTGCTGAATGAGCTCCATTTGTATTTGTTGTAATTCCGTATGCAGGCTATGTGACGACGAAATTAGTATTCACTACCTGTGCAAATTAGCCTTCAATGTATGAACTTATATTACAGCTGATATAGGAGTGAAGAAAATGAAGATTATTATTTCATAAGTTAGATACTCTGATTCTAAAGCTATCTTCAGGTTGTAAAACTATTCAACTTCTCCCTTCTTTTTTAGTTGGAATCTAGTTTAATTTGTTGTACCAGAACAAAATCCCTCCACATTGGTCTGTAGTTGACTTCCTCTTTGTTTCTATGTTGCAATTGCGAAAATGAGATTTTATGGGAAATACAAGAATATTAGATAGTGAAGTAATTTACAATTACAAGAAGAACGGTTATTCGTGTAGATGAAAGTGAAAAATTATGTACTTCTATTTCTTTCCCTTTCATTTAAAACACTGAACAAAAAGACAATTCAGGTTTTTATCTCTATATTTCTTTGTCAGCTTCTAATGCCGCTATTGGCAATATTTCCGGTGTATCATCTGTTTCTTCTGCCGGTGGATGCTCCTCTATTGGAGAGTGCAAGCACTTTGTGTAATGAAACTCAATTTGTAGCCTTTGATGAAGAGGTGCCTCAGAAGAGATCAACCCCTTTTTCAGATCATCTTGCAATTCCCTAATAGGAATTGCAGCCAAAAAGCTCTTTATGTACTCCTTGCACGTTTCTTTCCCCGAGCAAACCATAGCCGATTCTTCATTTCCAGTTTTGCCCTCGTCTGCTTTATCATCCGACTTTTGAGCCTCATTATCAATTCTATGAATCATTGTATCTCTGTCAAATTTCAAGATAAAAGCTTCATTGCAGCCCTCGTAGAGCCTCTCACCCAAAGTGTCGATTATGTAGTACGCATCTTGATCGACTTTCAGGACAAAAAAGTGGTCATTCCAGCTGATGATATAGACCAACGGGTCATCAGTAGGTGGTATCTCCGAGCCACAGAGACATATCTCGTCCCAAATGTTGTCAAAAGACATCGCACCTTGGAGGAAATCGAAACCTTTGTCTTCTAGTCCTTCCGGGTGGAAAAACCCAACGAAGGATTTCTCTGGCAAGATTGAAAGTGGACGAATTTTTGCTTCGAGCACCGTCTCAAGGTCAAAATGCTTGTCTGGGAACCTTTCTTTATAGGTCTCATTGTTGCAAAGATTTCTCCATTCGAGTGAGCCTTCACGAATAAGGCAGTCGAGTTGGGACTTGATTGGCATTTCGCTAGGGTTGGATTGTAAAGAATCGGCAACCACGGCTACTAGAGCTGTACATGCACTTTCACCGGCTGCACGTTCGCTCCTTTGGTCGATTGAAGCAAAGAAAACTTGTGTTTTCAGTTTCATGCGTCCATCGCGGCTTATTATCTCCTTGGTTTCCCATATACCAACTGCAAAATTATCATCTCCAAATGCCGACTCTGATGGCTGGTTTACAACTTGGAGTTCCTCTGTTTTCTGCTGGTGAAAGACAAAATGAACATGGTTACAAAAGTGGAACCAGATAGTAGAAGGATGATTATATATCTAGAGAAGGTTAAGCAATCAAAGAGAACTGATTGAAGTTGATATAGAAGGTTGGGAAATTGCACTTTGCTCCCTCCCTCATCTTTAATCCATTTTGCACTTTTAACTTCTTCTGCAGCACTCTAAGTGCTGCATTTCACAACCTTTGGCTGTTTGGCATTAGCCCTTAGAGAGTGAAATGCGATGACTGGTAACATGTAGAATGATATCCAATGCAGCAAAATAAGTTAAGGGTAAAGTGCAGTTTTTTATACGTGTTCAACGTATTCAATTATTATAGGAGACGTGCCCACAGATCAAAGGCTGTAAACTGCAACAATATAAAAAGTTGAGTACAATAGTTAAGGGACAAAGTGCAATTTATGTTGAAAGGCTTGAAAATTCACATTGGTACAAAGATGAATTCAGCAATATTTTCCATGTGGATGCCTGTAAATCTACATTTTGCAAATCATGGAAGATACTAATTGCAAACAAATGAATAATACTATGAAATAGAACATAAAATAGTAGCATACCCCAATAGTGGATTCATCTGAGGAACTAAGCTGCCGGCGATCAAAATCGATATCATCTCCACCCTCATCTCCATTACATTTTTTCAGTAATGGCTCTCCTTTAACTTTCGGAGATTTAAAGTTTATTTTCCTTTTCCTCCACGGAAGAAGTCTATGTTTCAAATTCGTTGACTGCTCTGGTGCTGATGCATTCGCACTCTCATTAAATCTTTGTCCCAAATCGGATTTACTATGGCTAAAGTAAATCCAATCCTCATCTTCACTACCACTCGTGTTCGAGTAAGTTGGCGCCCCAGCATGATTTGCATAGGCCAAAGTTCCATAATTAAACGATTTCCTAACAAAAGAATCATCCTTCACTTCCTCTGAGTCCCCTTCATCTGAGTCGTCAAGTGAATCTGTGTCGAGTGGATAATCCTCACTCCTTCCATCACTGCTTTCTTCATGACTTGTCCTTTTAGATCTCAATGCAGATAAGCCTTTGAAGATGTTAACTCTTATGGGGCTCTTCTTACGAGCGGGGACCTCTTCTCCGTCTTTAGCATATACTTCTCCGTAACAAGGAGAACGTGGAAAATAAAGAATCGATCTTTGTATTGGTTCTGTCGAGGGTTCCTCGACATTTCTCGATTCTTGAATGACAATCGAAAGCTGCATGTAAAATGAACTAGGTATGAACAAAATATCCATGGAATCAAAAAAGAGAGCCAGAAAACGATTTGACTTGAGTGCTTACATGAAGAGAAATAGTACCCTCGGACTTACTTCCGGGTACTGCCATTGGAATGTTAATTTCTTTGTTCTGCTTTGAAGCAAATTCTGCAATGTTCAATGATGCAGAGGCAATAATAGGGACCTTGTTATTTGGTCCTTGTTGCGAACCCTGTAATGGCATAATGAATTTAGTGTTTCAACATTTCAATTCTTTCAATGAAAACAAGAGTAGGGGAAACATGAATAAAACATTTTACCATTATAATATAAACTTATAGCCACCATTACCAGAACTTAAAATACAAATATATTTCCATATCTAAAGGTCAAAACTTGAGAAAAAATGTATGATCCCAAGTTCAGAGAGAAGCAAGTAAACATTTCACCTTAATTTCAACATAAAAGAGTTAGCATTTTTTCAGTATCTATAAAGCAACCTAATGAAGAAAGAAGTTCAGAAAATCCTAAATACAAAAATCAACTACCCCCAAAATGTAAAACACTTGAGAAAACAAATGATCCCTCAAGTTGAAAACAACAAAGTAAACAATTCACCTTAATTTCCACATAATGATCAAGAATCAGATGGTCATCCTCATCAATTTTCATCAATAAAAAAAGTCAACCGAATAACATAAAGAAAGAAGTCAACAACCAATCTCAGCAAGAAAATAAACGAAAATCCCAACAAAAAACTCACATTAAAAACTGTAAATGAAACTTCCCAAGGATGAAAAACACCCTCCTTATAAGCAGAAAAACTGCAAGTACTCTGAAATTCCTCATTCCATTCAACAACTCCATCTTCCGTTAAAGACTCTTCCTTTGTCAAATTTTTCCTGACACTCCTCCTTAAAGAACTCAACCCAATTCCCTTTGAGCCCTTCCACTTAATCTCAACCGCTAATTTTGAAGAATTTTGGAGTTGGGATGATGATAAGTGAAGGCCTCTGAGTTGATGAAGGGTAATCTTGGCATCAAATTTTCTAGATGAGAGAGGGGGCCATGGCCTCCACTTCATCATCTTCACTACCATAATTTCTTCTTCTTGATGAGGGACAAGAAATATTAGTCTTGAGAGTGGTTTGTTCTTGTGTAATTTTGTTTTGTTTTGTTTTGTTTTGTGATTTTAAATAAAAGATGAAATGAAAAGAAGTAAGTATTTCAATTTCAAAAGAAGGGTCTTTGTCAATACAGGTTGGTTATTTCAATGTTCAGTTTGGGTGTTGGAGAGGCTGAAAGTTTGTGCTTTGCACTATTTCCAATTTTGATGGATGATATCATATGCGAATGAGAATGAGAATGAGAGAGAGAGAGAGGACGGCTGTATTGTATTGTATGTATTGAAAAAAGATCCCGTCCCACATAGGAATCAACGCAGTTCGTGCCAAGTAATTCTTTCGGTTTTAATTATTAATTGAAATTACATAAGACAGACTACCTCAGATTTTTAATCACACTTGTCATCCTTTTGTGTTTGGAATATTACATAAAGAATTTTTTTTTATTATTTTTCAATGGTTTATTCCCTTTTGAGGCGGGTTAGATATATTAAGTGAATACCTCTCCCAATAGGGATTCGAACATGAGTCCACTACTTTGTAGTGATTAGTCTCTTCCATTAGACCAATCACCTGTTAGTATCCAAAAAGAAATTTTGATATGAAAAATGGGTGAAAAAATAAAGGATGAAATTGAATTAAATAGGTAAAAAATGATTAAAATCGGTGAGAACAAGGGTAAACTAGGTTTGTTATCTCTAAGGTTTGTAATTTTTTAAATAATTCACATGGGGTTTTTGAAATTTAAATTATTTTTGATAAAATAACGACTTAAGAAGATAACTATAATTTGAGTAGTTTGAGTATTTTCCGAAACATAAAGGGTGGTCGATGTAATTATGCAAAAACAAGGACTGTTTGATCAATTCTCACTTCTTTTTTTTAATAAATTCAACTTCAATAAAAACTTAGGATGTAAGGCATTGTTTAGAGGGCATTACCAAAATTACACCTGAACTAATGAGGACCGGAAGTCTGGAATTTAGTTCATCCCTACTTTTTTTCTAAATTTTTTCCTTTTCATAGGATAATTATAACTAGTATAGCTTTTATGCACATAATTATACCAAATTTATAATATTAAGTTAATAATAATATCGATGAACCTGATACGTCTCTTGCATAAAAAATAAAAAGTAATAAAATGTATATTAAAGCATATGGTGTTGTAGAACGAGGACTTTTTCTATTTTTCATTCACACTGCATATTTAGTATTCAAATTTTACCTTGAAATGGCACCTAATTCTTACGATTATTTAAATATCATATAGGAGTAAATATGTTTAATAATTTTGTATAACTTTATTTATTTTTGTATATAGCATAGGGTTTATATATGCCAATTTTATTTAAATGATGCAAGTAGCTAGTATGAATTAGATGCGGAGCCAAGGGAGTAAGTAACCTGTGGGCTCTAAGGATTTCTTAAAATTTTGATAGCTAGTGTAATTAATGTTCTATGGATTAAGTACTAAACTTCATGTTCAACATGAAGTGTCAAAGACTTGGCACATCATATGTGAGTTGGATACATTATATAATATTTTTATATATTTAAAAAAATTGGAGTTTCAAAATTTGTCTCTAACAATTACTGTATGTATAATTGTTCTTGATACTTTGTTTGTCTCCTATAATAAGGGTCTATTTGGCTAAGTTATGGTCCGGTCTCGCGAAATTGAGTCAAATCTTTTTTAAATGGAGTTTGGTAAATCTAATGAAATTCATCACAAATTTATTTAGAAACTCGCATTCAAACTCTTGAAATTTATAAAACATTGATTTGACACATAACACTTATTTTCACCTATCAAACTCAATTAAAAAAATATTGATTTGACACCTACCACCTATCTTTTTATTCTTTTTTTTCAAACCTCAATATCCAAACTCATTCCAAATGGGGTTTGAATTTTTCCAAAATCATAAAACTAACATCCAAAATGTAACCAAAGATTTCACCGAAATCGCTCAAACTATTTGTTGAAAATCGAAATTCGCGAAACCGAATCAAAACCCTTTTACATAGATATATCTCTTAATTTTATAAGTTGTAACTTTTGTTAAAAGACATTTGAACTCGATCACAAAGCGAAATGTTCATTGCAAATTAAAAAACCTTTATAAGGATTATTTTGTACATGTTGCTAGTACGTAATAGTCATATAACATTTTGTAAGGATCAAGTTTTGCATTGAATTGCCTAACATCATAATGAAAGCATTCGCTGTCCACTTTTCTAGCTATTTCTTATTATTTTCTTGAAAAGTATAGAGATCGATATATTTATATTGCATTTTTTATGGTTAAGATAATCCGACACAACTGCATATTTTCCGTTCATAGTGGTGCGCCTCCGAAGCTGCCAGCTTTAGCCACGTGTCAAGGAAATTGTTCAATTGAATTAATTACCTTCACTAATTATACATGCAAGGCCCATATATAAATCTTACCGACCATAGCGCGCGACAAAAGATTATTATCCCCACTTCCCATGATCCTATCCTATGATGATAGTCCTAGAAAAATTGGGTGCTATTCTATCAAATAGGACGAAGAGAAGAAAAACTAATAATATATACTATCCTAGCACATGTTTGGGTTGATAGAGAAAATATATTTTGGTGTTTCTTATGTTTAAGAGCATCTCCAACAATGGGCATCAAAGTCATTTTTGATGCCCCAATTCAAAAAATGTTGAAAAAACTTGCTCTAACAGGGGCATTATCCAAGAACCTATTTTTAAGTCCCCCAATTTTGGCATCAAAAGTAATGCCTTTGCCTTTGCAAAGGCATTACTTTTGTTGTAAATTATCAACGGCTCTTTGCTGAAAATTATCAACGGCTCTATTTTGAAAAAGTTGCCAACGGTTAAAAAAAAATTCACTATAAAATTAGCCACAAAATTGAAATTAATCCACACAACTTCTAGAATCTAAAATAAAATTAAAAATTAAGAAGAGCTAATTTTGTCATACATCAAAGGAAAGGTAATCTCTTCAATTTTGATATCAATTTCTTCAATTTCTTGCTTCAATCTTCAATATATCTCTTCTATGGATAATATTTTTAGATGGCTTGATCTTCAATTTTTTTTAGATGGCTTGATCTTCACTACCAAAAAATTGAAGATCAAGCCATCTAAAAATTTTTTTTTCTGTGGAGAGGCAGAAAAGAACGTGAGGAAGAAAGAGAGAGAGATATGAGCTGGTGGAATTGTGTGCGTTGTGTGCGTATATAGGTTTAATTATATTTTAATATGTTTAAGTGTGGTTTAGGCTTTTTATAAGAATTGGGCTTGGTTTATTATTAACAATAATGGTTTTGACTTGCTGTGCATTTTTGTTATTTAGTTATAATACTATATTTCAGTTTAATTTGATACTTAATTTGATACTTATATTCATTGATCATGTTCGCTTTTTTGGTAGATGGATTATAATATGTACGGCACGTTCACTAATCTTCTTAATGGTGAGCCACAGTTCGACGAAAATCGGCATGTAGGCGACAATTCTACGCCTATTCAAAGCCCAGTTGTAGATGTTCCGCGCAAAACAAAAAAGACGAAAAAAATTTCTCCCGCTGAGAATATTTATATCGCCTCGGCATGGCTCAATACATGTAAAGATCCAATTCAAGGAAACGAACAAAGTGCTTCTAGATTTTGGAAGAGGATTTACGATGAAGTTATTAAAAATGGTGGTGAAAAGGAACGAACCGAACAGACATAAAACATTGTTGGGTTGAAATTAACAGACAATGTGCAAGATTTGTCGGCATTAATTTGAAGTTAATTTGAAGTTAACTTAATTTTCTTTACTTTTAACTTAATTTTAATAAATTAAATTTAAATTAATTTGAAATGATGCTCCAATTTTAATGCTTATTGCTAGAGCAAAAAACTTTTATGCAGGTATCAAAACACTGTAGCAGGCATTAAAGAGTGATTTGATGCTGTTTTTTTATGCCGACTGCTGGAGATGCTCTAACTAATAAAAAAAAATTCACTTTAGTTTAAATATTCTTATTCATGTGGGTAGAATATTTTGTTTCATTTAGATCAAGCTATTCACTATCGCCAAATGCTTCAATTTCAAACGCATATCTGCGGACCTATGGAATAGAAGCTTGTGAGGTTAGTTTTGTGTTGATTCTGGTATAACCATTCAATCGAGTACTTAAATAAAATAAGTTGTTCTTAAACTTGAAAATTTGAGATAACAAAAAATTAATTTGGAGTATTGCCCGGAATATATGTGTGTAATGTGTGTGCATAAATGAAAAGAGTGCACATTATATAGGAAAAAGATTTTTAGGGTTTATATATGTCCAACAACTAGGTCAGATGTCCATGTGCATTTGGTTTGGGGTATGATCCCCTAATTGTTTAAAATACATGCGGATTATGGGGTCTTGTAACGGATTTGTACTATTTTGATCATGTTTGAATTGTCAGATACAATTGTTCCCATTAAAGTGTAAGACGAAGACACTTGTACAATTGCACTATTGTATTGTTGTATTGCGTGTTTGTGTCTCTTTCTCTGAAAGGGTAGGTTGCAGTTGAGCACTCTACCTATTTGGAGGAGGTCGAGGTCGAGGTTGAAATAGATTAGCCCCCTCGCGTTGTCTATTAGATGGTTAAGTCATTCTTCGATTTTAGATTGTATATCAAGTCCGACTCAAGTATTCCTTTGTGGTTTAATCTGGGATCTTGTTGCCTGAGCCCTTCGGGTTAACGTGTTATTTGGGTCAATATTTGCGTTCAACCCATCTCTTATTTTTAAATATATCTTATTTTAAAGGTAACAAATTGACAAAGATATACTCCCTCCGTCCCATTTATTTTGCTCCCCTGGTACAGTTGACCAGTCAACTTGACTAAATTTATAAAAATTATAATAAATAATTTAATCAATATATTTCACTAATAAGTTGATAATATCATATGACACCATATATATTAATATTTAAAAGGCTTAATACACCACAAATGTAAATAATTTAATATGATAAGTCATTTAAAAGATTGAAAAGTTTGATCAAGTACTGTAGTAAAGAAAGCAAAATAAATGGGACC